>VYXC01010634.1:182798-356530 GCA_013397175.1 Platysteira castanea | reverse complement strand
TTTTCAGGTGCTCTGAGAGAATGCTGTGGGACCCAGTATCAAAGGCTTCACTGAAGTTCAGGTAGACAAAATCCACAGTCTTTCTGTCATCCACTAGACAAGTCATCAGATGATAAAAGGAGATCAGGTTAGTCAAACAGCACCTTCCATTCTAAGGCCCCTTGACTCCGCTGGAAGACGTTTTTATCATCAGTAGTTTGCCATATCTGCTAGGAACAATTTCAACATCATACATGGAATGTAAATACAGGTTCTTGTGAAAAGGAAAAGGAATAAAATAGGAGAATAACTGATTTGAGCTATTTTCTAACATCCCATTCCTACTTCTCTTTCTTCTCTTTAAGTGGTGACCTGCATTCTCCCTGAGAAGCAGAACTTACTCCCACTCACCCTTTCTTCACAAGACAAATCTTGATCCTTACACAGCATCATGTTTGTGCCATGTTTTGATTAATATGAAATTGCAGGTTTTGATTGACAATATTTTATCAGTATGAGTAGATAAACATGAAAATTCTACCTTCATTATAAAAATGAAGCAATTAAACCATTGCTTCATCCAGGTATCATCATTCCATCAGTCCAGGTTTTCTCTGTTGGAAGTTTTGTGGTTTATAGTTTTGGTTTCTGCTAACAAAAGCCTTTGCTTTTTAAATTTGCTTTGTTGTTTTTTTTCTAATGAGCATCCTTTATGGTCTTGTTCCAAATATTATTTCATAATTAAAATAAATAGGAGAATCTCTTCCCTGCTTTCCATCTCCACAGAAAATAAAAATAAAAAAGAAGTTTTTCTCTTGAGTATTCCAATTCTTTTAATTACTGTCTCAAGTTTGATTTAGGGTTTTTTTTTTTTTCTTTTTTGGTCGTTGCTCAAAGTAATTTTGCTTGCCAGCAATTAGAGATGGGTGTTGTGCAATAAACACTGGGGGAAACCTCAGCAAAATTGTTTCCATGGTGTTTAGTCAGGTCTGCATAACTGTTGCTTAGTGAGGAAAACAAGACAAGGGTACTCAAAAGCAGCAAAACAGGGTGTTATGATCCGGTTTAAACCCAGAAAAGCAAAGAAAACTAATTCTCTGTGCATAAACTAGAAGGAGATTAGAAGGTTCAAAATATACCCAAAAATGAGATTAAAACCAAACGAGGTTAGATATTGGTGCCAAAAAAATGATATATTTTATTTAATAGTAAAAGAGGCAAAGAGAAAAAAAGAGAAATGAAAGAAAGAAAGAAACAGAAACGGAGGACTGCATGTGGGGTGGAGGGAGAGAGAGTGACAGGGGTTAGGTGGGAGCATATCACCCATCCAGGGGTCCCAATGACGTCTTGTTGCTCCCCTCCATCTGGTCTTCTTGGTGGTGAGTGTCCCCCGTCATCGCTGCCGCCACACACAGCCACACGCTGCCGCATGCCGGAGAGTACAGAATCCCATGGATCAATATACGCTTTGGGCAGGTGGGAACCCCACGTGCCTCCCTTGCAGGGGCCAGTTAGACCCTGTCCCTTGCAACACTGAGGGTCTGCTGCATCATCTCTGGTGCTCTGGTGCAGGGTCTGGGGACCTCTTTGGGGGGGCCCTTTGATGGGCCCTGTCACCCCTCTGCTGTGGATCAGCTTTTCCCCAGGTGAAGGGCCCCTCAGCGGGGCTCCTCTGCACAGCGGAGGATGGGCGGTCACTGCACCTCCCACCAGGGGCTTTTCCAACACACCCAAAGCCTCTCTCCCCCCACACTTTGGTGTGAGGGTCTGGGTGAGCCTGGCAGCTAATAGCCCTGGGGTTGTGATTTCCACCTTGTGCTTTGTCAATGTCCCCAGTCCTGAGTTGTTACTTTATCTCTTCTTCATCAGTGAGTGGATCCAGGGCCTCTCAGAGCCCCATTCAGGGTGCGGTAGTCTTCTCCGCAGCTTTTGTAATACAGTTTTAAAAGTCCATCATGAAAATGTTTAAGTCATAAACTGTAATATTTCAGTCTCTGATGCAGGGGTCACTTGAAGTTCTGGGTTTCAAACTGGCCACACCTTCCATCCACCTTGCTGAGGTGTTGTGCCACAGCATGGTTGGGGTATTTTACCAAAGTGAATTTGTTAAAAATTCTCAGTCTGAATGCCAGATTATTATATTATTCTGTTTCCTTTTTTCTTTGATAGTCATAAAGAATAAAATATGCTGAAAGCATGATTTATGAAGGGGTAGATCTAAAGAACTCCCTCCTTCGAAGCACACCTTTCTTCTCTCAGCTCACTGTGGCATACAGGAGGATTTCACTGTTTCCTGAAAAAGCATCCCTGAGCCTCTTCGTTACTGCTCCAAAGCTGCAGAGTCACCCAGAAGCTGGAGGCTGGGTACTGCTTGTCCTGGAGATGCAGCTCAGGGAGTCACAGTTGAAACTAGTGAAATGTGTTGCAATTCCTTAGAGCTAGAAATACTATTTCTTGCTTCTCCTACTCAAGGGAAGACGGTAAGAGGGAAATCTTTCTGCAGGGTAATCTGTATGTGGAGCAGGTTCACTTATAAAACTATATAGAATTAAAATTTTGGGTTTCTTTGGATGAGCTTGCAACCTGGACATCAAGCTGTACTTATATAGGGTAACCTTGTATTTAAGATTTCCCATGAAACAAACTGGAACCTCCCTCAGAAATTAAGCCAGAACTTTCCCTCTCAAAAAAAAAAGTTCTCACAAAGAGAAGAGAAAGTAAAATATCACAGATCAGGGCCCATCCCCACATTTGCATGGGCCATATGATGCCTGATCACTGATTCCACCTGGGAGCTTCCGAAGTCCATGGCTCACCCTTGTCCCCATGTCCCTTGCAGACATGGCTCACAGAAAGGCAAATGCCTGCACCACACCTATGGGGCAGTTGAGTCAAAGGACAGGGGATGGATAGCTCAGTTCTGTTCTGTCCCATGCTCCAGGGGAATAAAAGAGTATGGGTTTTTGGCTTGCAGCAAAGGGCTGTGTATGGGTGCACTTGTGTCTGCTTTTTCATCACCGTCACTAAGCAGAGCGCCTTCAGCAGCACTGCCCAAGTGTTACACAGTCCTGGATCTCACCAGGCTCTTCCCCATGAAGCTGTGGTTTTATCTATCGCATTACACTTCACATTATCAGTCCCTCTTAACTCCATCTTCTGTATATACAGTCTTTCATTTTGCTGTCAAGCTAGTAAAAAAAATCTTTTATGTGTTAAGCCAACTTTTGTCCACAAACACTCCATTAAATCCATCAAATCTATTTTGGTCTTATTTCTGCCATCAGTTCTGCCACATTTTGTGCCAGCTCTGACCAATAACTAAATTATTAAGCTTGGAACCCTACTCAGACAATATGGGCACTTTCTGAGCAGGATAGGACAAAGGTTAACAGCAGAACGAGCAGTGGAAAATGAAGCACAGAAGGGATACAGCATAAAGATGTTTTGTAGCCAGTCCTAGCATTAATGTACTTACTATATTTTCCATGTCATTTGCACCATCTTCCTCCCAGTTAATTTTGTAATCTAAATCTGAGGACTCAGGCTGGGGAGGAGAACTGCTCTTCTGGAAAAGGGGAGGCTATTTTAAATATTTGAGAATTGAAGTAGAAATTGTGGACATACAGAGAGGGAAGGCTTGAAAGTTTGGTCTGGGAAAAGGAATGTGTTTCATTTTATTTTTCTTGCACTATAAAATGAGTGCAAAATGAACAAGATTAAGCAGTATTAGTTTAGAATTATCCCAAAGTTCTACCCAAATGCAGCTGGGTTTGTTTTAAGGAGAAGCTTCATTTTCCACTGAAGAATTATATGATGCCGGAAAATAGGAACTAAAGCCTGGATTTGCTCCTTCTAAATTAAGGCGTTAAGTGTCAAGATACCATACTATAGCAAGAAAAGGAACTTTCAGCCACTGGTGTGGCTTTCCAGCTCATGACATCCAGACTAGGGATCCTAACCCCACATGCCTTCCCCAAGAGCTCTTGTATTTGATTTACTCCCCCTGATGTGAGGAGTGTGACCATCTGTATAAAAAGAACTCACCTCATCCTGACCTGACCCAGTGCTAAGTGGGGAGAGAACTAACAAGAATGAGTTGAGCGAAATAAACACAGAGGAGTTTTTTTTTAAATGGGCAAGTGTGAGGGTAAACTAAACTGAGGTGGCTTGGAAGACATCAGCAGGTTTTAGGGAGAGAGGCTAAAAAGGGAATCAGCCCTGTGAGTTTCTTCAGGAGTTTGTCAGCTAGTCACACTTTGTATGGAATGCTGGCAGAGACACGACCTAGGGACGGGAAATAGTGTGTATGCCAGTATTGGAAAGTTCATGGGGGATGCAAGATCTAGCCAAAATATACAAGATCAATTCTGTGTGACAAAGTGTCAGAGTGCAACCTTTCATGATTATCTGTCAGTTCCCTGCCATCATAGTTCTGCATGGTCCAACAACCTGCATTGGTTTCTTCACCCTCTTCACCTTCAGGGAATTTCCCAAGTAGGCAGCTATTTCATTAGCAAATCCTAAAGGGGACTTGTTGTATTTCATACTTAATGCTGCTCTGTATGGTGGCTACCACTTTAGGAACAACAATTAAGTGTTCATCAGAAGACAAAATGAACCTTCTTTATAAAAAAAATCAGGTTTCCTTATGAGCCTGTATTTAATATTTATAGATCATCACATTGTTTTATTTGTTTACAAAACATATTTCTCCTCCACAATCTGTCAGAAGCATGAAAGAGAGAAGCCCACTTACTTGTAAGATTGAATTCCTTTTATCTTTGCCACCAATCTTCGTTGGATAAGACAAGTAGGTTAGGAGGTCTCTGTAAAGCATAGAGTTCCAGTTCTCACCTTTCTTAGTGCAGAATTCTGAGTCTCTTTCTAATCTTTATTACTCCCATCTACACCCTTAGAATAACTATATTTTGAGATAGACTAACTTGGGGACAATATTCCTAGCACAGCAGACATATCTTGATTTATAATGGGCTTACAATCATTTTTATTCTCCATACCAGCCTTTTGTAGCCTAGTATTTACTTCCTGATTCTCATCTCTGTTATGCAGTGATCCTTAGAGAGCTGTGATTAGTAATTTTTGACTGCATCCAGAGTTATTGTTGCATTGAATTTCTTATTGCCACCTCACTACACTGCCTATTTCCCCATATTGGTCCTAGTTTGGCTTGGGTTTTCTTGACCTGTATAATTTTGCTATCTTGCTGTTTATCACCCTCCCCAGAACTGCTACATATAGACCACCATACAAACCTTATGAATATATTTGTTGTACTTCAGCAGTCCCCTATTTTAGACAATTTTTAGTCCATATCAACAAATTGCCTCTTACCTTGAGCCTTCTGAATTTCATTGTCGATGTGAGGAATATTATCAAAGGCAGATCCAAAATCTAAATAAATAATGTCGATTAATTTTTCTTCTCTTATAAATATTTCCTGGCTTTTTGAAAGACTGTTAAGGTAATGATCTCCCTTCTAGCAAATTTGCCCTTACTGAGCCATGTGGTCATGAAGTTTCAAAGGACATATATGATCTCCGTAACCAATTCACAAAGTACAAATTCATAGAATCACAGAAAGACTTCAGTTGGAAGGGACCTTAAAGGTCATCTAGTTCCAACCTCCCACCACGGGCAGAGATGTCACCCACTAGGTGAGGTGGAATTCTTCTAATAAAAATATATATTTATAAGACACTAACATTGTATTTGAATAATGCTTTTGAAAATTTAATGCTTTTGATGTATTTCTCATTAGAAAGTAGCATAAAATATAGGCATGGTAGAAATTTACTGCATTAAGAGGGTAAGCTTCCCCTCTGAGAGTCATTTGTACAGTCATTAAAAGGGATGCCACATGGTGTTATGCTGATCTTTTAGAACAAGATTGCCATAAGGTAGAACTCAGTACTACTAATGTTTTTAGTTACAGCAATCTTGTAAGAAAAATACTTTTAACATTTAGCAAAGATTTTCTTTGGGACCCCTTAGTTGTTACATGGGACTCTTATTTTTCTTCACTTATTGAAGAACATGTTAAAGCACACTGGCATATATAAAACGCTTGACTCTCTCTGATTTAGTGTTGATTTAGCAAAAGTTTCATTAATGACTATAAACCGTCAGTGTGAACAGTCTTAAAGACTGGCAGAATGGATTGTCAGACTGAACAAAAATCAAATTGCTAAGTAGGAAATTAAAACATTAGATCACACTTTTCCTACACTTTACAATAACAGGCCATTTTTATAAGGGGAAACAAATGCCCATATTCTTTGTTAACTGGTCAAAATGTGTCACCTCAGTATGCTGATCTTTCTGGGCCCCTGCTGTGTTCTTGTCCAATTACAAATTTTCCACATTTTGAATTGCCAGAACATCTTATTGCAAAGAGCTCTACTCCTTCTAATTCTAAGCAATGAATAGTTTTTCTGCACATCGTTTCCCTTCCTTTCTAATGGGACAGGCTTTCCTAGGCTTTGGAAAAGTCTTGGAGGGCTCAGAGTGAAGCACAGTCTTTGAGAGGGTGATTCAACCCATCTTGAGATGAGCATGAGGACAGATAATGTGCACTGCCTTTGGGAAGCGTCTCTGCCCTCACTGACTGTGGAAAGTAAACAAAACATCTGTCTTGGGGTGACCGTATGATACTGTATTCCCTCTGATCTGCCCTATGCCAGATATGAATCCTGTGCCTTTCTGTGTCTTTAAGCTGGGTCTGAGAGAAAGGGATTAAAAAACCCAAGTGGTTTTGTGTTCAAGGACACAGATAGACACTCCCTGCGTTCCTGTGGTGGTGGAGCTGAGCAAAGCACCTTCCTGCTCTTGCCACCTCTTGGCTCTTTTCTCAGGAGAGACACAGAGATTTAGAACTCCTTGCTTTTTAACTAGTCTACTAGCTGAGGCAAGAAAGTTTTCCCCTGGGACTTTGGCATCTTCTTCTTCTCTTCTGGACTGTTCAGCAACACCAGAACATCATAAGGAGGCTCTACACCGCGGCCCGGAGGGGCCCATGCCGAACCCCAGCTCTGGAGAGGAGAGAGCCACATCCACAAAGGACTCTGAAATCTACCCCAGTTCTCTCCACAGCGAGATGTTTTATTATTTAGCTTTTTTTTTGTGCCTGCGTGCACTTTACTTGTTAAATAAATGGGTTTTTTCACTTTTCCTCTGAGGAATTTCTTCCTGAGCCTGTGGGGCAGGGGTGGCTGTAACCTGCCTTCTTTGGAGGAGACATTCCTTCCAGAGCATTTCCCTCAATTTGTCTCAAACTGGGACAATTGTGCAGTGCTGCACAGATACCTGTGCTTGGTCTTAGAACCAGAAGCACGGTGGCCATTCCACCCTCATGGGATAGTAATTCTGGAAAAGCATCAATGTGTCTGACCACGGGATCTCACCTTGCACCTCTGCTCGACATTGCTATTCAGAACAGCCTGGTGACTTTTCTGTGGCAGTACACTGCAAAGGCTCAGGCAGATGTCAGATGCAGATGGCTAATCCAGGCTCAGAAGCAGCCAGGAATGTGACTGTATTTTGTCTTTGACACTACCCACAGAAACATCAGGGTGTCACGTAAAGGCTGGGGTGATATGGTAATGCTAAAAAGCCTGAAGAGAACCCTCTGAGTTTAAAATTATTAAAATGGAATCAAAGAGAGAATAAAATTTCTCTAGCAATTTAGGGATTTTGAGGTTTTAACTGATCATAAAGAATTATTATTTTTTAAATGTGTGGCTTCATTTCCCTCTTTTATTATTGAAATCCTTTCCATTTCAATGTGAAGATTTTCTTTGTGTAGAACACAATTTAAATCAACTTTCATTTTTCTTTCTAACAGAGAAAACCAGATTCACATGGTGGAAGGACACTAGAAGAAAAATCTAGTAAAGAACATGACTTTTACTAAGCTGAGACTGCTACTTATTTATTAATGCTATTGTCATAATAGATTTCTTGACAGAATTAGGTGCAACAAAAGTGTAAGCCTCTCTAATCTATCCCCATGTGCCATTTTACTCAATTACAACATGCTTGCCTGGAGCACAGGTTAGCTCTTTGCTCAAGCTGATCATAGATACTGGATTTATTCTAAACATGACTAATGCTTTTAACCAGATGGCTGCACAGATAGCTCTTTTTCAATTTTTTTTTTCAATATTTGTTTCCTGCATCTCTTGTTTATATTTATCATGAGATTTTATCACCATATGTCCATTTTTTATACCTTTTAATTACTTGGACTTGGTACACAACATTTTCCTTTCGAATGACTCCACAAAACAGTGAAATAACCAAATTGTTACAATTCATGGCCATTTTCATACTCTTTTTTCATAATCTATTTAAAAGTAATTCTGGTACCTTATTCAGCTAATGCTGCATCCTCTAAGAAATTCCAGAGCTATTCTCAGAAAACACAAAAGGTTTGTCCATTCACTGAGCAAAATGTTAATGAAGACTGCATCCTGCATCTATCACATTCCTGATTTTAGATATGCAAATCTCATCATCAGATGGCAAAATTAAGTGATCTTGTTCCTATATAGATATATCATAATTTTCCTTTATAATGGAAATCTGTGTGAATGAACACTAGATTTTACAAATAATTTTGGTGCCTGCACAAATATGTTCGCAGTTTGAGACTCTGTTTTCCACTCAGATATTTAAATTTACTTATGTGAATGATGTCATGGAAGCTTTATTTTTTTTTTATTTAAACAAACCGCAAGTAGAATGTCTCACTAAGGATGTCTATACATAATAGTATTGCTCTAGTCTGTGCTCTGAACAAGAATTATGGATAATTGCTGAGGTAATCTACATTAGAAAGAAAACATTTTTAGTATGTGTAACCAATTTCTTCAGAAAAAAATTGCAGCTTTTATTGTAATTGACTATTTTTAGTTAAGTGGCCTGAACTGAACCTAGATGTTATTGATCCAAGACATCTTCCTGGGTGTTGTATGTGGCGAGTCTTTACTGCAGGGAGACCTCTCTGCCTCTGGGTCTTTAGTTCAGTGCCTCCTTCCATGAGCAGAATATTGGTGCTCATCAATGCTCTCATCACCTTCAAGCTGCCAGCATAATCATCAGATACATCTACATTATTTTTCTTGGTTCAGGCAACTTTCTTTGTGCTGTTTTGAATAAAATTGAATTTTCTTCCCCTTTGGAGTTGAAAGCTCTTAAACCTTTCCCTTAACTTGCTGCTATAAAAATAGTACCCACCAAAAAGTCAAAATGTATTGTGCTCATGTAAAAGCTGTTAAATATTAAACACAGCTTAAATAAAGTCTTCAGATTTCTAAAAAACTTTATCTGAAGAGTTTCTTAGAGGAAAAAACACTCATACACATTAAAAACTAATTAATATTGGCAATGGATTCACAAAAAGGAAACAACATTTCTCTTATATAATCAAATAAATGATACTTTTCTACTCATTAAATCAGAAAGCTGTCATCTTGCCAAGCAGTATAGTTCTGTGGCCCAAATACCAGATTCTAAAACTAAATACAAACAGATTGTGGCACACGTTCTGGACAGTTTGTTCTCAGATAACGTGATGTGCCTTTCAACCGAGAGTGGTGGACCCAGGTCGTGTCTCCAGAGGCTTGGGAGATGGTCACTGGCCCCAAGGCAAGAAAAAAGGTGTCTCTGAGTGACAGAGACATGGCAAAAAGGCCAGAACTGTAGCCTACAGAGATACTACTGGAATGAGCAGACAAACCTGAGTCACCCAGAGCCCAGCCCTTGCTGCAGCAGAGAGAAACTCTTTAGGGATCAGAGTGGGCTGGCTGTAAATCAAACGCCACTGTGATCTCAACAGCCAAGCAGTGAAGCAAGAATATGTAAATATATGATAGATGAAACAGATTTGCTTATATTTGTGTTCTGTCTTATTTAGTCATTCTTAGCATTCTCTTTTTAAAAGGTTTCTTATTTTGATTTATATTTTAATGAAATCTGGCTTTGAGTTGAAGGAGCTTTTTGGTCTTCTGGTCTCCACCATAAAGCGAGGGTCTCAGAGACATGCATCTCAGAGATTCACCTGTCTTGCCTCTCACTCCACTGCACACACATCCTTTGCTTAACAGTATGCAGCATTGGAATTTATCATAATTGGCTGCAAATTAATACGTACATCATGTGAAAATGCCAGGGTTTCAAAATCTATGCTGTGGCAGACAGAAGAAACATTGACACATTTTTCACACAGCTTCCTATTATTTTGTTTTGTCATTCTAAGCTAAACAAAACTTCTTGACATTCTCATGTACTGCATTCACTGTAAGTTTAAGTGAAGCCTTTAGTTTCATCTTCCTCTAATTTACTCTGGATTTTGAGCTGCTGCACTGACTCCTGAAGAGCTGGCCTTTGTGCCTTCACTCTACTTTAACTCAACTGTAATAGTAAGTTTTTTAAGTGAAAATCAACCATCTTGGTGTTCTGTAATGCAGCCCCATAGTAATTATTTAATCACCCAGTGGCAAGCTGAAATATTTCAACATCTGCTTTTGTGTTTGAGTTTGTCATTTCATTGCTTTTTAGTTTTGAAAAACTTCCAATAAAGTCTATATGTAATTTATAAAAATATTTAGCTTAATTTAAGAAGTTCCAAAGGAAGAAAATTCTCCAGTTATTTAATAATTACTGTATTCTTTTTATCCTGGCACTATGGGGCACTATTGTTGGGATTCATTTATGTGCTCTCCTAATACGTTGCTTTTGTAATTTGGATTTTGTTTTAGATCATCAAGAAACTTGAGAAAGATCTCCAGACATTCTAAGAAAGTAATTTTTGCTTACAGAAATACTCCTCACCCTTCTCCATGCCCTTCCCCCTCCCCAGTTAATTAGAATATTATTGACTTTGTAAAGTACTAAGTTACAAACATGGGGCTGTTCTTAGGTAACTTATGAAGTCCATGCATTTCAAATTCTACACTATTATTTTCAGTAGCCTTCTTGAACTAGAGATCTACTTCAATTTCTGGAAAAACTGTGCTAGTTTTGGACTCTGACTCCCTGTTTCTCTGTTGGAGTCCTCCCACCTTATCTCCTCCTTCACAGCATTTCCTTTCTTCCCCACTAGGTCTGTGTGGCTGTTTCCGCTTACCTCACAAGTACCAGAAATAGGAGTTCTTGAGAACTGGGCAGGGTCACCCAAAAAGGCTCTTTGGTACTGTGGGAAAGGCGCAGATAATAGTGGGTCATCACATTTTGTTACTTGTTTATTTATTTGTAGGTTGAGATCCTGATTATGTAGTCTGAATTGATTCAAACTGAGCTAAAGGTCAAACACATTTTGGCCAGGCAGTTGAGATGATTTGTAATTCATGTTTCTCCAGTTTTAGCTGGGGTCAAACACTTAAAAGAGCTATGGCTGGGATGTTAACAGGTTCCTAACCTAAAGTACGTGGGAATATTTTTACTATCCATTCTTTTCTTTTTCTTTTTCTTTCTCTTTTTTTTTTTAAAAGAAAATGTTATTTTTTAAAATAAAGAACATACAGGAAATTTTCTATCTTTCTGCCTTTTTAAAAAAAATTAAGTATTGAAATTGTGCAATGGTATGTGTTTTCTTTAAAACTCTGCTTCACTATTATTTTTTTTTTTCTTCATAGTTACAGTGGAATTCTTTCATGTCCAAACATATTTTCTATAAACATATTTTGATTATTTCATGGCTCTCACACCATGCATGTATGTTTACTGTTTTCTTCAAACACTAATAGTTTCTTCAAGAGTCTACACAACTCATGTTACTGTTTACTTTTGAATAAAAGGTAAATCAGAACATCCCATTTCCTCATGCACACACAGAGAATCGTAACTGTGTTATAACTTTGTGTGTGTGTGTACAGACAGACATATATATATATATCCATCCTAAACATACTGTGAATTATTAGCAGAGGATTTAATGACTGTTCCATGGCCACCAGTGAATAATCTGAAGTGAGTAAATAATGCATTTTTACACTGATATTATGTCAAGAAGTCACAGTATTTGTAGCATTTTCTATTCTGTCTGTAATGTATAATCACTATATAAATAAATTTTTACTTGTGTATAAAATTTTTTAATACTATGTTGCCCACAATAACTCTGCTTAAATCTGAGGGAAGGCAAACAAATAATTAAAAAATATTTGGCTATAATCCTTTGTTTCAATGCATTGTCAATTTGACTTTTTTATGTTCTCTTTTGCTTTCATAATATCAAGTCCTGATAGACTTCTATTTATTGAATATAAAAGTATTTTCTTGGAACATCTGTTACAAAGGTCTCAGACTGAAAAATTTTCAGTATTTCTATTATATTTTTCAGAATGTGACAGTCTGGAAACTATTCTAATGCATAAAGTGCCTTTAAGTGGACACGTACTTCAATTAAAATAATATCTATCTGCAATGTGACAGGCTTGCAATAACTGGACTACTTGTCTAGTAGTCTAATTTGAAACCTCTGAAGTGGTTACCCCTGAGGTAACCACTGAAATCCACAGGAAGCAAAGCTTAATTTGACTATGTGACCTTGTGTGATGATCTAGATTAGTTGTTTGATGGTTTCCAAAATGCTAATCGGTTTAACAGCCACCCTGTAATAAGCTCCCAGTAAACAATTCTTCTACCTCAATCTACCTATTTCTATTTTAAAGAAGGCAAAAATTTGGGAGATATGGAATGAAAACTGAAAAAAGTGAAGCAAATACACAACTAGATAGGAAATAGCAAACAAGTTGTCACATTACTCAGACCCCTTATTCTGTTTTGATTGCAACTCCCTACTGCTGCATACATCTAATTTAAATGCTGAACAACACTGCAGAGCTATACTATGTATTGCTAGCTAAGAACTGTTTTCACAGTTTTACATGATTTCTTCATATTTCTTATTCCAAAGAAACAGATCTGTTCTCTTGCAAACAAGTTTGGTTTGGTTGTTTTTATGTTCTTTGCCTGATCTAATGCTAAGAATTTTAATGTACTTAATCTTCACTTGATTTATTCATCTGCTTGATTGGTTAAACAGTGATCACACATGTAGGTCTCCCTAGGATGTGCTTTCTCTTCTTTTTTTTTTATGAACTTGCAGTCGTGTGTGCTTGTCAGTAGTCATCTTGGTTAGGTCTGTATTCAATTACAGGACTGCTGTGTTTCACTTCCCCGTTTGAGTAAGGTGATTCCATCCAGAAGGTTATTTGGCTTGTCCATTATCATGCAAAACAGTACTTCCAAATAAATGTCTTCTTTTCTTATCTATAATTTGATTTCTCATGGCCCTTTCTGACTGTTTCAAAATTTCCTTATATGAATTCCCATGGTCTGAATCTTTCTTCAACATAAGAACAGGACAACCTGGACAATATAACTATGTATTTTAAAGTTCCTGGAATTGTAGATCCTGGTTTTCTTTCCCCCAGGCTTGACTTTCCTACACCTCCCCCTGTGTCATTACTTCAGCAAACTTTTCTTTGGACATTTTTCAGAGCAAGCATCCTGTGAGTAATATGGGGATTTGTGGTTCTTTAATGCTACTTCTCTTATCCTGTTTCTTATCCTGTTTCTCCACCCTGGAAGACTTCCAATAGTACAGCTCTGCCTGTAGCAATGCAGTTGTCAAGATGTTTAAAGAGTAGAGAAGTTACTTTTTAGCTCTTTACACTTTTAAATGAGGCTACCTTTCTTGTACTTTTTCGTAGAATTTTTGAAATATAAGGACACTTTTCCAGCCTCTGGAAGTCATTACACAAAGGGGTAAATGCTACAGCCTCTTTACCATGAGCAGGTTGTTTGTATGCCAGTGAAAGGCAAGGTCTAGGGACACAAAAATGCTAACTGCTAGACATAAATCTCTGTGCTTCAGGAGATACAATATTAGAAGTTCTTGAACTCTCAGACCTTCAGATAGCAGCAAGTAAAGACTTTGGCACTACTTCTATTACCCAACCGCGAGAAGGAGTAATTCTCAGGAGCACAAAGGAAAATATATGCATATACATTACTGAAACGTAAAAGTATGAGCATTATTGCGGCTACCTTCAATAATAATTTAAACTGATGCAATCGAATGTATGCAGAGATGAATTATTAAACCAGACCCTGGTACATTTTGATCTGAGCATACCAGTCCCCTTCTGAGCAGCTCAGCAGCACAGCCTGGCCCTCACCAGGGTCCATCCACAACAGACAGCTTGGAAGTGGACACCCCATTTTGGGTCTGAGGAAAATGACTGGTGTGGGCACAGTGCATCCCACAGCTGGCCTGGGGATTGTGAGTGGACCTTGGGACTGCTGTGTTTAGTGGTATAGAACCATCTTGTCTACTGAGCACCTGGGTATGCCTTACAGAACTGCATCTGGACAAAATCCCCAGGGAGGGACGGGGGAGTGGGGTCTGACCATCTTATCTGACAACCTCAGCAGCAGCATAACCCTTTCATGGTAGAAGTTGCCCTGAAATGGGCCTGAGTGTGGGAGTGCCTGAAATCCAGGCTTTTTGCAGTGTCACAGTCCAAACACAGGTAGCAACTAGGGTCTGCATGAAAGGGCAGGGAGTGAACTTTATAGCAAAACCTTGTATTTGAGATGTGAGCATTACGAACCTCTGGCACAAGCCACCACAGATGGTCCAGAAAACATCTGCTGTCTACCCAGACAGGGAGCTCTTGGGGTTGCTACTGGCTGGTAATAGGCCTAGCACTGTAAATATTCTGGCTCTGTAAGATTTTTGCATTCTTTTAGAGGAAAAAAAGCATCTTTATGGACATCTGTAAACATAGATTCAACCAGAATTACCTGTGAAGAGAGAAAAGGAGACAGCAAAGATAGCTAATAAGGTGTGTCGTACTGACTAACTGTACAAACCTAAAGAGAAAGCACTATCTTTTTAGATGTTAGACCTTCTACGTGGTTATTTCACGACTGCAACACTTGGGCACCTGTGCAGAACAGGATTTGCTTTCAGACCTTATGGCCATGATCGCCCATCATCTTTCATTTCTTGTATACTCTTGCATTCTTGGAAATATGTGTAAAATACTGCTGATCAGTCTGATCTTTTTAAATCAACTGATTCTTTCCTGTACAACAACCAGGAGCATAATGAAAATAGAGTCATTAATGGGTAGTAGGTTTGTACTGTCCAGGAAAGACAAGATTAAACTGTGGGACTGAGAATCATTGTGGTAATAACAGTGAAATAAAGATTATATGGATAAAAACAGAAAGGATTTTGGTCAGTTGTATTGTGGAAGGATTGCAAAAGGGGTTTCACTGAGACAATCTGTGAAATACTGCACTGGCAGGTGAATAGACATCTCTGTATTTCCAGTATCTTATCACTGTTCTTATCACTGTGATTACAATTTTTCAGGTATATGCTGGAGGACATGTATAAATAATAATGATAAAGCTTAGTTATTTGTACATAGCCACATGTACAGGAATAAAAGACAGTGGAATACCAACCATAGCTGGGATAGAGGTTTATGCACCCTGATGAGTTGAGTTGATGATTGCGTTAATAGAAATGGGACAACATTCAGTGGCACAAAACACAACACCAAGATTTAAGAACTAGTATCTAGTTTCTGCATCAAATCAGATCACCTCTTGGATTCTGTCTTCCGAGAGGAACTTGGCTTTCACAGCCTAGCAAAATGCTGCCTGTCTATAATACTGCATGTTAATACACCAGAGAAAAGCCATTTGAACTAATAGCCACTGCTGGCTCAAGAAAAAATGGGCATAAACTGGCTATTAATAAATTTATCCTGAAAAGAAGGTTTTCTAAGCACCAGAGCAACAACATTTTGGAACAGCTTTTCTAGCTGTAGAACAAAATTTAATGTGTTTAAGCAGTACAATCACAACCTGGATTAAATTATATGATTGACCAATTAAGCAGAACTCCTATGCTTTCCTGTGGCCTTTATTACTAGAGGGAAACATTATACAAGGTTTTGGTCAATAGAAGTATAGGTCCTATATCTCTAGGTAAGGTTCTGAATTCAGTACACACTGGAAAACACATTTGCTGTTGTTTATTTTTTTGTGCTTCACTTCATGCTTCGTTTCTGTGTCTGTTGTTCATTAATAACATTTGTAAACTTGATTATGCTTTGGTTTTGGTACTGTTTAGGTACATAATTACATCTCCATCATTAAATATCCATTAATTCTTTTAATAAGACAAATTTTAAAAAAATATTATTTCAGTAGATTACATCTTTCCAATATATTGTGAATCTTGTTGCTATTGTATTACATTTCAGCTTGGCATGCTGATGTGTAATGTCCAGTCCCTCTCCTGTTAGGGCTTTATTGGTTGCTATAATTACTGACCATTGCTCCATTCATGTCATTTATGTAGGCTAAATTCTTAGTGACCCTAAATGTGTTATCATACTCACCTTGTTGTTTCTATATTGAGAGACATCAAGGCACCTAACATGCTGTGAGGAAGACTTCCAAAGAAATTAGTACAGCTTGTCTGCATGACAATCTGGATTCACAGGGCTAAATCCCTCCATGCATTGCCAGGTTTTTACATCCACCTTAAATCAGCCAGGTCTTGTACATGCTGTAACACAGTCTATCTTGATATTTATTATTTAATCTATTAAAACATTTGGCTGTCTGCACACACAGTTGGGGGACCAATTAAAAGTCCAGAAAAACTACACAAAGTTTCTCATGTAATTAGACGTTTCAGGGCATGCTATTACGGGCCATCTGTTCTCCTGGATGACTGAGTATGACTGAGAAATGAGATGTTTCCTTTTGTACTTGGGGTTCCGTCTGTCTTGATTCTATATTTTGTTAACTCTGTATGGGGGTGGGGGTTGAATTTATTTATAATGGTCTTAATCTGTATAGCAGGTTAAGTATGATTAGGGTAGGATGTTGAACTGTTTAGCATTTGAGATACCTTTTATTGTTTCAGTGCAAATAACTCTCTTGAACATTTTTCTAGGAGAATCTCCACTGCTTTTCTGTTGTTTACATTTCCCCACTGCCTGATTTTTATCTTTGTTACCAATGATCCAATTTTGCCGTGGAGTAAATGGTTACAACTAGAGAAAAATCACTGCCATTTAATGCATTTTCACTTTGGCTAGTAAAGTGAAACAGGTCTGAGCAGTGCAGCAAAACATATGTTGTAAACTTATGAGAACTGGCTTACTTTCTCCTCGGTAACATCTGTGCAGGCCCACCAAAGGTAGCTTAGAACATGCCAGACTGCTGCACAACGTGGAGGTACACAAATTAACTTTTAATTTAGGTATTTCTGCTGTTCTGCCAGCTGTGATGTGCCAATACCCTTAAGAGCAGATTTCAGTTGCTTTTTATTGGTGCAGCTGGCTGTCTACACTTTTCCAAGTGCCTCTAAATCCTAACAGAGCAATGACACGCAACAATACTTTTGTTTAACATTTCTAACAACAACTGATGGCTTTAGCTAGATTTTTTGCATTAGCACACACATATTTAAAACTTAAATCTGGCTTTAAATAATACTTCTGCTTCTTCGTACAAATTTATGCAAATAAGATCAAAGGTCTCTTATGCTCTGCATATAGCAAAGTATTTACAAATCTGTGCCAAGCCAAGACATCTGGTCATTGTGTTTTGGTCATAGCAATGTGGGTTTTTATATCTACTGTGCTTTCTTTGATATTTCATCCACTTTAGGTAGAGCAGCAAGTACAGTTATATCAACATTCAAATAACACATTCATCCATTCATTCATTCATCAAATGCAATATTGTTTGAAAAATTAAACATGACATAAGAGTTTATGACACCCTGTTGCACACTTAGCACTGCTAATGTCACTGCCTTAGAATCACCCTTAGGCATGTAAACCCTGGCACTTTCCCAGGCTTCCTGTTGGTTTTAGGAATGGTTTTCCTAAACAGTTTAAAACTAGTATTTGAAGATAATTGTAGGCACTTCGAATAGAATCATGTTGCTAAAATTTAGACATAGTTAGCTATCAGAGTGAGTTAGTTACCTTTCACTCCCTTTAGTGTCAGCAAAGAATAACAAGGAATTTCCAACTTGCAGTTATTCTTCCTGACTTAGGGAAGGTGTGTAATTAGGTGCCTCACTTGGAGTGAGGTGTATCACCTAGGAGCCCACATTCCTCATCACTATGAAGAGCTCAATCTTAATTTCTCTTTTAATTCCCTGAAGTTAACTTCACTGCTCCCCAGTGTATGTGTCCTTGGCCTCCAATGTGATGAACTCAGTATTTTTCAGCAATTAGTATCTGACTCCAGAGACTACTTCTTTTTCTCTCTTGAAGAGAAAGTGCATGCAACTTTCTACAAAGAAAATATAAGTGCAGCTACTGTGACCATGCAGCTACAGCTGTTAATGATGCACACCACAATGAACATGATTCATACAGTCATCTGGAATTTATTATCTACTGTGAAGGAGATGGGGACTTTTTTGTGTAATCAGAAAGAGAATTTAAATTTCTTTTTAAATGAAAAGCCTAATTTCTTTATTATTATTATTATTATCATTATCATTATCATTATTATTCAAAGTGAGTAACATTGTTTAAAGAACACCACAAAAGCCATTTAAATTTTGACAGATATTCTGGTGAAATGTGAAACTTTTTTTTTACCTTCAAGAATAACATTATTTCATAATTGTGATAATTCTATGATTAGAAAACTGGAAAAATTAACTTGGATGGGGTTTTTTTCCTAGAATGTTTCTTTCAAAAGACAACTGCGTAAAAGATCTGGAAGTATCAAGATTTGGCAAGAAGTTAAATCATTCAGAAAGTGGAATTTTCATCCTTATTGGAGCTCTACCTGAAATGTCATCTCTCAAAGGTGTTTTCATCTTGGGAATGGTCATGTTGGCTGTCTGTTCCCTTGACAATAATACTGCACATAATTTCTCACAGTTTTCATAAAATGGATGATAGTAAAAATCACTGCAGATTATATAATTACTGCATAGTAAAAATACTGGGTTTATAGATGTTTTCATGTAGTTTTCTATGTATTTTAACATATGTATTGTTCATGTGCTACAGCAGTGGCTTTGTTTTCTCAAACTTTAATAATAATCAGAAATCCTTAGCATGTTCCTTATAATTTTTCTCCATTTTCATCATATGAATGCACGTTCTGTTACAGAGAACTAAAAAAAAAAAAGGTATGCACATAAAAGTCAAGGTTTGAAAAGTATATCTATAATTTTCGTGCTACACTACAAGCAGGATGGAGGGAGATGAGTTTTCTGGCTTTCCTGGGCCTGGTAAAAGTATCTAGGCTTATCAGGCTCCTCTCCTGTCTCAGCAAACTTGTCTAGAAATAACTCCATGGGATATGTTGTTTTATAATTGAGAGAGTAAAGTCTCTGCTATTCAATGGTGAGTGTAATTTTCCATTACAATACTTCACCTATAGACACAGCAGATCCTTTTCCTCTCAGGATCTTAATTAATTAGAGGTTTTTATCCTATGTAAAAATTCCTTTGTGATAATCTGTTGTTTTGTGTGCTGTAGAGGAGGTTACAGGAGATCACTACAGCCTGATCTGGCAGCGAGAACCTGTAAAGAGTTCAGAGCTATTATCAGTGACAATCCTGTCCATGGGAGAATTGCAGATGAAGTCATTTGTCTCCCCATGACCCTTGAAGCCTGTGTCCCATCTGCCTCAGCCTGTAGAGCCCCAAAGAGCCTGGCTGACTGGTGCCTGGTGCATTTCCCCACGAAGCTGAAGCCCCAGTGGCACAAAAGGAGTGCTCCTGCTTTGAGGAGCAGTTGTCCAAAAGATACCTGGGGAACTTCTGCATCAATGGGTAGCTTTTTGTGGTTTTAAACCTGGTTTTTGTAGAGGAGCAAATGAGAATGGATATGTGAAAGCTCTCTTGTTAGGCAGGATATTATAGGCTCTGTGTTCAAGCTGTATTTTAATTAAGGGTATCAAAAATAGAGAGTGTCATACAGACTGAACACTAGGGATGTTTTAACAGGCAGAAAGAATGACGAGTGAGAGCTTAGCAAACTAATATAGGCCTGGAAAACAAGATTTCATGACCTTTTAATCACTGGCTTTCTCAGTATGTAGAGGAAGATCATTTATTTTCCCAATGCTTCAGGTTTTTTTCTGTATGGGGGGAATAATAAAACTGCTTGAAATAAGCCTTTTAGGGAGAAATGTTAAATACTGGCAACTGCTTAGAGATTTTGATCAAAGAATCACACCAGCTATTTACTTTGGGCAGGTAAATGCTATGCGGAGATACAGAATTTCAAAGTATAACAGGTCATGAAATCATTATATGGTAAGGCATTCCTCTCAGTCTCGTGAACTAAAAAAGCCAAATGGACATGAAAGAGCCTTTGACAATCTTCAAAGGAAAAGACAAGTTAAATCTGAAATTACAGATAAATACATTTTCCTTCCTTAAACCCCTGTAGTTCCAATTAAGGATTCTACTTCTCACTTCCCTCCTGAAGTGTGGCACAATGCTGCTATGCATTATTGAACGTGCCGCTGTGCCTTACTTGACCCCAGAGGTGACTGCTTCATGGCGCTGGATGAAATGAGTCACACAGATTCCTTGAGTACTTCACTGAGAGATTGTGACTAGCTTAATTAGAGAATGCTCAAGAAGTGTTGTGAGATACTTGGATTACATGCATTATGTAAGGCAAAATTAATTATGAGCATTAATACAATCCTGAACTAAAGAGTAATTTGAATAACGGATGAAATAATAACAAGATCCTTTTGAGTCACATACAGCATGCTTTGCTTCTCCATATAAAATATCTCCCACATCATTTAAAATGTTTTTGTGGAGCAGGGCAGGGCAGCGCCACTCATAAGTGCCAGGAAAATGCACTGCCAGATGTGAGTTGTCAGTGAACTCCAGCAGTCATTTCTTTGTTCACCTTTCAAGCACAAGACAACCTGCTCCCTTCCAGGGTTGCCCACAGGTGCCTCGATGGAACATGCAATGAGGAGCCTGCCAGACAAGGGGGGAGTTGTTTGATTTTGTTTTGAAGTTTGGGGAATTATCTTCATTCCCTCTGAACACCTGTGGTGACATGGCACAACCATCCTTGTCCTTGGGTGAAATCCTGGCATTTCTGAAGTCAAAGAAATCAAAGAAATCTTCCCTTTGTTCTTTCAGTCAACCAGGATTCCCACGTACATGTTTCAGTGCCATGGTCTTTCAGGTAATGCTAAAAACTGAAATGCTGGGAATAACATGAATTTATGTAGCCAAGCAGTCAATTTCCCTACAAAAGTAGAAAAATCAGACTGAATGTAAGTGACTGATCTCCAAATCTGTCTTGACAGTTGGATGGCCAGCATGGGTTTCCACTGCAGCTTTTTGCATGGTAAGCTTTATATGTTTTGTGGATACCTAGAAAGTTTGGTAGCAGGTTTACTTTAATGAAATCTGAACACATGGAGATCAGATTTCTAAATCTAAACTTTGTATATTGCCAGGCTAGATTCTTTTGATTAAACACACATATCCACAGTATATTTAAGACATCTATTCTAGGATGAACTGAGTTACTCCCTAGATCTGCATTGACTCTTACGAGGAGTCTGCAGTAACTGACTACAATAAGTCACAAGAATTTTACACTTTTATACTTACTCTTTGTAAGTACTCTAGGGTTTTAATGAAATGGGACTGGATTACTAAATTATTTAATGTTACTGAGCTAGTTACCACAGAAGTGTGAGCAGAGAATTGCATTTTAACTTTGGAAGCAGTGTATCTCTGCAAAATTTTCACTTTGATTACTACCAAATGAAATATTTCAATTGAATAACCATTTTCTTTTCAGGTATTGGACAAATACCTCTAACAACTGCTCTTCACACAAGCTCTACTTATGAGGCCAGAATTCCACATGCAGACTTCCTTTTAATGTAAAACCTGGGGTGACTGTCTAAAGCCAAGCATATAAATGGCATTCTGAACATTTAGTTCTAGTCCATTTATTTTTGTTTACTTCTGTGCTTCATTATAATGAGATACACGTTTTTGTGTATCGAGGACTATAATTACTCGTGTCCATAGAGCAGCTCACCAGAGAGTATAATTATTGCTCACATGTCGGCTCAAGGCAAGAATTAGACTCAGAAGTCTGACATGGTCATTACTCCTACATTTTAATTTGTTCACCTCCTGGTAGCACCTAACACATAACCTATGCCTGTCCTAATTTTTCAGTACCAAGAGATTAAACTCCTACCTCTGTATCCTTTTTTGTGAGGGAGATAGTCATACCTGAGCATGAAGCTGACCGTACTCACAAAGACACAGAGCTGGTTCAGGGACAGGAAAGGCACAGAGGGCAGCTGGCCACGTGTGCAGCACCACCAACATCACAGACGTGTCTGAGGCTACAGAGACACGACAGAAGGTTCTGGGTGCAAAGGGACAGAGGGTGTTCTCTTTCTTTGGAAAAATCAAGCAAGGTCTTGGGGTAAGCTATGCATCTGCCACAACTGGAGAGATTTATTCAGGCTGGAAGTGACATAGCCATTGCTTATGAGCTACGTGTAGACCAAAAACTGGTTTGATGTAGCTGCCAAAGCTGCCAAAGACCCCTTCAAGACAGGAGCTTCAGCAGGGATGGCCAGAGACCCTGCACTGCATGCTTTCTGTAGGTTCCACACATGCCCATCTCTCTCCAGGTGCCACTTGCTCCAGAATTCAAAACAGCTTTTAGCACAGGAAGACACTGGACTGCTCCCTACTCACCTGAGGAATGGGAGCAGACGAGGGCTGCTGCCCAGCACAGGTGCCCATCCACTGCTGTTACACTGTCCTATGCACTGCTGATACTTCTGGTTTCTTCTGTTTTCCCTCTGGGCTACCATTAAATTTCCTGAGAACTCTCACAGTTCAGCACAACAAAAATCTTCAGGCTTTACACTGTGTATCAAGTTTGTGGTTTGTGCTGTATGTTGGGCTAAACCAAACACGTTATGTCCTATAAAGCAACAAAAAACTTCAATCATCCCTCCTTTGCCTATTATCAGTGAATCCTGGGTCTTTAAATAACTGAAAAATATCTAGTACCCAGGCTTTTTTGGGCTGGCTTGCTCTGACTATGTATGAAGACTTTCCTCCACAGCAGGGAGCCCTGACCATCTCAGTGCTATATTGCAGGGCATATATGCATAGTTCCCATTATTCTGGGAACTATAGGCAGAGCTACAACGCTACAGTTGGCCAAGATTTCTCCATACATCTCTCCATACCCTGGAAAGGTACACGAGCCTACACAGAGTTGACTACCCTGCTCTCCACCCTATGACTGAGTGAATAAAGGAATCACTTTTTCCTCTATAGTCATACAACTAATTACAAAACAATAATATTTTTTCAGAAAACTGTCCCCATTACAGCAATGTTGGAAGTGGTAAGGTTAGACGGAGCCAGCTGTGAACATTAAAAATTCTGTTTTAATATCTTTTGGTAATAAATTTTCACAAACAAGCACAAAGTAAATTTGTTCTCTATATTTTAAATTCATTTTTCCTCTTTACTTCATAAGACTGATGTCTCACTATATGATTTTAAGTGGTTTTACAAAATTGATTCAAAAAAATGATTCTGTGGAGTTTGCATACTCTTGATATATATCTTTGAAATTATTCGTTCTTGTGCATGTTTTTAGTTACGGAATAAAGACTGCTTAAACTTTTATTGACACAATTCAAGTAATTTCCTTACAACTAAATGAAAAGCACATCATTAAAAGAAGATTTAAAGGCAAGAAAAAAGCCTTTCATGAGAGCACAACTCTTGAATAGTTACTTCAGCTCTGGCAGTGAATTCTTTCTTAGTTATTTAATGAAATCTTAGCGTGCAGTACTTTATCCCCTATGTGTCAGGAGTTTTCAGTGAGAGAAAATGAACTTTGGTCCTAATGTGTACTCTGGGAGTGAGAGGCACATGGCAAATATTGTAGCAGGGAATTTTAAACCTTATTTGCTCAGGTATCTTGGAGGTATGCCACTGTGACTCTGCTGCATCTCTTCACCTACCCGTGTTCACCCAAGCCCTTCTCTGCCCGTTCCGGGTCTGCAGTAGTGTCTGCACTGGGGCTGCAACTCCTCCCACCTAACCTCAGCTTTCTAAGGGTTAGAAATACAGATACTAGTCTATTCCCTTTCCAGATAATGGAAGGAGACAGGAACAGCTGGCCAAGATTTCTCTGGGTGGACCTCACCGCTCCCCAAAGGTGTCTGTCCTGCACCTACAGGGACATCAGCTGGCTAATGCTAACTGCATGTGGCATTGCCAGGTCTCAAGAGCTTGCAGAGACAGAGCTTGACCTTAGAGTGCACCAAAATGATTTTAGCATTAACAGAACCTTTTTTGGCAAGCACGTTGCTCTACATAAGGAAAGATCTGCACATGGTCCTCCCAGCACCTGGGCCTAATATTTCAAATTCTGCAGATTATAAGATGCAAGAGCAATACAAACAAAAAGTTTCCTCAGTGATGAAGCAACATCATTAGAAGCTAGTGAAATACTTTTCTAAACCATTTAAAACCATTTTGCCAATAGGTCAAGTGCAGACTAAGTTAACTCAAAAGAACTATGAATACTGATATTTGAAAATTAATAAAATGAATAAAACAACACTAACATTACCTGAGCAAAATTAAAGGTGGAACCAAGAAAAGTAGTAGATTATGCATATTTCTCAAAGATAATTGCTGGAAGTATGTTTATGTCTGCAAGTACAAAGGGGAAATTGAAAATCATATTATTTATATCTCAACACATTCAAAGTAATATTACATAACAAATTCCAGTAAGTCTAATTAAAAGCCATATAGCATAGAAAAACAGTGGTCTCATTATGTGAAGTGTTTCCTTATTAAAAAAGTGAACCACCGAGTAAATTCTTCTAATTCATAACCTGCACAGAAGAAGATAAGGGTAATCAGTGGGACAAAAAGCATCTGTCAGTATTCAATATGAAGTTCTTGTTTGGTGCCAAATTAAACTTCCTGAAACTTTTTCCCCTGTCACTAGTCTTTGATTTTTTATGCTAAAGGTCTATTTGAATAGAAAGCCATTTGGAAATATGAAATAATCGGAAATTTGATTAAATATATTTATCAGGATGTGATTTTGAAGACCTTAAAGTTTAGTGAATGAATTTTAAGCTCTTTTTGGGGAAAAAGAGTTACTTGCTTTCTTTCTAGCACTACCACTTACTTTTTACAAATACACTTTCTGTACCTTATTTTTTCATGATGGAGCTGTTTTGACTGATGTCACAGTTTTAAAAGTCAGTGAAAATTCTGTTTCACTGAAGTGGAAGCCCTGATCAGGCACTGTTTTTTCTTCTTAAAACTGAGACAAGTATGAAGGTATGTCTCTAAGAACATTTAAATCAACGGTTTTTTCTGCTCATGAACAAAGAAGTCAGGAGTGGAGAAAAAAGACAAAAGCTTTCTCAGTGACAGGAGACAAAGGCAGGGAAAAAGCCTCAAAATAAAACAATAAAATCTCTTCAGTTTCTTCTTAAAATCCTTAGAAGACCAGCTCTCCCTCTCACTTGGTGTTTTGTGGTTGGAGAGGTTTGAGCTGATTGGTGACAGAGTTGGGTTAGCATAAAGACCATTTATTGACATGAGGAAAAGTAGCTTTTCAGGTCAAATACTTCAGTATCTTTTGCCTTTTCCAGTGGTTCCTGAGTACTGTTTTCTGAAACAACATGACTATGTTGATTACTGCTGCAAGAAGATTATTGCTCTTGAATTGTTCAACTGACAAAGATTTCAGAGCGTATATTATCCGTTTGTATGAGTCAGACCTTTGTTTGGCAAAATCTCAGTGGAATTGCAAAATACAGTTTTCCAGCTCGGCAAACTTGTACCAGACATGTACAACTCTAAGCAGAATGCCAGTTCCATGCATCACAGTCATGGTTTTCAGCATGTTGCAAAACTCATCCCTAGTTGTTTCTGTTCCACTAATTCAGAATTTTTATTGCAGCATGTTTTTGCTACCTGATAAAAAATTCCTTTTTACATTGTGTTCATCTCAGAAGATGTAAAACAAACGGTCTGAATGTGAATGTATACACACACACATACACACACACTTATCCACACAAGTGCTCTAACACATACACACAACATCAGCCAGACTCGTAATATCTATGCCCAAAATTAAAAAGAGGGACTGTTTCACACAAGAGCATACAAATGCTCATAATGAACTGAAAAGGTGAGGATATTTTTGTTAAACTGTTCCTCTTACTGTGACCACTGATATAACTGACAGAACTCTCCTATCTATTCTCAATTAATTTTTTAATTGCTGGAGATGAAAGCTAGATTTAAACAAAAGTCTTGGAGGCATGAAGTTCCATGTAACACTTCAGTAAACAGCAAGCTTCATCAGTTTAGATTTCATTTACTTGTGAGGAAAGGATCAAAGAATCCGGAGATTTTATTTGATCTGTTTACAAAAAATTTAGAGATCAATGGCAAAAATCAAGGTATAATAGTATTACTTATTGATACAAAAAAATTTGAATTAGTGAAGAAATTTGAATTAAAATGTCCAAAACTTCCAAAATTTTTAGGACAATGGAATTATTCTAAAAGCCTTTTTTCCCCTCAATTTAACTTAGCAGTGCTCAATAAAACTGAAAAGCTATTAAGCTAAGTGAATAAACTATTAAAAGCGATGGCTTTTTGGTTAGTCAGCATCTTCACAATCAATTGTAACAACAGCCCCGGTGTCAGATTGGGAAAACTCATGGCTCTAGATAGGATCTTAGAGGTGAAATTTCAATGTCAAAATAACAAATGGTTTCCATTTAGCTTTAAATTTTCATTTTGCTTCCTCAAATTATATAAGGAGATGAAATTTTATTCTCTCATATAACGAGGAGGAGCTAGGCAAATTTAGCAACAATATTCTGGATAGATGTTTACACATAACATACTGAGTATTGCAATAGGATGTGACATGCTGCACATTGCAAATTACATAAATCATTAAATGTTTTAATGTTAAAAGCCCTTAAGCAATTTATGCAATTTACAGGTTAGTCCACAAGTCAGTGTTTCAAGATTAATATTATACTGCTATGGGTTGTTGAACAATGTCAGTGGTCAGTTCCCTTGTTTTTCCACTGCCATTTTTGTGGTTGTCATTAGTGATATTACTAAACACTTTATTGAACCTCCATTTGCCTGTTTTCTC
Source organism: Platysteira castanea (assembly GCA_013397175.1). Lineage (NCBI taxonomy): Eukaryota > Metazoa > Chordata > Aves > Passeriformes > Platysteira > Platysteira castanea. The sequence continues at coordinate 329,260 of VYXC01010634.1, read as the reverse complement.
ACTCTCACAGAATAATATGAATACTATAATCTTTAAAATGTAGTGTCATTATGAATACTTGCTTAAGCACACAAAAATTGCTTGGGTTCAGAGGGCAGTAAACAAGGAGTCAAGCCAAGCTCTGGTCCTACTGTCAAAGCTTTCTTATTTTTCTGCTTTGGTTTGTACATACATGGAATCATATGATGGATCACATTCGTGATTTCTGCTGATTTTGTAACGGTATACACTCCACTTCATCATCTTAGAAAATTAAGAAAGGAAAAGAGCATTGTGGGTTTTGTTCATCCCTGTTCAGCATACAAAATGTTTTACCTGATAGTTTTAGCATTGAGGGATTATTGAAATACACACAGAAGAGAAAGGAGAATCCTATTAACTCAAAATGGCAACACAAATTTCAAGCACAAAAAAAATCCCACAAATTGTTAGTTATTCTTTTAATATTATCCTGTTCTATAAGGTAGCTGTGAAAGTAAATTACCTCCTTGTTGGAGGAAATACCAAGCCAAATGCTATTACTGTATCCTCTGAATTTAAAAGAACTTGCGCAATGTCAAAATGTTTTATTCCCAAAATGTATCTGACATTTTATTTTTGTTATGCCTCTTTGTATGTGTTATGAGATTTATTTTGATGAAATGAGTGGAAAAAAAGAGGACAGTAGAAATAAAAATTGAAGTCAGAGCAAAAATAAACTATCTATAGTCAGCATCTCTGTATAAAAATGCCAAATATCCTTGGCAGTGGGATAATTAGCTGTTTTGTGTGACAAAGGATAAATAAGAGGCACTACCTCACCACAAACTGTATGGGCTTTCATTGGTGGTATCCAGTCTTCTCAGGTCCATGCAGCACAAAGCCCACCTGGAGGGAAGCTCCAGTTCCAGCTGTAGATCCACATCTCTGTGTCCCCTGACCTGGTCACTCATGTCACATGAAATCTTCAAGGTTAGCATGAATTAACTTGTTCTTCTTCTTTAGCGAGGTAGGACAGGAATAGCATGTCTTACCTGGGGCTGGTGCAAGCAGTGTTTGTTTCATTTTTTTATATTGTGATTTCCTTTCATCACCCACTGATTCAAAGAATGTAATTAGACTAATACTCAATAAGAAATCAGCTCATATTACACCCATGAGCAGTATTATTGTAAATTCCTGCCAGTGAATGGAGGATGGATAAACAGAGACATTTTTCTTGTGTGCACTTGTCTTATTAATAATATCAATGAGCAACATCAGTTGTCTTCTTAGGCAGGCTGGGGAACACAAACAACTGTGGCTGCTCATTATCTCATTTACACAAGTAGTTTTTACTAAATAGGCACATATTCTTGTATCCTCACTGCACAGACAAGATTGATGAAGATAAAAAAATCCCAAAGAAAAACCCAGAGGGACCGCAGATATTTAATCACAGGACAATTTACCTGATTTTCATAAGGTATTTTCTTACTTGAATTCAAACCTATTCATAATACAGAATAAGAAATTCAATGAAATTTGAGAATTAGACATCAAAACAAGTCTGTTTTATCTGCTGAAGTAAACTGATGAGAAAATTCCACAGTCTCTGGAACAGTCAAAGGTAGAAATTCTCTCTCTTCATTACTCTACCCCAGATGCTTACACCTTGTCTCCAGGAACACATCACATGAGAAAAAAATCTGCCAATTATCAAAACTTTTAACTTTAAGACTAGGATTAGACAGAAAATAGAAATATGTTTCAAAACAAATGCAGTAAAGAACAATGGCAGTAATAAAAGCAGCCTTATGCTTCATTTTAATATTTCCTCATTTTAGTTATTGGTTTGCAATATCAGCATCCCATTAGAGTTTAAGCTACAAAGACTTCAGGATAATAGATCTTCCTTTAGGCACCAGAGTTTGCAGGGAAAAAGACAATATAATATTCTAAAACCAGTGGAACTGTGTGGGCAGTAAGGAAGAGGGGTTTATCTGTAGATTTACTGTGAAACAATTACGCTCCTGCAAGCTCTAAATCCCTCTCCTACTCACAATTAAAGGCATAGATAACTTCCTAATGTACAGCAGCTGACAGATCAGATGATGGAAAGCCAGTATCTATCACTCTCTGTTTACTTCTTACTTTGTATGGGGAAAATCAGCCATATGCAGAATCCATTTGGAATAAAAAGAGCTTGGGTAGCAGTGCATAGCATGAAACTGTTTCATCCATCAACTCTCTCCAGAAAGACAGGACTGGATGTTTCATTTTCAGGGCAGAGGAGGGGATACCAAAGGAGGAAGCAATCAGTTCAATAACAAAGGGAAAACTCTCAAGCAGAATTTCAAGCTCCTAAAAGACTTCCTGAAAGGCTCTTGCACAGCTCCTTATTGGTTCTTTTGTTTGTCCTCAGAAAGGCTATTGCCAGAAAACTTGATTTCAATTTGAAAGTTTTCATTCATAAAGAATGCAGTGCCAAATAAAATGGTGTGGGATGTTAACCTGTACAGTGAATCAAATCTTGAAGACTTTCTTCAGAGTTTGTGTTTTACAGCCTTTAAAAAACTCTAACCACACCTGGCAGAATCTTTAGCACTTCAGGAACTTGGCCTGCTAAGTTTACCTGTGAAGCTCTTACCTCCAACTTTTAAACAGTTTGTACATCTAAATTCAGTTTATGTCACTGGTAAAATTAATCCAATCCACCAACAAAGCTTACTTTTAATGCACATTACTGTTCTCTTACATCAGAGAAAGCTATGAAAGTGATCCTGCTGAATCCAAAGCACCCTATGGCTCTCCTAAAGCTCTTTGGAGGCAGAGAGACTTGCCCACTGCAGGAGGAGGGATTTACTGCCTCCAGACTCAACATCTATGATACTTGGATTGTCAGCTTAAGTACTTTAAAATTTTCTGCTGTGTCCTTATTTTTCCTAATAATCTCTTATTTTATGCAATGTAAAAAGAAGACTGACAAAATAAATTGTGCAAGTAGGAATCCAAATGAGTAGTTTGGCTTGCCTCCAAAATATCAGTAAAAACATCCCCATTTTCATATTACTTTTCAAATTTCTGTATCCCTTGTCACCTTCTCTTAATTTCACAGGACATTCCTGGCTGATCCTTACTTGCCATAAAGATTTTGCAAGGAATTTTTAAAGAGGGATTTAATTAAGATGGCTAGTAAGCTCAATTTTGTTAACTCAAGCACAGCATCACCAGCCAGGCAAGGGAGGGGATTGTCCCGCTCTGCTCTGCACTGGGGCGGCCTCACCTCAAGTTCTGGGGGCAGTTTTGGGGACCACAGTGTGAGAAAGACATTAAACTATTAGAGAGTGTCCAAAGGAGGGCGACAAGGATGGTGAAGGGACTGGAGGGGAAGCCGTGTGAGGAGCAGCTGAGGTCACTGGGTCTGTTCAGCCTGGAGAAGAGGAGACTGAGGGGAGATCTCATTGCAGTTACAACTTCCTTGTGAGGGGAAGAGGAGGGGCAGGCACTGATCTCTTCTCTGCGGTGACCAATGACAGGACCCGAGGGAATGGCCTGAAGTTGTGTCCAGGGAGGTTTAGATTGGATATTAGAAAAAGGCTCTTTACCCAGAGGGTGGCTGAGCACTGGAACAGGCTCCCTAGGGAAGTGGTCACAGCACCAAGCCTGACGGAGTTCAAGTGTTTGGACAATACTGTAAGGTACATGGTGTGACTCTTGGGGATGGTGCTGTGCAGGGCTAGGAGTTGGACTTTGATGATTCTTGTGGCTCCCTTCCAACTCAGCATATTCTGTGATTCTATAAGTAACTAAGGACACCTACACCTTGCCCTCCATCTGCCAACACTTCTGGGTCCAAACCCCAATGCTTGATGTTTAAGACTTGCTGTATGTGCAAAACTGCATGAAACAACTTGCACACACGGTGTGCACTTGTCTACTCAGTTGTCTGCTTGCCTGGCCCAGCAACTACACAGAAGCCTGACAGATTCCAGCTAGGAGCTGGAAAGCAGCAGGTCCTCTGTTTACCTCAGAAGCAAACATACCAGTTTCCTGGGCACTAACCCAAAGGCCCACTACTCTAAGGGATATGTGAAAGGAGCTGAATCAAACCAGTGAGATATCTTTATTGAAAAAAGTCTATTCTCCTGATAAGACAAGCAATGCCTTGATCTCCAAAACATTGACCTAAGGGGACACATTATCTCAGTCTTCAGAAAATCTGGGTACATTTCATAGTGTTATATCTCAATGACTGAAATGAAGTCAATACCACTGTGTCAATTGTGCTCCTTCAGGGTTACATTCACAAACAAGTACAGACCATGGCAGATACTGATCAACCAGTAAGTTAATTCCTCTTTATTCACTGACCCATAACTGAAGTGACTGAAAATCACCCTCCCAGAAAACAGTATCAAAAAAGCAGGTTCAGCTGTTTTTCATCCAACTGGCTGTTTAAGTCTTTGCAGCAGTGTTTTTATTTTTGGAAAGAAAGGACACTTGCTTTGATCTTACAAATGTGTATCATAATTTTTTTAATCAGTTCAATTGTACCTGAGTAGTATGTTTTTGTGCTTAAACATATTGTGCAGAGACTCGTATCAAGGAAAAGAATAAAAGGAATTGTAAAAATTCTTGTTTCCAGTTTCCATAGAAGAAGTTTCTACAGTTACTTCTATCCAGTTTCAGAGCCTTGGTGTTAATTTCAGTTGTTGTTATTAGTGACTATTTAAACAAGAAGACATTTCTTTATGAGGCGTTGGGGGTTTATTTTAATGTTAGACATCAGAAGACAACGACCTGTTTCAACAGATTAAAAAACATACTTTAAAATGAGATGCTGCTCTATTGGATGCGTCTCAGACAGTTAGTTTTCCCCATTGCAGCCCTCATAGTGTTGTACATTGTAGGGGTATCTAGAAAGGTGTTGGTAACACAGCATCAGTACTGTCCCTCCAAAACTCCCCCTGCTTCACCCAGTAGATTGGGGATGGGCAAGATCTTGGGAGGGGACATACCCAGGACAGCTGACTCAAAGTAACCAAAGGGATATCCATACCACAGGACATCTGCGCAGCAATGAAGGCTGAGAGAAAGCGGGGGGAGAGGAGTTCATTAGCACACATTTGTCTTTCAAAGCAACAGCTATTCATACTAGAGCCCTACCTGTGAAGTGGCTGGATATCACCTGCTGATGGGAAGTACAGAAGAAATCTTTTGGTTTTCCTTTGCTTCCATGTACATCCTTTGCTTTTGCTTTATTAAACTGCCTTTACCGTCAGTCATGAGTTTTTCTGCTTCTTATTATCTCCACCTGCATCCGGCCAAGCAGGGAAGAAATAGGATGGCTTGGAAGGCGCCTGGCACCCAGCCCAGGTCAACCATCACAACTATCAAATATTTTTAGCATCTTTCAGAATCAAAGGAGCATTTACACTTATAAATTTTGTAACATTTTTTGGTAGTATTTATAACTAGGGCATTAGAGAACTCTCTGCCAAGCATGACTGCTTAGGTTTTTTTCTCTCTTTGAAACAGTTAGCAGATTGCTCAATGTGCTAATCATCATGCAAGAAACTTTACCTTCTAAGTGATCCTAGAAATCAAAAATCAAACTAGGGAAAAATAATGAAAAGGATGGGAAGATTTCCAATGCACAGATTTACCCCGTAGGTTTTGTGGAGGCTCAAAATTATTTTATGATCTTATTATTTCTTTGTTTTAAATTGAAAATACAAATCCATGCTTCGTCATTCGTTCATTTTAGTTTGAACTGTTTTAGTTACGTAGCAATCCAATGTTCATGATTTTCTGATATTAATAACTCAATATTTCCTTTAAAGGATTTGCTTTGAAATCTCACTGTCTAAGCCCTTATAAAAGTCCAATTTGAGTGGCATTTATGATTTTATAGTGAAGGACCTGACTATTTTCAAGGAAATTTACATCATCTTTTAATTCCTTCAGAGAAAACCGAATTTTTTTTTTAGAGTTTCCCATGTGAGACAGGATTTTGCAAGGTTTCTGTGAGCTACTTAAATATTTCACAGGGGCTTTCTTAGCCTTGTGGTGCAAGCTTACTGCATTTAAGTCATGCAACTGCAACTTAAGCATAGAAAATCAGTATGGGATGACATTTGACACAGTACTCAATAGCAAGTCTTTCAGTCACAAATGGTGTAGTATCTTTACTTGTTGATTTCCGATAGAAAAATATAAATATTCTCTCCTGGAAACATGCAAAGAATTTAGGTTTGAGGAACAGTGGTTTGGACACATGTCAAAACCTACTTTATTTAATTTATAATCAATTTATCTAAGCACCCAGTTTTCCAAAACTGAATTAACATCTCTGATGCATAAGTATATATCTTTGGAAAATATAAATACTGATTTTGTATATGGCTGCAGCCTGATTTACAGCTGTCATTTCACCAAAGAAGGAGAAAAAAAACATTGCATAATTTCAACCCATCAAAATAAGTTCTCCAGCAAAAAAGTGAAGTAAAGCTCTGTAAAATCTAGTTGATGAGCTTTGAGGGTAATATAAATGGAAAACAGCCACTTCTGAGAAAGGCAAATTAATAGAAACCAACTTCTCTTTGATGTCTCCAAATTCTTTGTTGCTTCAAGTTCTCTGTCAGCTTTATTGAACTCCTCCCTTTTGCTTTATTGAAGACAGTTTCTTCATCTTACGATCATTCTTACTCTTACTGTCTAAATTTAAAAGGGTTTGGTATTTTCTGCTAATTGAGTGTCCAGTGGCTATCAGGTGACCTATTTCCTGTGGATAATTAGCTGAAATCATCTTGACTATGATCAATAATACTTGGAAGGAGATATGGTTAAAAAACATTACTTATTTTAGTAAAGACTGTGTATGAATTGCATTTTTGCTTTGAACATAACAGACAAGAAAACCTAGTGGATGATCTTGAAAACAAATACTAACACACTGAAGAAGGCTAAACATATGAACATCTATGAAATCAGCTAGGTTAAAAATGTTGGCAAAACTTCAGTCCAAGTTGGCTGCTAATTAGTCTTTTTCTTAATCACATGGTTAACTAACTTTATTAGGTAGGGTGCTAGTAAAGAAGCCAGAGACAAAAGTTTAGTTCCCTTACTCTGTGGTTGATTTCCTGTGTCGCTCTGTTCAATACAATTGAAGCAAAAGCACTTTTTAACCAAAGAGATACAAGCAAAATAGAAGGATCATAGAATCATAAGATTATAGAATAGTTTCAGTTGGAAGGGACCTTTAAGATCATCCAGTTCCAACCCCCTGCTATTTGCTGAGACACGCCTCACTAGACCAACTTGACTTTGATGGGGCATCTTCAACCTCCCTGGGCAACCTGTTCCAGTGCCTTACCACCCTCACAGTAAAGAACTGCTTCCTAATATCTAATCTAAACCTACTCTCTTTTAGTTTGAATCCATTCCCCCTTGTCTAATTAACACAAGCCCTTATAAAAAGTCCCTCTCTGTCTTTCTTGTAGACTCCCTTTGAGTACTGCAATTAGGTCACCTCAAAGTGTTCTTTTTTCCAGGCTGAATAAACCCAATTCTTTCAGCCTTTTCTCACAGGAGACATCCTCCATCCTTCTAATCATCTTGGTGGCCTCCTCTGGGCTTGCTTCAATAGCTCCATGTCTTCCTTATGCTGAGGACCCCAGAGCTGGACTCTGCACAGGAAAAAAATACTGACCAGGAATGAAGGATTATCATTTATGGCAGTAATGAAGAGCTCAACAGTGTCTGCAAGCTGAAACAGCACACAATGGAGAAAATACTTGCCAGCAAGTAAACTCTAAAAAACATTGTAACAGCCTTTTCCACTGCACTATATCAGAGCCAAAACTGGGCAAGATAGACCCTTGGTCTCACTTACTGTGGTTTTCATTATCTTTCCAACAATTGTGTGCTTCCCTCCTTGGTGTTACTTGCTACTTGACTTAGTTAGAGAGCCCCAAGTGAAATGTATTGATTGACAGTCTAAGGAATGATCTGTGGGACGTTGGGACCATCTCTTTGGCTCAGTATTGACTTTAAACTGAACTAACTCCCAGAGCATTCAGGCAGTCTATCTGATCTGTTTTCCACAAATAAAATATAAGTAGCAAGGACAAGTTCATCTTCATGAATACTGGCAGAACAACTTAGCCCTGAAAACAAGTGTAGAAGGAATTCCTTATGAGGAAGAGAGGGTTTCTTAGCATATGAAGAAACACCAGCAGCAGCATCAGTCTCCTTGAATTTTGACAGTACTTCAAAAACTCTGGACAATCTGAAGCATTTAAAAGCTGAAATATTTAAATGTCTAAGACATTTAATAGCAAGGAATAGTGTTCTGAGGGCTACATAAATGAATATTTAAAATGAGGAAACAAAGGGGAAAACATATTTTTAATTTTTTTATAGAACTTCACTTGCAATTCTGGTTGAGAAGGTATTTAATTTCTATTATGACACTTAGAGGTTTAGGAACATGATCTATTTTGCCAATATGGTTCATGTTTGTTCGCTACCCAACTCTAAATTATTATCAAAGTGTAGTAAAAATGCAGTCTGGCTGGTTCTGAGGTATGGAATATAAGCAAATAGATTTCTGAATACTTTGAAAAATGTTTAGGTTGCCCTTTTACACTCCAGTTCATGTAGCTTTTATCTTGACATATACCTGCCTTTGGCGCGTTTGAAGAAATCTGGTTTTGAAATAATCAAGTCATGCATCTTAGAACTGCCTGGCCTGGTCACAAATGTGCCACAACGCATATTTATTGACAGCCACATTTTCTCTTGAGAGAATTATATTCATATGTGCATGGCTCTCAATGTATTCATGCACATATCTGTGTGTAGGATATGGGAATAAAGCATAAATAAAATATTAGAGTTGAAGAAGGAAAAAATTACTAAAGCTATTGGAAAACAACTCCTCTCCAAATGCAAGGTGCATGGGAATACAAGAGGATCATCTCCATAAATACATTTCTTCATCCAATTTCACCTTAGGTTCTCATAGATCAGTGCAGAGCAAAACTTCTGATTAAACCTCAATTTAATTTTCTTACAGACCTTAAGAAAATTATATATAAAGCACATATATCAAGTATCACATGTACTCCACAGAGCTCATATTTCTCTATTCTCAGATATGAATTATCCAAGTAACCTACATAAGAATTTCACTCTGCTGATTTCCTGCTCTTTCTTTCATTGTTTCCTAAATCCTTGAGACATAAAGTTATATAGTCAATCAAGCTTACAGTAGAGAGCAAATGAATGTCACAGTTGAAATTAAGAACCGTGCATTTATTTTACAGAACATAACTGAAAGATCAAACAGTGAATTATTTCAACAAAAGTCTAGAATTCAGTTAGAACTAAACTAAATAGAATTTAGTTAGAAGTGAATTTAGTTAATTTTATGAACTATACTTACACAGTAGTTTCCACAGATTTAAATGAAGTGTCCTTCCCTTTAATAGGGGTTTTAGTGTTGTTGCAAGTCATAACAACTACGTCTAGTCCCAAAATTACAGATGTAATAAAATGTAGGTTCACTTTCATTACAGCAAATTCCTTTTAATCACTTGTTTTCTTCATAATTACAGAGTTTGGCAATCCTGGTTTCATTTTGGTTTTGGTTTTCTGTTTGGGTTTTTTTTTTGGGGGGGGGTGGTGTTCTGGGGTTTTTTAAATATTTTTTTGATGTTTTCTACTCATTCAGCAGAAACATGATTAAAGACAACATGGTTATTTTGGCAGATGGGTGATTACGTCTTAAAACCTCCTCTGGAATGTATATTTGTAGCAACTTATGGGCACATGCAAATTTCTCCCCTTAAAATATGCACAGCCCAGTCTTTCTAGTTCTATTGTGCAACCTGAGTCCCACATATGGACTTTCAGATTTCTGGACAGCTGCATCAGGACATAACTTGAACAGACTCATTTGAATTTTAAATTGTATCACTTGCGCCACATCATGCAACTTTTAAATGGCATCTTCATTTGTACCTACCAGTGCTCACATTTGTATATCACCACCATTTTGTATCAGGCATAGAAACCACGGTAATGTGACCCTCTCATGCTGCAAGCAGATGCTCTTCTCTGAAGCAACAGCCCAGCTGCTGGGAGAAAGGATTTATGTCAGACAACAGCCTTTCCCTGATGAGTGCCTGGAGCCACAGGAAGCCCAGGTTAAGAGTTTCAAAGCAGATACAATATTGATTACAGCTACCTTGATCTGTTAGAATTATCTACAACCCATCAGCTGTAAAAGGGTTCTTCTGAGGGAAGGAAAGTTTCATGCAAAGGAAACAAAGTTTTATCTTTGGAAGCCACTTTTTATAGTTGAAACATATTCACCAGATAAATAAAAATTACTTTCTCTGTCTCTTTAGAACAACCTGGTCACCTTGTCACTTGTGTACCTATCTAACCATCTGTCTAAAACCATGTATATATATATATATATATATATGTATGTATATAAATATATAGATATATTTATATATGTACAGCTCTATAAATGACCTATTCTATTTGTACAGCATTTGCATTAGAAATTCATTTTACTAGTCTAAAATATTTAAGTTTTTCTGAGGAGTGTTTTTTTCTTCTCCAATCTTCTTTACATAGTTGCCAGATACAAGGAATTCTGGGCTTCAAGAATCTACATTTTTAATATTAACCTGAAGCCTACATTTCATATCAGAAAAAATGAATGAATTAATAGTTTAAGCTTGTTAAATTCAGTGGGACATATTTACAATTAGAGCAAACTGACAAAGCTCCACTTAAGTGAATCAAATGGTGACAGTTTACATGGCTGAGCCGATGGCAATCCCTCTCCTCACCTACAAGAGCAGTACAGTATGGTCATTTTGAGGAGAGACATTAGCATAACTGTGAAGACTAAACTGGACTGCACAGCCTAGGAAAACAGATTTATTACACACTACTAATGTGTGCAGCCAGCCTGACATGCCAGTGCATGACCACGATAGTGCCACAATATAGCAGAGGTCCATAAAACAGCTTCCATGTTGCTCTGCAGTGCAAAGATCAGGGACCTTTTTTAGTAGGAGAGACTTCTCAGCACTACTTCCAAGGATCCTCGGAGGAATCAAACTGGCAAAGGCAGGTGACATGGGGGAGATTCTTGCATGAATCAAAAGTCTTACTTGTGCATAAGACTGCCAGACCACATGCTATTTCCTCCAGTGTAGATCAGAGCATGTACGTCCACATATAGCTAACAACCTCCAAAAACTCTCCTGTGATTTTATGTCTGGAATACTAAAATTTTTACAAAATACAGATAATAGCTACTCTAACCAATTTCTGCCCAATAACTCAGTAGTCAGAGGGCAGGCACACATATGCTCCTTTCCTTCCTGTGTCAGTGTTAAAACCCACCTCTCTCGCCTTGCAGCCCAATTCACCAGCTTACAGTCAATCTTCAGATGGTCAGGGAGAATGTCAGAGCAGAATACTGAGTTTAGTTTGGTTTGGTTTGGTTTGGTTTGGTTTGGTTTGGTTTGGTTCGGTTTGGTTCGGTTCGGTTCAGTTCGGTTCGGTTCGATTTGGCTCGATTTGGTTTGGTTTGAAGGAACTTCTGGAGGGTGTCTAGTCAGTCCTATGCTCCACTTCAAGTAAGACAGTCACGAAGACAACACCGCTATTACAGCTCTTCCATCAAAGGAATGACTCTGACTCTTTGGCTGAGATAGCACAGGATCATAGAATCATTAGGAATCACTGGAAAAGACCTCTAAGATCATTGAGTCCAACCATTCACCCGACACTGCCAAGTCCAACAGTAAATCATGCCTCTAAGCCATTTGCACGTCATGTGCCTATATATATTTGCATATATAACCCCTCACAGGAAGGTAATTTGGTTTCTTATATGAAAATAAGGCAAATTTCAGTTGTCTCTAAAGAAAAATAAATGCTACCTGGACCAGGGAATCAAAACCAGAGCCCTCACCTTCCTGCCTGGTAATTACTCTTTCACCACATTAAAGCTCCCTGTAGCCTAAAGACTATTTAATTTCACTCAAAGCAGAGCATCTTTGGCAGGAGAAATTGAGACAAATCTCTTCCAGACCACCACTGTGATTGCTGGGTGCAATGCTCCTTTGGGAAACAAGGTGCCAACTATCTCAAGAAAGAAGAATTTATCTGTATCCTTTAAGCTCCGGGCTGGTTAGACAGGCGAGGTGCTAGAAGAAATAGCTCAACCCCTGTGTCTCAAGCGGGCATCTGGCCTTTCTAGTGTGTGAAGTGTGATTAAGTCACTATTTTCCAAGAAATGAAACTCATTTCATTGAAACTTATGCCTGACCCAGCTGAGTCAATAGAAAGAAATGGACATTGTAACCCATGATTCAGCTGACCCCTCATGCTTTCACAGAGGAATGTTAATCAAAATGTCTCAGGATTCAATCATAATAATGTGGATATTTTAATGCACTCAATTTTCTCTATTATGAGGCAGTTAGTGAGGACTGCTCACATGTTCTTTGGTTAAAGTTCTGTGTACAGAAATGTAACCTGAATTTTTATACCCTAAGACAGCTATATCACAGCAATTATCTGTTTACCTCTCTGCCTTTTTATAAACTTCATGAAGAAAACCTTGTGGAACTACAATAAAAAGTACTAAATTAAATGAAAACTCTTTATATTATCTTACTTAATTCTTCTTTCATCTCAGATGTCTGTGGCTGTATACAAGGAAAGTCTTGCAACAGTTTTGTTACTCTTAGATAAATGGTGAAATGTAAATGCAGAAAATTATCACATTATTGTCACATTAATTTTTAAGTATCATTCTGATTACTTGCTAACATGTTTTTACCGTTTTTCTTACCTACTGGCATGAGAATCTTTTGGTACTGATTTCCAGACAATGAAATTCTTTGAGGTAAAGGTTTTATCTTTCCTTTATATTTTGCATAGAAAAGAATGAAATTCGTTGTCATAAGTTTATGTAAGTGATGATAAAGCACTGTAAAGTATCATTTCATAACTGATGGTGTGATGCCTATAAACAGTAGCAAGTTTTTTAGTTTCCCTGTTCTCCTCATATCATGTCTAACTTTTTATATCACTTTTATAGAACAAGGTTTTCATTGCATCAGACGCTGAAATGTGACCCTTTTTTTCCTGATGGTAATGCTTTGTTTCTGAACAGCAAAAAAGATGTCATTGCATAACTCACTGAACATCCTGAATCAGATGATTTGTTTAGAATTGCAGATTATGCTCAAAGGGACTGCTTGAGCCATATTGGTTCCATCAGAATTACATACAAAATAGAGCCATCACGAACACATTATAATCTGTTTTGCAAACAGCTTGATGCTGAGTAATGAAGAATTATGATGCCAAAATTTTTTACTTTTAATTAAATATAGCACTGTAACACATGAAAAAAATGGCTCAAATGAGAATATCTTGATGCTCCTGCTCATGATTTTCACATGCTTTTCTCAGAACAATGTATCTCTTGCCCCACATCAGCTAAGCTAAACTGCAGCTGTGATAGTTGAGACAACACATTTCATATGTGTTTTCAGACACTTCCAGTTCTCAGGTAAATAGACATGCATTAAAATACAAAGGTGTCTTATAAACTCTTGACAGACTGTACTTCTCCAAATGAAAATATATTCTTCCATGCTCAAATTGTTGTTGATACTGTAACCATTGGTAAGAGCAGGGCATGCCTGTTTGACAGTAGTGTAATCCATTTACTTTTAACAACTCATTGAAGCCTGTGGTTTTTGGGTTTGTTCTTAGTTGACCACTCAGTTGTTTGAAATTATTCAGCATGTGGATTGGTTAAATACTGAGAACTCATGACCTCTAATGTGATTAAACACCTCACTGCTTTTAATTATTAACAAAAGCAGCTAATTATTTTGTATGACCTTTTGCCACAAAGATATCCTTTGACTGTTCTTGTGATCAAAAGACATATTCATAAAAAGATCAAAAGAATTTTTTTTTTATGTGCAACTAGTAGAATCAGCTTCCTTCACAAACTACAAATGGGTTATTTCAAACTGAAGCTTCATTTCACTGTTGTCTGACTTGAGATTACACACAGTGCTAATCATCCCATGTTGGGATAGCTTAATTTTTATTTATTGAATATAACATGAATTTGCACCGTGCACCAATACATGTGCACATACATATTGTTCATTTATGAAAAAAGTAATGTTAGATTATGCTGCTTGGACGTCACAAAGAAATTCTTCACTGAAAAGGTGGTCAGGCATTGGAATGGGCTGCCAAGGGAGGTGGTGGAGTCACCATCCCTGGAGGTGTTCAAGAAATAACTGGATGTGGCACTCAGTGCCATGGTCTAATTAACAGGGTGCTGATCAGTCAAAGATTGGACTTGATGATCTTGAAAGTCTTTTCCAACCTTAACGATTCTATGATTCTATGTAATCACTGGGAATACTCACTGAATAAAGTTAAAGCAAGTTCTATATATTTTTTTTGAAAAATGTTCCGCAATAGAACAGGAGTACATATCTCAGTGATTCTGCAGTTCTGATCTGACTGTGCCTAGATTTTGCTGCTTTCAGATAAATAAAAAAGTTGTTAGAGATGCTCTGTTAATGGTGGGGGTACACCGGGTTTTTTTCACCTTGAAAATATTGGGATGCTTCAACTTATTTTAAAAGCAAACCTAAAAACTCTAGTTAGTTGTATCTTGGTTTCTTATTCTGAAAGCTGTGCACAGTAACTTTGCAAGCTTAAGAAAAATTCCTTACAACTACTACTAGCTCCAAACTAAGAAAAAAAAAAAGGAGCTGTTCATCTAAAACTGAATTTATATAGCTCTTCTCTTTTTTATTTATAAATACAACACAATAAAGTGAAAAACATCCCTCCAGGCTGCTGCCTAATGGGTAGAAGGCCTCAGGATTTTTAGGTGCCTCTCAATAAGCCTACAATTGCAAGCAGAACTGGTACTCTCGGAAAAAGCAAGGCCACTTTCTTTTTTAGAACAGCAATAATGTTGCCCCTGCCTAATTCTACTTTTTAGATTCAGCTCTCTGTACACAGGTGACAGGTTTGCAGGTAAAAGCCCTGATGTCTCTGAATCTTTTCTTTCTGTCTCAGTTGAAAAGATTATATGAAAATACGGATGTTTCAGGCTACATAATGAGTGTCCAGTTTGCAAAGCATCTGCATCACTTACATGCACAAAAGATGCACAGAAAATGATAAAGTGTAGTTGCTGATATGTCACTGTCATAGAAGACTGGAGAATGTTTTATTTTTTTCCCCCCTGGGTTTCACTGATAAATAAGTAGTGCTGTCGGAATGAAAATGCTCTCTAACTTATTCTGTCTAATTTGTTTTTATCATTTGAAGTCTAAAATGAAAGTTCCAATGTGTTAACAGTTTTCTGTAGTTGAGATAGTAAAATTTTCAAAATCCAAAAGAAGAAAATGTGTATTAGCTCAGAAATTTTCCACTATGCATACTGATGAAAAATAGATTTTTGAAGAAAAGAACATGATAAAAATAATGCTGCTTAAATTAGCCAAGAAATGGGGATGAGAGTTTTAAAAGTATGTATTGTTTGTCACATCTGAATACTTCTGTGTGCAGAAAGATTGACCCCCATCCACTTAAAAACTTGATGTATTGTGATAAGCCTAACTGCACCTAATGCATCTGACTTCATTGCACATTTCTTATCTCTTCTACTGTCTCCCTCCTCAGCCTCCTCAATCAAGTATTAGTAAAAATTTCTTCAGGCTGTCAAGCATTAGAACAGGCTACCTGGGGGAAGTGGTGGAGTCACCATCCCAGGAAGTATTTGAAAGTCTGGATGTGGCACTGAGGGACATGGTTGAGTGGTGGACTTAGAAGTGCTCAGTTAATGGTTAGAATCGATGATCCTAAGGGTCTCTTCCACCAAAATGATTCTGTGATTCTATGCCTCTATAGACTCAATTTCTGGCCAAGAAGCCTTAACACAGCCTTTTCTGCACAGTTTGTGTAAAGAACATAATTTTTCATACAAAGATAATTTCTTAACTAGTGAGCTTGGCTCACAGGGTTTCCACTAAAAGGCAGCTTCTATTTCCAATGCAGTGTTAAAAAATACTGTTCTGAAGTTTCATGATCCCATTTCCTCTTAAGATATTGTGCTGATTTTGGATGGGATAGAGTTAATTTTCTGCACAGTGGCTAGCATGGGGTTATGTTTTAGGTAAGAAAAGTTTAAAGAGACCTAAGTTAATCAGCAAAACACTTTGAGAGACCTTCATGCAATTTATAGCAATAAGAAGTGTAAAAGCTTGGGGGGTTGTCCCAGGTGATGGTGAGCTCTGCCACCTGGACCCTGGGCAGGCCCAGCGTGCGGCCGGACTCCAGGGCTGGGACAGGCAGGACACGCTTGCTAAACGCCTGCCCACAGCTCCGCTCCCTTCCTTCCCTGGCGGAAGCATCGCGGGCCTTCAGATGTCTCCTGCGGGGTTCCATGGCTTCCCCCTTCCTGCACCTTCCCGACTGAGGCGGCCTTTGCAGCAAGCTGGCCTTCGCGCTTCCCTCTCATCCCAGCCGCGGGAGCGGGAGCGGGAGGCGAGGCCGCGAGGCCGCGGACTCTGCCAGCTCCCGCCTGGAACACCCGAGTTCAGCCGACATAAACACGAGTGGGACACGGAGGGCCCGCACCGAGGAGCTCCCAGCACTGCGCCGCGGGGCCGGGGCTGTGCCTGACCCCAGCGGGGAGAGATCCCGGCCCGGCCCCAGGCCATGGAGCCGGGGCGCGGCCCCCGCGGCGCGGCCGCTGCCGCAGGTGGGTGCGAGGCCGTCAGGGCTTCCCGGGGAGGCTGTGAGGGAGGGTGGGAGAGGGCTCGGAGGTGGGAGTATCGGCCCGAGGAGATGCCCCCACCCCGCGGTGTCAGTGGCCCTCATGTGCAGACGCTGTGCCCAGGGGTGTGGGTGTGGGGGCTGCCTCGGACAGCCCCCTGCTTCTCCTGGAACAGCCTCCTGCTTTCCCTGGGACATTGGCCTCCGTGTCTCCGTGCAGGAGGCCTTACGTGATCAAAGAGGGGTTTCCTGAGGAAAGGTTGAGTTTATTCGGGAGGAAGTGCGAGCCTTCCCATGAAAGTTGCGCTGCTTTGGTTATTAGTAATGAAGAATATCAGCTATGAATTGTTTGTCTCTATTTTTATATATTACAAATCTGAAGTTTTTTCCTGTCCATTTCACCTAAGTCACAAGGGAAAATACTATTGTGAAGTTTTGTTGGATGGATTCTGGGATTCAATTAGTGTTGTTAGTGTTCTGCCTGTTAAAAAAAGGTTACATGAATATGGAGATATAACAGGATATCAAAGATTTATCAAAGTTATCAATATTTTTACCTGTTTATTTCTAATGTCAGTGAATTGAAATTACAGTTTCTGATCACTCTGACCTTAGGAATACAGAAATCATAGGGCTTAGTCACTTGCATTTCTCTCATTGACTGACATAAGAAAGTAATGATTAATTTTGTCTTATCACAGAAATTCCTGGAGTTCTAGTTCCTTAAAGATCATCTAGTTCCAACCCTCCTGCCATGGGCAGGGACACCTTCCACTAGACCAGGCTGCTCAAAATCCCATCCAGCCTGGTCTTGAACAGTTCCAGGGATGGCGTTTAACCCCAGCTGGCAACTAAGTACCACACAGCCTTTTGTTCAGTTCCCCCACCCCTGTGGGGATAGTCATAAAGAAAAGGTAAACCTAATGGGTTGAGATAAGAACAATCTAATAATTGAAATAAAATATTATAATAGTGATACTAAGTATGCTAATAATAAGATTAATAAGAAGAATTGTTATAAGGAAAGGGAGAGAGAGTAACAGAACCCAAGAGAAACAAGTGATGAATATGGTTGCTCACCTCCTGCTGACCAATGTCCAGCCCATTTCTGAACAGAGATCATCCCCCCACTGTCGCAATATTCCTTTGGCCAGTTTGGGTCACCTATCCTAGTCCTGCTCCTCTCCCAGCTTTCAGTTCAGCTCCTCAGTAGCAGAGCATAAAGTTCTTGGCTTAGGGTAAACACTATATGACAGCAGACAAAACATCAGGATGTTATCAACATCATTCGCATACTAAATCTAAAACCCACAGCATTGTACCAGCTACTAAGGAGAAAATGTCCCAGCTAAAACCAGGACATGCACCCGCAGCTTCTCTAGGCAATCTGTTACAGTGTCTCATCACCCTCACAGTAGAGAATTTCTTCCTAATATCTAATCTAAATCTGCTCTCTTTCAGTTTAAAGTAATTTCTCCTTGTCTTGCCCTTGTAAAAAGTCCCTCTCCAGCTTTCTTGTAAGTCCGCTTCAGGTGCTGAAGGGCACCCTGGAGCATTCTCTTCTCCAGGCTTAGCAACCTCAACTCTCTCAACCTGTGTTCAAAGGAGAGGTGCTCCAGCCCTCTGATCATTTTTTGTGGTTTAAATGTTTTCCTAATTTGAATAAACTAGTAATTGAGCCAAATTAAAGTGTAAAAAGTACTTGTCTATGGACTTGGCTATGAATCCTTGTCAAGTCTCATCAGTGGTTCACTGTCTTTTGCAACCTCCAGTGCTTCATAAAATTAATATTTAGGCACTGCATATTTAAATGTGGTTACAGTTATGTCAGTATCCATAGTATATGTAAGGCTTCACTCTTTATTGCATGCTGTATTCTTTCTAGAGCACTGGATTCCTAGCATTATTCCCTCTTTTCCTTGTCCTCCATTACAAGCGTTTCCTTTCTTCTGAACAATCTCATCTTTCATTCTGCCCATATTAAATTTCTGTAATAAACCTAAAACCAAGGTTTTTAAAATACAGTGGATGCCTTCTGAAAGGTTACCTGAATGAAACTTGTACACTGAAAGATACTGATCTTGTAGATTTAAAAACATGTGGAAATTGAACTGTTCAGGTAAAGCTGAAAGTGTGAAACTGAAAAGGAAGTTATGGTGATAGTTTAGTCACTATATTTAACATGGGAAGAGGAGATATGCAAAATAGCCTCCATATAATTGTCCAAACTCTTGATGATTGCCTTTTTTTGAACTCTGCTTTGAAATTCTGCATTCAAAAGCTAATATTGATAGTCATTGCAATAGGTAGAACTGGGGAGATAAGTGTTGCGCTGTAGATAAGGGCTGCTTTCTTGTTGTAACTTGGCAGTATATAAAGGCTGGGATTGTTTTCCACAGTCCCTAATGCCAACTGTAAATTTACTCTTTATGTAATTATTATTAGCATATATGAAACTTTGTAAAAGAATAAGGGTCTGAATTTCATGGTCTCATAAATGTCATCTCATAAAGCTGTAATGAAAAGTATATCCTCAGTTCCCAAACCATATGAATTTACACCCAGCTGATTAAGTGAGCACAGTTTTGTTTTGGTACGGGAAGAAATCTGTGCTGATATAAGAATAGATAAATTTATAACACTAAGTTATACTTTAATTTCTGAACAGCAGGTTTTATAGAATAAATTCCCTATTATGGATACACATTCATGTCTTTAGTAGTCAGAATAGTAAAGAGAAACATGGTAATGTTACTGTGTGCCAAATTTACTTTATAATGTGAGTGACACATGAAAAAGGCCTGTTGGAGGAGAAAAAGGAGTGCAGAAGGAAGAACTCTCAGCAGGGAGAATATTTACACAATTTTAAACTACCAGAAAACTCAGGCTTAAATTATTATTTTCAAATGATCTTGTTGAAGAGTGAGGCACGGAAACTTTGAGGAGCCAAACTGATTTTTTATGCTCATATATTTCCAAGCGTACTTGATGTTTCTCATGTCCCTACTTTGCGCCTGTCTGCTATTTTGTGCATTGAAATATGTTCACAAGGTTATTCTCACAATCTTTTTTCCATGACTTTCGGGTTTTCTTCTAGAAAGCTTTTTTTTTCCCCCCCAGAGATTCTGAAAATATCTAGAATGAAAAACTTCTTTTTTGCAAGGCTGCATTCAGCCTTGCAAAATTTGTCTTGTTAGTTAGGCACCTTAAATAGGTTTTTTAAGGTCTAAGCTTCAGCTGCCTGTGGCGCACCAGCTCATGTCAGTGCAGTTCGCTGTCCACAATACATGTGTGTGCATCTGATGTAGTCATCTTAACACTCTTTGTAGTCCGTGGGAGGAAACAAATGTTTCTGGGTCATGACTTTACCTCAAAATGTACAAATGACTTGGCTTATTTTTAACATTAGAAATCTCTGTTTCTGCCCATTGATGATGAAAGAAATCTAGACAGCTAGCTCAGTTGTAGCCATCTAAACTGTAGGTTACTGTAGTTAAGAGGAGATAAATCCTACGTTTAAAACGTTACTGAAATCCTGAGGGATTATGCTTGCTTATGTTCCTAAATTCTCTGAAATGGTTATAATTGGGGAACATTAATAAGCTCTAAAATGTTTTTTCAGCTCATTCATGTTATTTGGATTTGGAGAATTTATAAGACTTGATTTTAGAAGCTAAAATTATTTAAAAGTTAGAGTTTGAAGAAATAAATCATGCTACAATTAAGTTTCCTTGTGCTTTTGAGATAAAGTATTTTAAATATTTATTATTTTTAGTATTGTTTTAGCATTTTGAGTCCATTTGAAAAAAAATATGCTGGAGTTATTGTTAGGCTTGTTGTAGGAAAAGCAAGTTTTTCCCTGAATGTTTCCACATTACATATCTTTGTGTATTATAAGCATAGGTTGTTTAAAGATGACACTGTGGAGTAGCCTTGGTTTAATATACATTTTTACAATAAAAGGTGCTTAATTGGAACACATAACATACTTCAGTTCATCTTGATTATGTAGCTGTCCCATTATCATTGTTTATTGTATACA
This sequence comes from Platysteira castanea, assembly GCA_013397175.1. Lineage (NCBI taxonomy): Eukaryota > Metazoa > Chordata > Aves > Passeriformes > Platysteira > Platysteira castanea. Next base: position 308,388 of record VYXC01010634.1, on the reverse strand, counting down.
CAAATGATGTTGTGCTAGGCATACCAATTAAATCAAGTTTATTTTATTGTTGCTTAATGTTGTGGCCATATGTGTCTGAGCTCAGCCCAGTTCCACTAGAGCACTTGCAGCATTTTGTGCTCCATCATAATGAGTCAATATCTTGGTTTCTGTTTTATAAAGCAGATGAGGTTACAAAGATGTGGGTAATTTTTTCACCTATATTTGCACTGTGTAATTGACAGACTAGTTAAAGTAAAAATCATGGCAACAAAACAGTTTTTCCTTTTATGTTTGTACCCTTAAAGATGGATCATACTCTTAAATTTAGAAGGAAAACCTTTTTTTTTTTTATATTTAGGACTGTCTGAAGATTTTTAGCTGTGTAGTAGTGGTGAATGGCAATTTGTTTCTCTCCTGACAAGTCTTCTTATTTTTAAATAAAAATTTCACATGTGAAGAAAACTGAACCCTAGAATGGCCTGGAAGTTAAATGAATTACAGTCTATTCTGTGTCTTATGCTATTAACTTTTAAAATTATTTTCTAAATTCAGATGATAGTGGTCTGAGTAACAAATAAGTGTCCTGTTGTAAGCAATAAGGTTTTGTTGATGATATTTGCAGCAGTTTCCTCCATTATTAGCCATGAATTTCATGGCCAAACTTGGAAATCATGCCTAAGGTCTATAATTCTTTGACATTAATGAGTATTACTCCAGTGTTGAATTATTTCAAATGAGTTTAGGTTTTGGTTTCTTTTTGAGGTACCCTATAATTTTGAATCATAGCATAACTTAGCTACCTTCCCCCCATTTCTCTGTGACTTGCTTGTTTCCAAGGTCAGTCAGAAAACTGTATGTATCACTCAGAAGAGTAATTATATAAAATTCACCTCGTTTACCCATAAACATCCATGAAAGACTTCTTAAAAGCTCTAGAGCTGAGGATTCACCTGTGCAAAATGAGTAGCTCATCTTTTGATGCATGGATGCAGCACATGGTGTGGTTCCTCTTGGCAGGGGAACCCAGAGCTGGCACAGGAAGATCAGTGGACGTGGTCCCAGGAGCTGGAGGAAGCTCATCTCAAGATCACTATTTTTTAGTTCGGGAAGCAGTCCATTTCGATGTGACTACAAGTTTAACTGTATTTCTTTCTAGGTTAATCCTATTCAGGAGGCCACTTCCTCTAGTTCAAGGAAGAATAATGAAGGGATCATCCCTATAATTCAGCTACAGAGAGAAAATTATTGTTATCCCTTTCAGCCTGTTGTTGACTCTGGTGCAATTCTAGCATGGAAGAAAAAAACCCAAAATAACATCCAGGAGTTTTTGGGGGTTTTTTTAAACTTCTTGAGACTTAATGTGGTGTGCAGCAGTGAAAGCAACTGCTGTGCACTCAGGCTGGGCTGTTCAGTTGTCTGTGGTTAACGGAGCGGGGGAAAAAGAACCATTGAAGTAAAAGGCAAAAAAGCATCTTCTGACAGCCGAGAGAGTGCTAGTACACATGAACTAGAGGCCCCTCAAACAGGATTAACCTATAAAGAGGTAAAGTTAAACTTGCTTTTAAAGACCTTTGAAACATACTCTCAGGTTCAGGTGGAAACACCCAGGTACCTTCCCTGTGGGGGTGGTTTTACACTGTCTGCTGCAACACTGTGGACCACATGCAGCCTTTTGGTGGAAGGCCCCGGAAATGAGTCTGAGGGCACTTTGGAGGTCTTTGATGGTTTATGACCTCTTCTAAGACACGACCTCTGTTGTCAGTGTAGTTGAGCCAATTACATCCCATCAGAAGGGATGAAAACCTTCAGCCCTATGTGTGAATGTTTTGATACCTCACTGGGGTGGGGCAGGAAGAGTGTTGCACCCGAGGCAGTTGTGTAAAGGAGGGTTGGTTTGCCATAGTCATTCTCGAGTGGTGGATGCGCACCTGGGCTGTTCTTGCACAGATCAGAGGTTTTGCCGCTACACACCCAAAACCTCTCCTGCTCCCCTTCAACTGGGTGGTGCTAACTTGACCTCAGCAAGACACCCATTGCTTTTGCAAATGACCAATTCTTTGAATCATTAACCCTTAACATTTCAGTTTCTCCATATGAGCTGCTACATCAAATGCAGCTGCAAAACAGGACTGGCAGGTTGGTGGATTAGGATAGTGCTTATGAATCAGATTTATCCTGGTTCTTTCTGTTAACCTGTTTCCTGCTTATATCAAAGATCTTGAGTGGATCTTGGACCACATCTCAGTTCCCCTTGGTTATGTGACACAGAGCTGTACAGGACGGTTCATCGCTTCTTTTGTAATTATTTCAGCAGGTGAATAATTGCTCAGCAGTCTTCCATGGCTGGGATCTCAGCAGGTCTGTGGGTTCTCAGTACCCTCTCCCTGCATGAGAGCTGGAAGCCTGGAATGTCATTCTTGCATTGGAAATCTGTAGACACAGCCCTGTTCAACAGTGTTGTTAACCCGTCATGTCCTCTGAGTGCTCTTTCTTCCAATATCAGTTTGTGGATTGAAGGGTTTGCATAGGGAACCTGTCACCAGGTGGAATCTGTTGTTAGGGTGCTGAGCCCTGCTTCCAGAAGAGATTGCAACGTATTACTGGTTCTCTTCTTAACACTCAGCAATCACACAAATGGAGCTTTGGATAATTCTTGAACCTTTCTCTTTCTGTCTGACATATTTTGGCATTAGCAGCTAGAATTAGACTGGTGACTCCTTTCTGCTCTTGGCCAGGTACTACTCTCAGTCAAGGAAAGTTTTTGGTTTCGTTCTAAAACTTTTTTCTGCCAAACCAGTGGTGTAATTTCTGTGCTGATAGGAGCAAAAATATTATTGATAAAACTCTGTAGCTGCCAATATGCTTTCAGTGGAATATATTTGGTGGTTCAGCACTTCCTGAGAGCAACAGATTGCTGTGCAATTTTTGCTAATGCACAGTTGGCCAGCATCCCCATATTTCTAATAGTGTCATCCGGTGTGTTATTTTCTAGAAGACTTATATAGTACTTTCTAAGAGAGCAGTTGTCCCTTTAGGGAAATGGTGAAAAACTTTTCTCCTGTTTTTTGTTACACAAACTTCTCTTTTTCCAATCACAAAAAAAAAACGGAGCGAGATGGTGATAGTGACAGTAACAGAAAGCAAGTAAAAGAGCTGTATATTCTCCATAAAATCTTTAAGAAATCCATTCTTCCTGGAAATGCATGCAGGAATATTGCTATTTGTCATTAATTATCTGTTTTTAAACAAGAGATTTTGTGGTTCCAACATAATGACTCCTCCAAAAACTGCACTGAGTGCATCTTGTTCCTAAGGAGAACTAATTGTGTGATCCGTCCGGCAGTAAACTCATTCAGTGTAAGGCACGCCTACTGTATAAGATATTAAAGAGGAGGAGGCCTGCCTCAAATTCCAAATTTCATTAGTTCATTAATTAAATGTATGTCTTAACTGTTAAGGTGGAATGCTATTTAAGATTCTCAAAGCAAAATTAGGTAATGGTTTATGTGGTTTATGTTACTTACTAAATACATCTCCTTTAGATGATAGCATTTTGGAATGTTCTGGTTGAAAGATCTTTTTACTTGTCTCCATTGTACTGTTACCTTGTGCACTAAGGTTTTTATTATGCTTAAAACACAGTAGTCCCTTTCAAAACAAAACGAAAAAGTGACTCTCTTTATTTTGGTAATGAGTGATGAAAAAATGCTACCAAAGTAACATTTCACACTAGTAGAATAGCGGTAATATGTCAGTGGTCAGACAGCAAACTTGGTATTTTCTTTGTATTTTCTTTGTGATAATATGTCCTGTAAGGAGAAATACACAGGGTATGATAGATAAGAAGGTATTGGTGGTGACTCTGATGATAAAAGGCACCTGAGCATTCATGAAATGTTGGGATAAATACCACTCCCTGACCCGTACTGGAATGTTGGTAATTTTGCAACTTCTATGGGTGTAATTTAAAGGAAAATGCTAATACTGACAAAGCATGTTATGAAGCAGAAAGTAAATATGTATTTGTCCTTAAAAGGAAGATGAATCAGAAAGCTTTTGCAGAGTAGTCCCTGGAGGTACCAAAATGTTAAACCAGCAGTGTAAGACATTTTTCTGCCTGCCCTAATTTATCGTTCTGCTCTGCAAAGGGACTTTGTAGGAATGGAGCTTGACAGACAGTGGGTAATATCTGGGTGAAATTTCTATTGATGAGAAAATCTTGGAATCACCTTTCAAAGCCAAATATTTTGGATACCTTACTGTTACTATTTAATCTTCTTTGGGTGTGATTCCACGTATTGAATTTTATTCACAGCTTTGAAGGCAGTTTAATTACTTGCACGATTTTGTATTTGTAAACATTTCCTTTGATGTATAAGGCAAGCAAGTCTTACGCCAGTTAGCTGTCCCACAGAGGTGCTAATCCTTTGAGACTGAGAGAATTAACTGCTGCTTTTCACTGAAATTCTAGACATGAATTGAAAAGTTGTGTGAAATAGATTTTTTTTAATAAGAAATTTTGCAAAAAGTACCATTTAATGTATAACTGCTTTAAGGGGTATTTATAGTATAGTTCAGTTTCTAAAGGCTTACTATTTAATTAGCTTCAAGAATGCATTGGTGGCTTAGATTAGGTGATATTGCCCTGACACACGGCAGGAATGGAGTGTTTCAAGTGAAGAGGAGTAGCTTAAAATATAGCTGTAGGTAAATAGATCCCAAGGAATTTTTGCAGTCTTGTCCTTTGTGCTCTTACAATGTGAAGTGTTAACTGGCAGCTGTGTCTCAATGGACAGTGTGCAAGGGTTGCACAGGGATTGTTTATGCATTTCAGAAGTATTTGAAAGGTGAAAAAAATACTGTAATACTTCTGTAAATGTCCCTGATAGATAAATGAAGATACGGTGATTTACTTACTATCCAAAGTCAAGTAGAACCAAATCAGTTTAGTGATAGCAGATGATCTGGGGACAGGATGACCTAAAATACCTTTTTCAAACCTGTGCTGTGACTATATCAGAGCTGCTCAACACAACTTATTGTAGTGCTTAACCTGCAGTTTTGCTGGATAACAAGAGAAAAAACAGCAGTGTGAAAAATTTTTACATGTCAAGGCCAGGGCAAAACTGTAGAAAGTGTTGGGTTTTTTTTAAATTACTATTCTGGGAGTGATATTTTTTCAAGAAAAGAATACATTAAACAGCTGAATGAAAATGGTGTGGAATTAGGAAAAAAAGAGTAACTTTGCTAATTAGATAGGCTGGTTATTATTAGTTGGTTTTAATTTCATTTTTTCCTTCTCTGTTCCTAGGTCCTGTGCTATTGCACATGACATAATCATCTGTTTAAATGTTTTGTTTCTCTGACTCTTATAATGCCTTTTGCTCCATCCTCACTGTTTGTAACAGAGCTTATAAAACTGTCTACTTCACTTACTTTGCTAGCCACTTGCATCACTTTGAAGCCGTCTGCCTAGCTTTCTGCAGGCTTGAGGCTTAATGTAGACTTAAAACTTCAAGGGCACCAATACCAGGTGTCCAAAACCAGAGATAACCTCAGAGTTTCATCTTTTGAGCACTGGGACCTTTTGGTACACTTTCAAGAAATTATATGTATTGTGTTTAAGTATAAATAACCCCAAATGCATTCTTCAGTCATGGGTTTAGAATTCTTTTGAGGGGGAGGGAGTGTCAGGGTGGGTTTTTTGAGGTTAGTATTTTTACTTTTTTCATCTTTGTTTTAGTGGAGATAACATTTGCATTAAAAATTTTGCTAGGATAAGCCTATTTGAAGTGCTTACTATTTCCACAGTTATTCTGAAACACTGGCTGAATTTTATTTTTATAGCTGGAGTGCAGCTCATGTATGTTCTGTTCTCACGTTGTGCACAGATGCTTGTATTTCTGCTCTCCTTGATTATTTAGGAATGCACTAGAAATAAAAGAATTGGTTTCACTCTTGAACAGTTTGCAAAGCCAAGAAAAAATTGTGCATCATTTCCTTAATGGAGTCATAGTGAGGTAATCTTTTTGTTTTCTGTTTTTCTAATGCAATAGAAATCAAAGGCAGAAGAGAAAATCAAATTTCGTATTTGAAAATATCAAAACTAGCATTGGCTTTTGCAATTATCCACTCAAAACCACCAGAGAAGAGTTCCAGAGAATACACAGAGTACCTTGCCAAAGCTGTATCCAAACAAGATTTTGGCTGGAAATGGAAAGTGGAAGTGCTGGAAGCTGAAGTTCTTCGATTACGACAGGAACTTCTTTTGAACAGGATCTCTCCAAGATTCTGCATGGAAAATAGTAAGTTGCTCAAATAATTTCTGGTTATGTTGCAATAGCAAGGAACCAAACAGCTTTCATGTTGCCTGTACCATTTCTTTTACCTAGATGTGGGAGTCTTCAGTGTGCAGTTTTTTGTTTTTTCCAAAGTTCTGAGGTAGTAGAACACTTAATTCATTTGTAATGGGATTATGCTTGAGAATTTGATGCTTATGCAGAATTTACATATTTAACCTTTAGAATCAATATCTATTTTACAAAATAATTGCAGACAAAAATTGTCAATACAGAATGTTACTCTATAACCTTGGAGATACTAGTTTGTAAGAACTAGTTTGTATTTACAACTGGAACATGTCTTAAAGGCATATTGCATATTTTTTTTACCACCCTACAGATGTTTAAAATCAGGATTTAAGCCTAAAGTGTTGGAAGTGCTAATCCCTAATATGTGTAACAGGAAGGTAGGGCAGGCAAAGTACTGTATATCTGTTGTTTCTGCGACTGTACTGAGACTGTGGATACTGTGAATGTTTTTTATGGCGTATAAAATCTTGTGAGTCTGATATTATTGGATGCAGGAAAGCTTTTAGTCAAAGAAGATAAAAAATAAAAAGATGGTCTCAAACAGCACTGTTTCTCTGACTTGTGCACGTGGAGTGAGTCATGCTCAATTCAAGGTATCAGTGGCACTGTGTGAGCTTGGAAATCAGGCAGTGGAGGATTTCTGCAGGCTCTGGGGAGATAACTTTCCTGGGAGTTGGAGGTCAAAACGCTCTGGGCTGAAGGAGAGGGAAAGTTCACTGTTGAGGGGATCTCTAAAATCAGGATGTATAACTAATTGCTTTATGACTTGAGATTTTTAGAAGGTGCCCTAGTGGAAAACTTGATGAGGCTTTTACCACACTGCTTTTGTACTGAAACAGCTTCTTTATTGCCTTGTGAACTGATTTCAAGTTTGTAACGTTGACTGATAGGGGGGGATCATTAGACTTCAGCTAGAAGCTCTAATGGTTTATGTATTTTTGTGTAATAGACCTTTCTTTACAGAGAAGTGATTTAATGACTATTCTTATTTAATTATTGTATGTGTGTCTGTTTTCTGCAATCTATTGCAAACATGACATTTAAAACTAAAAGTAACTTTTAAGATGCAGTTTCCCACAGGTGTCTTATGTTTTGAAGAACTGGCTGCATATGATCAGGACAGATTTGTAACCATCTAATGTCTGGCGAAGATATTCTAATTTCAGATTAAGCAGAACACAGCAAACACTATCAATTAGCAAAACATAGCAAACAAAATAAATTCTTTTTTGACCTCTGTGTTCCAAGCCTAATTCTTGAAAGACTCTCTAAATTCTAAATTTTAGTTGTGAGATAGGCAGAGATAACTGTCTCTGGCTGATAACACGTCTTGCACAGGATGTTAATTTTCATTGCCCCAGTCACACTGAAGTTTGTTCACAGACTTAAAATGTAATAAATCTTCTCCAATTTTAGATGTCTTACACCTGTGCCAAGTTTCTGCTGAGTGTGCATTCATTGTTACTGGTACCTGATCTGTTGGTGAGATCTACACACTCCTCGGGAGATCAAGTTGATGGTATATATTAATAGTAGAACACCTGTGGTTGACATGTATGGGAAGATGGTCACAGAGGCAAGGCCTACCTGAAATAGGGGCCACTACACCACTGACATCTTCTGCCCCAAGAAAAAAAACACCACCTTTCTCATGTGTTGTGCCAGTTTTGAGATTTTTCAACCCCATGGAGACTGGAAGCTAAAGGGTGGCTACTGCTGAGATACAAAGGCACAAAGAGCTTGAATCTAAGTTAAGAGAAAAAGTGGTAATAAGTGGTGTTTTGTCTTTTCGAGTGAAACTACCATAGATCCATCAAGCCATCCTTATGGTTTCCCAGGTTTACCACCTAATATCACACCAGAGATACGCTCTTTAGGGCTGAGGATGACAACTAGGCTTGTTCTTGGCACCGAGATATCATGGATCCTTTTCCTACTCCACTCATTTCTCCAGCCTCATTTCTGGAGTTGGTGTTCTGCTTAAAATAATGCAGCCTCTTAAAAATATTTCAACCCCCCAAGCTTTTCTGTGGCTTTCTTGTGTTTTGATTAACAACTCTTTAGATACAGGAATATCTGGATTTCACAAAATCTACAAGAAGATCTCATGCAGTAAGGGTAAGACTGCACTTATTTCTGCTGGTGCCTCCCTAGAACTGAAGAATTTGAGTCCTTCAGCCAAGGTTCACTTTGCAGCTGTATCTTCTCTGCTTTGCATTCCAAATGTGAGAGCTTTCCTCTCCCACCTGCTGTTTGTAATAATAATAGTAGGTCTTTCAGAGGCTTCAGGAATGATTAGAAACTGCCCATGGAGTTTTATTTCCCTGATGTTAGAAATTTGTGAGCTCTTTGAAGCTGTGGTACCTATTTTTGCCCTCCACGTACAGTTCTACACAGGATGGATGTGCAAATACATGAAGGATAAAGAACAGAGAATCCATTTTTAAAAGGTATGGTGCCTAAATTTTTTTGTCCCGCCTGAATAGTTCTTTGTCCTCAGAGACACTAAAAAAATTGTCAGTTCCTAACTTAGGAGGAGAAGCATGCTTTCCAAGCATGCTTGGCAATATGAGTCTTACAGTTTAATGTGTTTTTTATGAAAGTGCAGTGGTCTGTATTCACTGACTGCTGTGTCTGGAATTTCCTTATTTTCCTTACTGTTCAGTTGTCTTTCTGAATACAAGGACTCTATTCCTTGGTGGTGCTTTTGGCTGTATGTCAATCATCTGAAGAGAAGAAGAAGCAAATCTTTTTAGAATTATGTTATTTTTCACCTTGACAGTATTGTCCCGACAACTATGCCCATGGGTAGAATAAAAAAAGTCAAATTTCATGTTAAATCAGAGTTTCTTGCCTTTCTTTGATCCAGATTAAAATTTCGCAGAAAGGAGCATAGAAACTTCTTAGAATTATTCTTAGAATAAGCATATATAGAATTGGAGCATTCTTTTGTCACTTTGCTTTGGAGCAGCATGAAAAGATAAAGGCTCTTACAAAGCATTGGTGAATTGATAGATTCATGGATTGAAGCACCTGTCCTCTAAGACAAATTCCTTCACTGTTATCAACTCATAAAATCAATGATCATATTGTTTCTTGGCAAGCTGTGTTAAGAGCTCTGAAAAGCCTGCAGCTGTTACTTCAGCCCAAGAAGGCATAAATGCAGTACTCTACCCTTTTTTTGCCAAGAACATATTTTAGGAATGACAATTTAGAGGATAGATTTTTATTGCCTTGGCTGCTTCAGGCTGATACTCTTGAAGGTTCCAAATCGCTTGTCCAGGGTGTATGTCTAGCAAAACATGTATCAAGTATGTGTTCTCTCTTCTTTAGCTTCACCTTCAAACTTGGTTCAAGTTAGTCCCTTCTTATGCAGTGGGTAGGAAGTTAGCGAAATGCTTGCTCCTCTAATTAAAATAAAAACCAGATTCTCTCCACACCATACTTTTTTAGTATTAAGTTAATCTTCCTTTTATAGATAATTATGATAGAACTTCTTCTGTCATGCCCTGGAGTTCTCTCCTGTTCTTAGCCTCCACAGTAGCACATGTGCCCGCCACCCTACCACAGTGTGTCTGTGTGTTTAGGGAAATGCTGAACTCTGAGTAGGAATGTAATTAACGTGAATGTCTGATTTTTAACGGTATCCTAAGGCTGAGTTTCACCTTTCAGGATACCGTCCCCTAAATTCTATTCCCTGTGTCAAAGAAGCAACTTGTATCTCTTTCAGGAATAAGACCCAGAAAAAAAAAAAGAATTTTCTTATCTCCTGCTTCACTCCTTAACTTGTTGTGATTCTTGAGGCATTTAGTTGTACATGTGGTAAAAGGGAACAAATTCCTTTGTAGATTAGTATGAATGAAGACACTTCAGTCTCATTTCTTCTCACTGGGAGCTTTAGAACTGGAACCAGCCAGTTCAACAGCTGAAGTAAAACTGATAATAAGCAATACGGAACTACCGTTTACCAGCAGCCTTGGTTTGGGCCACAGAGTTTAGCCTTCTCTTCCCTTTCCACTTCCCTGTAAATCGTGGCTTGGGAATTTCTTGCTCAAAATGGAGAGGCAGAAACTCTGGGTGCTCATCTTACACCCCAGAATTTCCTCAGTAGGCAAAGATAGGATCAGATAAGTCCTGCTCTGATAATGGCAGGAAGAGTGGTGGCCAATCAAAATATTTTCTGAATAATTGGATTTCAAACTTCTGAAAGGGCAGAGCTCTCCATCATGACTTAAATAATGTAATTTGTGATGTTTCCTCTGCCTCCTTACATTAAAAGGAGTGGTGAGAGAACATAATTGATAATAGATTTTTTTAAAGCTCATTTTCAAAGAGAAACCGATCAGATGAATTTGGAAAGGTCAGACCAAACCATGAAGATTTCCTCAGTGGATATGTTATCTGCAGCCTCCTAAAGGAGTCTTGATTGTTAGTGGAGATAACAGCAGACCACATCTGACTGAGTAGTAATGATACAAACACATTAGTCTATTAGGAGAAATTATTTCCCTCCCCAGAAGGTAGATGAAATAGTGTGAAATCTGTTGTGAGTAGCACTTAGCAACAATTTTAGTTCCTATAACACGGTAGTAAGGTAGAGAACTATAGAGTAGAATTTCCAAGCTATCATGATATGTTTAAGGAAAAGCTAGTTTTTAAGGTTGGTGTGTTTAAATGAGCTGCTGTTACAGATTGCTGTATCCTGTCATCACTTTTCCCCCCCGGTATTTGGAAGGAGTACAAAAGCACGACAATTGCAGAGGAACTGTCAGTCTCTGAGAGATATCTTTTACTTCTTTCTTTTTCTATGTTCCCTTTTCTAAGGTGAGAAGATTCTTCGTTGGGCAACAGTCAACTCTTAATTTGATGTTGCCATGGAAAACACTTCTGATTATTTTTGTTGGGTGCTTAGATATGTTTCTGCATAAAGACATTATACCTCCCTATTTCTTGCCTCCTCACCTCCCCCCTTCCCCCCCCAAATAAAAATTGGTGTCTTTCTCTCCATACAGATCCATAAGGGCATCCCAGTGTGTCACCTCAACATTTTTTTCTCTAAGGCATAGGAGTGTCAGACAAACAGTGCTTCTAAAATGTCATTTGACATCCTAAGTGTACTGGTGTACTCCATGCTTCTACCAGTGGTAATAATGCAAGTAGGCAGCATGGCAAGGAATGTCTCTCAACCTAAGAAGTATTTTATGTTTTTATGAGAAGAGCAAAGAAATGAGAGCAGATCTGTGAGATGACAAAAATGAAGTTAAATTGTGTTTAGCACAGATTTATAGGAATATGGCTCTTGGAATATGATGATGAGATAAATCTGTTCTCCATAATTGTATTGACACAATGGGGAACTTTATGAAAGCTGAGGCCTTTTCAGGATAATTAAATAAGTTAATTTGCAGTCTGGAAAAAGCACCAGCTGGAGTGTAATGATTCATTGAAATCTCAGAATACTGCTCCTTCCATGGATAACAGGTCTGTTTTGGTTGTGGAAACTTTCTCCGTTTGAAAGCAGGTGCTGCCTGTCTTATCTGATGGCATTGCTACAGCTGTTCTAAGCACATACTTGGGGCAAAGGGACCCAAGAAGCATCCTTTTCTTTACAGATTTCTGTGTAAGGAACCCATTCAGAGGCAAAATCAACCCAATTTTCCCAGCAAGAGAAAGAGTTTCTTATTATTTTAATAATTTGTTATAAGATGCATAGTGATTATTAGGACTAAGGTTCATAAAAGCAAGTGGGATTCATAATTTAGTGTAGATTAATTTCTTTTCTTCTGGGTAACAGAATGATAGTTTTAGAGAAAACTGAATGTATATGGTAAAAACAGGTTAAGAAGTGTGGCCATGGCAACTGGGATCCTTTGACCTTTAAGTCTGCTGTGGGAAGATGCAGATCAGTCAGTTTTTTCCCTGGAAATACAGAATTACAGAATGGTTGAGGTTGGAAGGGACTACTGAAGATCATCTTGTCCAAGCCTCTTGTCAAGCATGGACATCTAGAGCCACTTGTGCAGAACTGTCCAGACAGCTTCTGAGTATCTCTGAGGATAAAGATTTCACAACCCCTTCGGGCAACCTTAACCCACCTCAAACTTAGAATCTAGCTCCTCAAGCAGATCTTTGTTTGCATCCTTCTGGATGTATAAGCAGAAAAGCCAAGTATTTATGCTGTGTTGTATTCAAGAAAAGTGATGTTTTTAGGAAGGCACACTTTAGCTGACTTCTTAGGTAGTCCACCTCATTTCAGCCTTCATCTCATTAAGTTGCATCCAGATCACTGCAGTCTTCATTGCCTGCTGTTTCCTGTCTCTTACCAAAGCTCAATTTGTTTCATAATGCAGAACATTTTTAATAAGACATAATATTTCCAGTTCAGTACTATCAATTCAGTCAGGCAGTTTTCAGAGGTAACGTTAATTCATTTAGGATTTTGAAATATCCCCTATCTGGCTGAAAACTCAAATTTCAGTCACATCATCGAAATGGTCAATATTGTAAAGCTGGTCAGATCTTTTGTTGTCAAAGCTGCTTGATGAGCATTAACAGACCCAAATCTGTATGTTTGTCACCTGTTCATTTATCCTTTCATATCTTCACTGCAAGTATTCTTTATTTGACTTGAACTACAGAAGACTTGTGCTGTCATCTGGAGAGATCCCTTGAAAATGAATGTTTAGATCCTCAAAATCCTTCTCAGTTCTTACTGAATTCTAAACATTTAGATGCTTTATGTAAGCAAAATCCCTAACAAATTGAAGTATATGCATCTAAGCCTTTAGAGAAGCGCATAAATCCTAGCATTGAACATTTTGAGAATTTTAGATACTCAGTCCTATATTCATTTCTGTGAAATTATCCCTAAATGGGCTAAAATGTGTCAGCATGCACCTTTAGCATTAAAAAGCGTGAAAAAGCACCTTGCATTTAAGCTGAGGACCTTTCTTTTCCAAGCCAGCTACCAAAAAAAAAAAAAAGGAGATGGAGAAGCAAAGTGTGGGATACAAGGCTTCTAAAACTTCTTATTTGGGGAATTCTAGAATCTTTATAATATTTTGGCATTATTATTTTGGAGTAATTGTTAGAAATGAGACGCTTGACTCAGCCAATATATCAAGCAGCAATTCAATTTATTATTTCATTAATTAATACGGTAACATATGAGCAAAGACAGCGCTGGCTACTGTTGAGGGTTTCCCCTCCAACTGCACACTGACCACTGGGCTGGCTGGTATTTATTGATCATATTCATGCATATTCATGAGCTGTTCTCAGCAGTTTCTATTTCTAATCTTTGACGTCACAATTCTATAATCTGTGATCATAAATTTGTGATGGTTCCTCTCCAATTTCTATACTTTATTGTCCAGTTTTTATTTTCCAGGATACACTTCCAGGATGTGTATCCAGATAATGGGGTCCAGCTCCCATTTTTTTGGATCATTAATCTACAGTGGTGACATGTTTTTTTCTTTTCAATATCTATATTTTATTGTAATCTAATTTAAGTTTTATTTTCCAGGATACACCTCCAGGATGTGTATCCAGGTGATGGGGGTCCAGCTTCCATTTTCTGCTATCATCAATTTTCAGGGCTGATGTCTTGTTATTGTGGTCTATTTCAAGTTTCTATATTTCAGGATGTGGATGTCCCAAGATGTGTATTCAGGTGGTAGGGCTCAGCTTCTATCAATCTGTGATGTTGGCACTCAGTTTCCTTTCTCCAGAGTCATAAATTCTTATTTCCAGCGTTTCGCTAGGAACCTTGAGACAGGTCTGTTGTTCAAGTTCTGTTACTTTAAAGCTATAGTTTAAAAATCCTTAATACAAAGCGATGCTTTAAAGTTATAATTACTACAAAGCAGCCTAATACTTATAACAGTTGTTTGCAAGCCAAAGATTTAAAAGGCAACATTCTAAGGTTATAACTCCTACAAAACAGCTTAAGACTTATGCTTGCAAGTAAGAGATTCCAAAGGCAACATTCTAGAGTTACAGCTACTACAAATCCGCTTGAGACTTACAATAGTTGCTTGCAAGCAAAAGATTCAAAAGGCAACAATTTAAGGTTATATCTTAAAGACTACAAAGCAGCCTAATACTTATAATAGTTGTTTGCAAGCAAAATGTCTGTTCAAAAGCCCTCTTCCATGCTTTCTCCGGTTGTTTCTTAAAACTTATTTTTATAATTGTTTCATTACTGTGTTCCACACATTTCACAATTGCAACTACACAGGCCACCTTTATTCACCTGACACGAACTACAACTTTGTATTTCACATAATGAAAATAGAAGTTTGGCTTGGTTCCAGGTCAGGACAAAAATGAGGTGCTAAACACATATGGGTTCATAAGGGAGGGAGAGTTGTTTTGTCCTCAGCCAGTCAGCTTGGTTAGTAATGAAAACACCAGAATAGAGACAGAGCTACACATGAAAAAAAAGTGAAGAAAACATACAGGTTTTTAAATACAAGAATAAACTTGATTCATTGTTCATGGAAAGTGCACTTCAAACAAACCAATCAATGAAAATTAAATGAAGAATAACAGAGCCCTGAAAAATGTAGACGTGGACATAATTTCACTTATGTTTTCATTTCCTTTTAGAGGTTATTGACTGAACACTTACTTGGAAAGCAGAATGCAGTATTATCAAAGAGGTTTCTAAGAATGTCTCATTTTTAATTGTCTCTTGTTTTTGTTTAGAAGTGGAACTGAGTATCAATTGTTAACTGAGTTTTAAGAGAACTTTACATGTCTGATGTCAATGTTTTTTTTATTTTCAAGTGATAATCCATGTGTCTTCTCATGAAATGAGAGAAAACAAACAATGTCTAATGCTTGAAACTGGAGTAATTTTTTCTTTGCAGAAATCAGATCACCTCTTCGTTTATTTCTTACCTCTGCCACCTTCAAGCCTGTTTTCTGTTCTGCAGTCCCTATTGGTGGTGAAGCTCCAGGTAGATTAAGTTTTTCAAAAGACTTGAAGATCATTTTACCATTTCACAGCAATTTCATCAGTTGAGGACCCTTCTTCAGTTTTTAAATTTTGAACTACATGTGGCATTTGGCCTTTCTCATTCAAATGTTTTCCAGTCTGTGGCAGCCACTAGCAGAGTGTCTTCCACCACCCCTGCTCCTGCTACATGGATCTTTTCCAAGCTGCCTCTTTTACTCTGCATTGGATAGGGAGAGAATGAATGTGGGAGATGTGATTGACTTAGTTGTTTTCTAGAGCTCTGCTTCCTCAGAACAAGCTAGAAAGCTCCCCATTCTCTAATCATGGGGCTGGTTGGCATCTCACTACCCTGATTAAAGCCTCTGTTTTGTGGTCCCACAGCAGTATGTACATCTGAGTTCTAGTGCCTGCACACCTTGCTGACACGCTGAGCAGTATGTAAGTCACTCCCTCATCCCTTGAGTGGCTTCTGATTTTCAGGCCGTACTCTTTCTGCAGTAGTGGATATGTATAGAGGTATGTGAGTTCTTCTTTGTGCCCCAAGGCTCTTTGTGGTACCACATTGTCCTGGTTTGACACTGGCCCAATGCCAGGAACTCAGGAGAGCCACTTGCTCACCCTCCCCTGCCGCAGCTGGGCAGAGGAGGGAAAGAGAAAAAGAAATTAACGAAGGCTTCATGAGTGAGGTAAGGACTGGGAGAAACACTTCAAAGGCGAAACAGTCTCAACTTAAGTTGCTAAGTGGATTTATTACTAACAGAATCAGAGGAGGGTAATGAGAAGTAAAATAAGCCCTTAGAACACCTTCCACTCCCCAGTCCCTCCCTCCTTCCCACTGACAGCGAAGGGAGACATGGCATGGGGGTTTGGTCAGTTCAGCACCAAGATTTCCTTCCACTGCTCCAGGAGAGGAGTCTTCCTCTGTGAGGCCATGGGGTCCCTCCCATGGGAGACAGTTCTCTGTGAACTTCCCGGCGTGGGTCCCCTCTCACGAGCAGCAGCCAAACTGCACCTGCTGCAGCGTGAGTCCCTCCCACAGGCACACAGTCCTCCCAAAACTGCTGCGGCGTGGGTCTCTCCCCACGGGGTGCAGTCCTCCAAGGACAGGCTCTCTGGAAGCAANGACATGGTGGAAGTTTCCAGCAGCTCCTCACAGGAGCCATCTCAGTGGCCCTCCTGCTACCCAAAACCAGGCTGTGCCAAACCAATACATACATCTTGCTTTGTTTGGAGCTCAGGATCTTGCTTTGTTTTTCAGCTCAGGACCTTACTTTAGTAAGGAGCTAAAGTCCTAAATAGGAATTAAGAATTTAAATATTTCCTGAATTTGATGTGACAAATTTAAGGAGACTGTAAAATTGTTCATGACCAGATATTTTATTACTTATGGTGGTGTAAAATTTGTGGTCACTTTATCACACACAGTAAATTTTCATATTTCTTGTTCCAATACACTTATAGTCAAATGTTCTTGAAATTATTATTTACAGATTCTTGTTAGTCGAAGGCAGGCTTAATGCCATTATTTTCTTTTTTTTTGTACTTGATAACTACATGATGTGAACAGCAAGACTGCTTTCCCATATAAATAGTAGGTAAGTACAAAGTGATGAGTTTAGCTTCTTTCAAGAAATAAATTACAAGCTATTTCTAGACATTTTGAGGGAAATAATGAGTATTTTCTGATGTTTTGTTTTTTTTTTTTAATGAGTTAACTGCCACCTCCTCCCCAAATAACTGGAACATGTAAATGGTTTAACAATTTTAAGCATTTTGTATTACTCATTTAGATGGAAATATACTGATATTGAGGACTTACTGTAAGAGGATTTTCTGGAAGCTCATCATGGAACAGGAGTTTGAAATTGCAGTGAATAGCAACCCAACCATAAATGCAATATTGTCTCGTACTAGAAAGAGTGTTTCATTGGATACCCTACCTCTTTTATTTGGGAACATCTTAAGTTTGGCTTCTATGGATATTGCTGCACTATTCTTCCTTTTTCCTTCTCTTTTCTTCTCCTTTCTTTCACCTTTTTTTTTTTTTACTTCCACAAGAGAATCAGCAAACATACATACAGAGTTTTTGCACATAGTTCTTGCTTTACTTCTTCTGACTTGTGACACTAAATCCTCATGAGCAATTTTCATGTTGTCCCATGGGATTAAGAACAGGAACAAAATACCCATATAGTGGAACTCACAGTAGATGGATTCCCTAGAAGGGCTTATTTTCCTTAAATGGCACCAAAAACAGCTTTCAATTTTTTTGCTCAAATATGTTTTGCTCAAAACCCTAGAGAGAGAAGACATGAAAGATGGATGCTTGTTCTTGTTAGTCAGACCATGGGAAGTGTGCTTTGCTTCTTTATTGCTTTTCCAAGTTTGGGTATGCAGCGCATTTGGAAACAGCGTTAATCTATAAAATGCTAGGCTGTCCAGCTTTTAAATGTCCAGCTTTTCCTACCTCCTGGAAATGGAAGTTGATTTCCCTACAGTTAGACTTTTCATTTTGAGTCAGTTGGTATCAATACTGTGCAATTTCAAATATGTCTGAATGTTAAAGACGTGAAACTCAACAATAAATAAATAAACCACGTTTCCAGTTTTGATCTCAGTAATACTACTCTCAGTGATACTGGTATGTTTTCAGAGACTGAACTAATGGTCAGAATTTAATTTGAAATTGTGAATTTAATGAAGTCTGTATTAAATTTTTTGAGTAGTGTTTTATTAACATACAGAGTACTGTAGGTTGCTGCCTAGGGATGTTTTCTGTGTTAAAAAGGCTTTTTTTAACATGCTGTGAAATATAACATTTATTTCCTGTGAGGCCAAACCATCTATAATTTTTTAAAATTAATTTAAGAGTACAAAGGCAGAGGAGTATGGTACTGCTTTGGATCTTGTGGAAAATGAGAACGGTGTAGGCATGTTTTCTGAGAGTGAGAGTGGAAGCAGTTTGTGAGTGCCCCAGTAAGCAGGGCTGAGCCAAGAGTTGGTCAGATGGGGTTCTAGCCTTGCCTTGTGGCATCGAGATGTTTACGTGTGTTGGTCTTCCACTTCACTTCTCTGGCTTGTTTTGACTGCGATCTTTTGGCATAAGTAGCATGTAGAACAGGTGTCTTTTGTCACCTAGAGCTGAGTTTATGTTGAGAGGCATTGCCTTAAATGTTTTTAATGTGTGAAATGGGATGAAAGAGATTGTACAGTAGCACGCGACAAGTAATTTATTGGTGTGAATGTACTGCATACCTCTTGTAATGTAGTTTGTGTGTCTTTGAAGGAGATGGTATGAGATAGGTGATGACTGAAGAAGCTTTTGATTCTGAATGTTTCTCTTTGTTAAATAATGAAAAAATCAAATCTAATGTTCTGTTCAACTTTGACAGTTAGAATTTCTTACCTGACTGGGGAGAAAGAGTACACATAAAGAAGAATATTTTATTTGATGCAGTTACAGTAACAGACTTTCACTGCCTTTTAAAAGCAGTCTGAATTTTTGAGAATAAAAGCAGTGAAAATGTTTGGAGGACCAGAAATTTATATGTATTCTCTTCCCTGCAAATTAATGGAAATATAGATATTCACTTAAATTGTTTGGTTTATATCTACTTAAATTATATATAGAAAAACTTAAAATTTCTGACAGTTTCAAGCTCACAATTGCTGTTCATGTTACTGTGAGCATAAAATGTCTTGTTCACAAATAGACATTAACTTCTGAAATTTTTTAACTTTAATTTAAAAATACCTTCCGCAGCTAAATTCTACTCCTGGGAAGTTCCTGGGGAGCCAGCATACACATGTATTACAGGATTTTTGCATTAAAGCAGAAAGGAGAAAGTATATATGGCGCTTTCAAAAAGCATGTATTTAAGCATTGCACAAATGTAACTTTCATGTTTGCATTTCAGGAAAACAGGATACCTCTGCTGAAACTCTTCTGGATCGGGAATCTATAAACCCTACAAGTTACTCAAGCCAGCTAGAAGACTCTGGATGTGATGTCTGTAATGGCTCAGCATTTGATTCTTTAGGCATAGCTTCAGATTTTCACCGATCTGAACATGTCAACACTTCTAAACTTTGGTTGGAAAGAGTTCCCCCACTGAATCTTTGCCATACTAGCAAGGAGGAATCTCTGACTGCTCCAGTGCAGTTTTTTCAACGTTTGCTTGAAATAAGAAAACTGTCAGAAGGAGGAGTTCTTCAAGCAGACTTCTCAGAGCTTGAGAATGATTCTTTCACCATATGCAACTCAGTGTCTCAGTTGCTTGATGGACTGACTGTTTTTTACAACAGTCCGAAATTCCCAGCTCCAAGTTTCCTTACTGAAGGAATTTGTGTTCTGATCAGTTTAATAACTGATACTAAATTATCTAATCATGTTTTGAAGAAGTGTTTCAAGAAGATGGCAGAATTTAAGAAAAATCTAATTCAAATTATTTTAAGAAATAGGAGTGTCAATAGGGTAAGTTTAAAACATTTTCCATCTTTCATATCCCACTTCCATATACGGTAATATTCTCCTAGTTTTATGCACTTTTAAAATACAAGTTTGTCTTACATTTTGAAGAGTACTACTCAGAGATTTTTGTGATTGTTCTTTTCTGCAATATGGACAATAAATGCTCTGAAGCACTTGAGAAAGTACTTGCTCATGCTTGCAAGAAGTTCTAGCCTATTCCCAAGTACAGGACTTTTAAATAACTGATAAAAATGCAGTTTAAAGCAACTTTATAGAAAACACGAGGGGAAAAACACATTGTTTCTCTTGCTATATGAAGATACACTGTAGATATTCATTCATATGTAATGCATATACGGTTTTTTATTCTTTCTTGAGCATCTAGATAAAATAGTTCGTTTGCTTCAGCTATCCATCATTCTCTAGCCACTTGCAAATTCGTGTTTTAAAAATATGTAAGCAAATGAGTGGAGAGTTCAAAAATAATATGTCCCCATCACAAACAACAAATAGAATTGAATTGCATTTTCTTTGTATTCATCAGTGTGTGTTGTTCTGTGTATCATCTAGTTAATTTCCTCATTCAACTGAAATATCCCTGGTCTGTCTTCACAAGATGCCCTACAGCTAATGAATTTCATTGCCTGTTTTAGGATTTTTGGTTTTCATTCTGGCTTTTAGAGTAACTTGGAACAGACACAATGGTGGTATTGTTTGACACTCAGATGTATCAGTCTAGTGACCCCATGTAGGCAACTACATTTCCATTAGAACAAATGAAGATCTTATCCCTGTAATCCTTGGAGCTTAAAGAATGCTTACTGGGTACTAGGTCCATATTTTACGATAAATTCTAAAGTTGCTGTTAGCAAAATGAGAGCCTGGACATCTGCTATGCCTGTGGATGGATGTATCCATTTGTCTTAATTTAAAATTAATCCCACTCACTGCGTATTGAGTGTTTACTTCAGAACAGGAACATCAAACAGATATTATTACCAAATTAAGAGGGCATTGGGTGGAAAGGATGTACCTGTATTTTGGTTAGAAAGCATTCAGACTGAAATCTTTCCAGGACTTGTCTTTCTAATACCAGAAAATTTTCCAGTTTAGTGTCACCATGGTGCAAGACTTAGATTTTAATTAGAGGTGTCCCTGGTCAGTGTTTTGAAAGGATGTGACCATACATTCCATTTGTATGGCAACAGGAATGGAATTATACAGGTGTGACTCCTTTTTTGTGTGTGTGTGTGTGATCACTGGATACAAAACAAAAAGTTTGAACCGTCTTTTATTAAGGACTTCTTTATAGTTGATGCTGCCCAGTGTTTCCACCATTTCCCATCCTTTACCTGAATGGGAAGTCAGTAAATAGTTGAAGTAAGATTAATTGTGGCAGGGCAATCCAGAGATTATCTGGAGAGGGACTTTCTGTTGATTGGAGGAATCTGGCAAAGTTTAAGTGAAAGGTGTCACAAACATAAATGGGAGAAAATACTCGGATAGATCATGGATGTTTCAGGTCTAGAAAATGTTTTTTTTATGAATCATTCAGGAGAGGTGGATTATGTCCACATAATTTGAATATTTTCTCTGAATAACTCCACTAAAACAGATGGCTTTTTATGAGATGTGTTGTATCTTGCTTCTACCAAAATATTGACTTAACAGTCATTACTATTGGCAGCCATTACTTCAGTCAAACAGATTAAAAGAGTTTAAAATTCATATAAACCAATTACTAAGGGATAATCTTGGAGGTTTCCAGATTAGAGGTTTGGTTATTTTTAAACTGAATTGAAAATTAAAATAAACATGTAGCATTCAGAATTAGTAGTGTAAAATGTATAACTAATTCTTTATGTGCTATGTGCTGGATATCTCCCAGGAACACTTTATACAGGTGATGATTGAAATATCAAGGTTTAAAAAAAATTACCATTACAAGGGTATCTTCTGGAAAGAGTTGCAAACTGTATGAAATTTAGTTCCAGGAAAATGCTTAAATCCCTCCAGCATAAAAATATTAAGAATTTTGTTGTATCTAACCTTACTGTCAAAAAGCATTTGTATAGACAGCCATTGATGCAGCGATATAGTATTTGACACAGCTTTCTCTTTACCATCCTCACCATTAAAACTGTCAGGAACTGTCAAGAAGGACAAAGGGCTGTGAGAAACACCTTCAAAAAGCTAACAGAGAAGTGCTGTGGGTTACACTTAATTAATTAATTATGTCTTCAAAAGCAATCTCAGTGTTTTTCAGAGCAAGTTAAAAACTTTAAATAATCTTTGAGAATTGGAAAAGGAATAATTATCTCTACCTTAGATGTAAAGGAAGAAAAAAAGCAGCAGAATTACTTGCTGTAACTATCGAGTCCTATTGTTTGAAATGTTTCTGATTATAAAGCGTTGGAAGTTATGAAAGCCAGCAAAGACATGTACTAAGAAATGTTTTCCTGGATTCAATTGCTTAAAGCTGTGCACTTTGAGTAGAGTTTGGCCTGAAACCCCAAATTGACATAGGCATCAAGAGGAAGAAAAAGTCAGTCTGTCAATTAAAGTATGTGACAGAAAATAAAAAGTAATTTTACTTAAAATATTAAACTACTTATATCAAAAAACTAAAAGTAAAAGTAGCCTCTTGAATTTTTCTTTTTTAAATTTTCTCCTTTCCCCCCATGTTTGGAAAGCAGCTCAGAAGTATACATGCAGTTGTTAGACACACAACCTTTTGGAATAAACCTCCTGAAAATATCTGAAAAAAGGAGCCTCAAGTCACAGCTGCTAAGGGTGAAGTGTGAATGTTCAGAGGTTCAACCATCTGTGCCAAGGCCTGACTTTGCACCTTCTGCTGGCATAGTCTTGCATCCCTGTATGGCTGCCACAGAAAAGCTTGTGAGCATCCTGTGTGTAAATCTGGTACAGATGAGCTGTTGTTTTCATGCTGCAAAATGTGTGACAGTCACTGCTGATCTATGGAGCAAGCACTTTGCTCATCACCAATTTTTGAGTCTTCATCACTGAGACCTTTGGGGGTCACACACACCTTGTGGGGGTGTGTATTGCCTTTCGATGTGCAAATTGTTCATTTGTGTTGTCACTCCACTGACAGTCTGCTATGTCAGCAGAACCACCGTTGTATTTATGTAGGTTCCGTGCAAGTCCTGCTTTCAAGCAAACCAAAGTGTACCATAAAACTCTTTGAGATTGTATTCAGTCAGCAGAGCCACTGGCTCTGGCTTTCAAATGGACTGTACTACCTGACAAAATGTGGGAAAACATTTTGCATGGAAAACTCTGGTAGGAGCTATGGTATGTAATTACAGCCCCAGTGGAGCAGAAACTTCAGAAAGGAAGCAGTGGAACATTGTTTTTTGCTTAATCTACCTGTTTGGGATGTGGCAGCAGCTGTCTCCATCCACCAGCACAGAGACGTAGCAAAGGTGCATTTCTCCTGCTCCTAGTTGCATCACTCACTCACTGGCACTGAAATGTGCCTGTTCTGTTGATGTTTGTATCTGTTGTCCAGATTGTGTTAAACCGGATTATTTCTCCTATACCAGAAAAATGCAACAGTTGGAGGCACTGGGGATTCCCAATTCCCTGTGCTGCTTAGGGTAGCATATGTGTTTTATATTTCTGGTGAAGGTTTTGGGCAGCTCGTGGCAGAAGGGCACTTCAGAGGTGACATCCTGGAGCCTGCCTGGAAGCCTGCTATGATGTATCTGGGCTGGCTGTAGGTTCATAATATATGGAATTAGCTTTGGAAGTCAAATCTGTCTAACAGAAATTAAGACACTTTATATGTGTCATATTTACATCTCTTGTATATACACCTGTGTGAAACTTCAAAACTGTTATTGTTAAGGAATCCATAGTCTTGTTTATTACTTTGGAGATAGGAGAAAAATAGGTTTATCTTTGGCCTCTTTCAGTGCAGTTCAGTTGTGTTCAAGGCTGTCATGGCCAAATACGTCACAGAGTGCTGCATTACGTGGGATTTCTGTGCTGTGACCCTTAGCGGTGTCACACTAGTTTGTCAGCACTGTAGACAATTCACTTTACTGATTGTACGTCTTTTAGGTGCAGTCGATACTGTAATTCAGAGCATGGCTGATGCATCAGTTATGGACCTTCACCTTGGGTTTTTTATAGTCTGTTTCTTGGACCTTATATTTTAAGGAGTTAACCAAAACACGAAGACACTACTTATAGGATTCTAAAGTTGAGCTGTGTTGGGCTCCTGTTAAACAAATACCTCATCTCTCTGGCCCATCTCATTCATAATCTCTTTCAAACAAGACCTAGAAGGAAGAGAGGTGTGTTTCAGTGGTCTGTTGTTGCTTGCTTCTTCTCATGCTATGTTTAAAATATCAATACTGACTTTGAAGATGCTGTTAAGTCAATGTCCTGGTTTAGGACTACTTAGGGGTGAATTGCCACTCCAGTCAAACAACACACACACAAAAAAAAAGGTTATGTGATATTTCCTTCATTTTTTTTTTAACCTTTTTTAGAAATTGGCTACCTTTAGAGTAGTTGTTTTGAAGTTATTAGCACTAACAGCATCTGGAGGGACACTGAGACATCAACATAGTTTTAGGAACTTCTCTTATCCTGTTTAGGACTTAACTGCCTGGTTTCATTTTTCTCTCATGTTTCATTTGAAAGCCTTTTTGTAATATTTTGCCAGTGCTCAAAATATTACTATTGATATATTTAACAGAAAAGCAAATGCAGGAGTTCTGAGTAGTAGTTTAATGCCTTTACTAGATATTTGTGTGGGGAAGAGTTCACAATTCTTCATGAAAATAACAAGTTGAAAAGTAATACATTGAAAAGCAGAAAAAGAAATGTTTAAATCTCAATGACAATTATATAATGAAATGTGTGTGTGTGCTTGTGCAGTTGAAACAGCACACATTCATCAGAACCATAGTTTTGAATCTTCTTACCTAGGATACAATTTGTATGATTCATTAATGACTGAATTTGCCTGGAAGAGAGTAATCATATGCTAAACTCTGATGCTGTAATACATGCAACAGTATGCATTTAATACATTCTGCACTAGTTGTGAGTGACAGTAAATTTCCCCAACTATGTATAGCTTGCAGTATCCTTTGTTAGCCACAGCCAACACAGTACTTAACTCATCAGTTTACCAGAGTCCTTCCTGCTTAGGGACAAATAAGTTTTAAAAATACTTATTCATCTCACTGGTGGTTTTCAAGTATAAAATGAGCAGGCTCTGGTTTTCCTAATTAATTGAGTCCCGAGGGGGATACCATGGGTGCATTTTCATCAGCCAAAAAATCTTGCTTTTATAGGGGAAGAGCGCTTCATTTGTATGAATATTAAAACATATTGCCTGGATTTTAAGGTCTAGTAAGAGTCAATGTTTGAATCTCTTGATTATTGAATTAAATTTTCTCAGCAATCTGTTGTCCTTATGTAGAGAGTTGTTTAAGTCAAATGGTAATCAAAATCCATTGTCTTGTAAATTACTACTGTCTAAAGCAATCACCAAACTGACTGACCCTCATTTACTTCAGTAAAGTGGATCATAGAAGTAGACAAGAATGAATGAAAGAAAATTTTGTCCATCTTCCCCTTTAGCTAGCCTCAGCTGATACAGATCATACACTAAAGCTACCGTTCTGAGAGAACTACAGGATAAAGTTAGCTTGTTCAGCAGATGCTGGGTGGGCTGAAGTTCCCCATCAGGACAAGAGCCTGTGAGCACAATGCCTCCTGCAAAAAAACTTTGTCCATAGGCTCCCCTTGATCAGGGGCCTGTAGCAGACCCCAGTCACAAGGTTGCATTTGTTGCCAAAGTCTCTGATTCCTGCCAGCAGGCTTTTGAGCTGCTCATGGTTGTTCTTCGGAGACAACTCTCCACACTCAATCCAGCTCTAGATGGAGAGGGCAACCCCTCCACTTCTCCTTCTTCCCATGTCTATTCTGAACACTCTTCAGCCTTCAGTAATCATGCTCCAGTCATAAGATCTGTCCCACTGAGCTTCAGTAGTGGCAACAAGGTTGTAGCTTTCCAGCAGCACAGTGACTTCCAACTCCTCCAGTTTTTGCCCATGCTGCGTGCATTGGTGTAAAGGCACCTCAGCTGAGCTGTCGGCATGTCACCTTCCTAGAGGAACACCCATTAATTCCTTTGAAACATTTCCCTGGTGTTTCCCTGTTGGTTCCCTGTTGGCTTCTGTTACCTCAGGAGTCCCCAGCTCATCTCCTTAAGACTGCAAGTGTGCTTCACTGCAGCTAGCACATATCAGAGTCAGCAGCAGAGGATCCTCACTATCACCTCAATCTTTTCCCACAGCTTGCCAGGGACTACGCTGATACTGTCAGCCTGCAGCGGTGAAGCCAACTGATGGTTCTAGTGGAGAACCCTGGTCTAATGGGAGGTGTCTCTGCCCATCGCAGAGAGGGTTGGGACTAAATGATCTTTAAGATTTCCTTCCAACGTTTCCATTCTATGATTTTATGATTCTATGAAGGGGTAAGGGCAGAGTAAGGGTTTGAGATGTGGCCTACAGACCAAAGAGTTGAAATAATATGTATCAATTCCCAAGACTGATAGACAGAAGAAATATTGGCATGTAAACAGGAAGAGATATATGACAACCATCAACTAACAAAGGAAGCAATGTGAATTAAGGCAAGAAAAGGGGGGGCTAATGTTCTCTCTATAAAAGAGTGAGCTTTTCAACTGGTGGTGATGATTAGGAGTGAAAGTCAGGTTGGACTAAGTGGGCAAGGGTGATGTGAAATCAAAGGTGAAAATAGTTTTGTTTATAACACCTCACAATTTGAGGATACCTGTAATAATTATTTGCCTGTCCTGTATTGCCAAATGTCAGTTGCTTGGGAAAGAGAGCTGTTACTTGGCACAAAAACTGTAAATTAGCAAAACAGAAACTAAGGTGCAGTTATCATAGTTGCAGGGTGGAGTGAATCATGAAACTCATGAGGGAATTAAACTCACAAATTTTAGATATCCATTATTAAATAAAATCTAACATGCTAAATGAGTTCTAAATGATGCTAAATGCTAAATGAGTTCTAAAAAACAAATTCATAAGTTTTTTTATGCTGTTTCCTGGGAAACACAGGTTACAGGAGTGTGCTGTCCACTTCGGTTATCAGTCATTTCCTCTACAAGTAACTTTTGACAGGCAGCTTGAAATCACTTTGAAAGAAGTGGAAGGTCAATAATACCTTCAAGTAAGCTTTAAAATCTGTAGCTGGGTGGAGGAGAGACCAAGTTACTATGCCTGAGATAAGCCTAACGTTGACATTATATATTCATTTTGGCAACAGCCAGGTCGACAATCCACGCATCCTTCCCAGCTGCTGTCACAGCGTTGCCCGCTCTTGTTCTGCATCCTGAATAACATGGGAAGACAGCAGAACCTGGGGTGTGGGAGGAGGGCTGGGGAGAGGTGATGTAGGACCTGAATAGTGAACCAGGCTCCATTATTCCCTGTTTCTAATAGTATATTTTTTACAATCTAATTTTCTGACTGCTTTTACCTGGGATTCCTGAAATGCATTGGTTTATTTCATCTACAACATTAAACAAGCCCAAGGGATTAAAAGATTTCTGTTCCTTTTTAACATTGGATAGATTTGAGAGCTGAACATATGCTTTTATCTTTAATGAAACTACATACTGTAAGAATTTTTTTTGTTTGAATGTTTCCAGAGTATAATTAGCAATACATGAGCATAGCTGTTGTTTGCTATTTGCAGATTTATTGCTTATATGCTATAAATTTGTTCTGCATGCATTTAATGCATACACTCTGTGAGCATAATTTTAACCTTCTTTGTTGTCTCCTATTTTCTTAAAATATACTTATTTTCTTAAAATATTCTTATAGGAATATGACATCCACCAAGATACAATGTAAAATAGAAGCTTGTTAATAAATCAGTGGGATTTTAAAAATCAGTATTAATATTTATTAAATGTAATTATAATACATTTTTCTATAATATATTAATATGATACGTTTTTATTATAAGGATATGTTTAATAAGAATATTTATTAAACATTAATAAATTCACCAGTGGGATTTTTCAGTGGCATTGATAACCATATCTCAAGTACCCTAAGTGGCATCATTACAAAATACAAAATACCTATTTACTTCTCTTAGTAGAAGCTCAAACTTTAAATTTCAAGGTCCCCTATTACCTAGTCCTCAGAAATTCCAACTAGAAAATAGCAACTCTTGCCAAACCAGAAAAAATAAGGAAATTTTGTGAAAGATCCTATTTTAGTTAAATCTCAGCTGCTAGCATTAATAATTCCACAAAAAAATTTCATTGCTTCACTATCTGTCAAAAAATCATGTAGGCAAATAGAAGAGAGTTTAAACAAGAACAACAGTATTCATGTTTTAGTGTGATCTTTGGGAGAGGTTACACTGGAAAACTACTCTGGATTGCTTAGCTTGCTTGTTCGCCAAAGGCAAATTAGCAAGTGTACCCAATGTTATGCTCTGAAAATACAGAAATGTAAAATTTATCCTTTATTAAAATTCTCCTTAGTTTATTAAAAGAAATAAAAATGAATGGCAATTTTACTGGAAAATGTGCTATTTTTTAAGCATTTTTTAAACTTCGAGTTGAAGCAGTTGTACCCTTAGGAACATAGGTGCTGTCAAGGCAGAACTATCCAGGTGTTGCAAACTTGTTTCTCGTAGATACTGTGGAAGACACTTTCAAAACTGTAATTTCTACTTTATTTTTAGAAAGAGGAGTCATTGTTTTGTTTGGAAGGGTATTTATTTCCAGTATACAAAAGTCTCATTTTAATTCGTATATCCTCAAAACACAGTTAGGTTCATGCATTACATTATCCCTTCATACCATTTTAATTGTTCAGAAACCTATTTTTATCTCATTGCCATTCACATTTCATATTTATAGACTCTGGTGTATATGTTGGTGAATGACTTTAATTCCACTGGTTTTCAAAGCTATATGTGTACAATTTATGAATTTTCTTGAATAGGAGTTTACTTTGAATCTCTATTTGCCTGCAGATTTCATTCTGAACTTGAGACTTGTGTGTTTTTTGTAGATTTCTTTTGATATTTGTTTTGAGATTACATGCAGAAGTGAGATGACTGAGGGCAAAGTTTTATTAAAGTTGGATTGTTCTGACTGTGCATAGGAGTGTCATGTTGGGTGGATGATAACCAAGTTCATCCAACTCTTCAGCTGGAAGAGGCTGTAAATAGGCATTGCATCAACTGCTGATCAGGCAGTCAAGCAAGAACTGTAAATGCAAAGCTGCCTAATTTTTGGGTTTTACAGCAAAAGATTTCAGTCTACCTTGCTGTCCACCTACCTAGCCCAAAATTTGGTGAGTGACAATTTTACAAGAGACAATGTTGAAAACCATGGTAAAGTCGAGGTAAATGTTTCCCCTAAATAAAATCATACTGACTGCTCCTGGAACATCTTCCTGCCTTTGGCGTGCTTGGAAAAGTTTTCCAGCAGGATTCACCCAATGCAAACTTGTAAATGGGGGGCAAGTATTTTTATTCATATGTATGTGTGTATATATATATATAGATGTGTCTGCATGTGTATACACATGTGAGTTGGCTGGAGGTAAAATCTAGATTGTTAATAGGATGCAGTGATGAGTTTTGAGTGGTTAAAACATCACAGTTATTCTTAGGGTCAGAATTAGGGTCAGAATATCCTTTTATCAGTTAAAAATACCAATTTACAAAGAGTTATGGAATTTAATGTTATAGGGGGTATGCTGGGGTATGTACTTTTATATAAAAGTACAAGTTATAGTAATTGTATTTAGTGTGTCTTACTGGTTTTTCCTTTGAAATAACTCCAATATATTTCTATATAGAAAAGTCCTGTGTGCTTTTTAGAGCAGTATGCTTCATTACATAATAGCTATTTGTTTCAGTATCAGGGAACAAAGACAACAGTTTTAAATTTTTTTTCAGTTGAAGAGACCATGGCAAAAAATTACTAACATAATTCTCATGTAAGTTTACATCACTCCTCTTTCAGTTCAGGAGAAATGCATTATTAAAGAACCGTATGAAAGTGAATTGTTTGAATTTGAAAATACAGTGTGTCTTCTAGCAGTTAGCATTTAATCAAGTTTTTTCCTGATAACTGTATTGAAAGAACACCCTATTACAGCTCTCAGCTTACATGTTTGAATTTCAAAGAATTTGTTAATTCATTTATTTAGCTGTGAAAAACAGAACTGTATGTGCAGGGTAGTCACCAATTTTCTGTCAGCAGATGGGCATGATGACATCTAACGCTGAAAAGCGGTGTCCTGGGGAGTTCACACTTTTGCAGGAGTTTGTTCACGTGACAGTTTCCTGTAGTGTTCATCTTTTGAGGATTGATGTCAGTTTCTCACAGATCTCATATGTCTGTAATCAATAGAATTTTAAACTCTAAAATTTTGAACTTGACTTTTTTATTTAATATTTTAATGTGTAACTCCCATATCTACTTAAGGTAATTGTTTGGGATAAAAAAGATTGAGATGCCTTTTGAAAGATTAAATTTACTGTTATTTCTCTTTAGTTCCAGGCACTGCATTCTGTATCACAAACGCTGGGTTTGCTGGGAAGGAACAACATAGTAAGAAATTCTTTAATATCGCTTCTCCTCTCAGAAGTCCGTCAGTTTGCTGAGCAGTTGTTGCAGGTACTGTCATCTTTTCTTCTGGAGGAAGACCAAAGAGTGGTGTTGGGGAGTGTTTTGGCTGTATTTATTTGTTTCTTCAGATGTAAAAAAAGCATCTTTTTATAGAATGCAGATTTACTAACCCAGAAAATGCTAGGAGCTATCTTAAACAGCAAATTCAAAACAAGAGGCATAAAGTAAGAGAAAATTCCATATGGAAAGATATCATAAATTGACTGTATGGGTTTTTAGATCATATTATATAATTTGAAAAATACTTTAAATAATTAGTTAGAACACTTAGTGCAATGTATAAATTGTTGACTTTGCAGGCAACTTTGATATTCAGCTGAACACGCAATACAGCATTGGTATTCTCTCTCTAGCTCATGTAAAACTGGAAAGCCAGCTGCTTTATTTTATCTCAGAATTAGATTTAATGTTTCACATTATTATTATTTCAAATTATTAATTTTCATGATGCAAAACTTATCCAATACATAATATTGCATTTAGTTTGTTACAATAAGTAGGAGGCAAAGAGCAGAATAGAGCTGTTGGTAAAATTTATTCTTAAGTTAAATTTTTTCCAGTAAACTATAGAGGAAAGAGAGAGAGAGAGAGAGAGGGAGAATGGATGTTCTTTTAACATTTGAAAAAGAGATGTATGAAATAAATAGAGGTTTCATAGGTTTTTAATGTATTTGTATGTGTTGGTATGCATTTATGGAAATGGTTCAGCTTCACTTACAATTGCAACTTGATTTTACACTATCCTGAAAACTTTTTATTTGGTGGAAAATAAATGTATTGATACATATCGAAAACATTCACCATAGATTTATTTTGTAGTGGTCTAATCTAACAAAGTACTTAAGTGTTGCTTAAGCAACTTTATTCTTTTTCTTTCTAGGATATGATACAGTAGTAAGTGAGAGCTGTTGGAGAGGGAATATGTAATTTCCAACACAAATTTCTAGTATGTTTGAATCATATTCTGAAAATGCCAGTTTTGAAAGAATTAGACAATGCCCTGTGTCTTATTTTAGGTCACTGTTAGCATACAAGACTTACTGATGGCAACCAAAAGTCAACAGACTTTTAACAATTGTAAGGATGAAGTGTGTAATTAAAAACAATAACTGTTTTTTAAGTTTAAAGCAGGTGTTCATTTTTAAGATTATTAAATCTCACCTGTTTAACAGAATTAGTCATCTTTCTTTTCAGAGTTTTGCCAGTGGCAACACAGAACCTTTCAGTTCTCCGCAGTGATGTCAAGTTCATACTGAACATTGCACTTTACTGAGTTAGTTACTATGGAACTGCTTACCTTTGCCATACTGTAATTATTTTTATTGGTTTCATATTTGATGAGGCCTCAGGAGCTGGGCATCTGCCAGTCTGTAGCTGACACTCTGTAGGACTTTGAAAAGCTGCAGTACATATAGGGAAAGTAACTGATGTTCTGGTTTGCTTAGCTTGCAGTGAAGTGAATGTCTTTAAAGTTCATGCATTCTTGCATTTAGTCCACATAGGTGTACTGTATTCATTTACAAACCCTCATGTATTCTGTATGTGATACTATTCTGGAAATATATCACAAAAGGACTCTAATTCTGATGGCCTGATTTACAGACCTGCTTCTAAATGTTTCTGAATTTGTGTAGCATGACTTCTGATAGGTACGGTTCTAAAAAGGGTTAAAGTATTTTTTCTTGTTTTATAATCAAATCTAATTATACAATATCAGTTTGAAATAAACAATGCCATCTTAAAAAAAACTCTTCATAAATACTTAAATTGGAATTTGCAGAAAGATAATTCTTCGTATAATCAAACTTCATTATCTGACAAGTATCCTAATTATGTTTCGTTACTTAAACAAAACCACTCTTAATTGCAAAGGGTGTCTCCCATTTAAAACAATCAAATTAGAGACTCTGAACTGTAGTTATGATTAGAGGTGTGGAAATACATGAGGTTTGTTTTGCTTCATTATTGGTTTCTTTTATTGTTGTTGTTGTTGTTGACAGATAGGAGAAATAAAGAGCTTTCTAAGGCATGTATTCCGGTTAGTTTGCAATTAACTTTTGAATATTTGATGGAAAACAGAAATTGAAAAAATAGCTTATTCATCCAAAACAAATTTCTTTTTTATTTTTTATAGTAATAATTTTTTTTAATTGAAGATGTTTTTCAACACTGACGCAGATTAAAAACAAAATTTCTTTTAATTTTTCTAAGTGAATCATCTAGATAGCTCAACATTTCTGTTTTAATTTCCTCATTAAAACTTGAGCTAAGTTCCAAATAGTTTGTCAAATGCATGAATTCAAGAATATGCAACTTTATATTCCATCATGTCTTCAGTAGGAAGCGTGCTACGCTCAATCCCTTGCAGGCTTGCGTATACATTTTCAATAAATACTGAAAATTTTTTGCTTTAAAATTCTGACTGATTTTAGAGAGTTTTTAACTGTATCCTCTTGAAGCAAGCTTATCAGTCTATGACCCACAGTTTTAAAGAGCTATCTATGCCCCATGCTTTACAAATTAAAAAATTAGGTGGGCTATTGGAGAGTGTTTCTAATAAACTACAACAGAGAAGTACAACGATTACTCTGAATATTTTTATATTGTTGTCTTAATTGGGTAAATCCTTTAATCTTACAGTAGGGCAACTTAATGTCAAATACTTGAGTAATAAAATTTTTTATATATATTTCCACATATTAACATGGAAAAGAAAAGTAATTAAGGAGCATGTAAAATAGTATTATTATCCTGATTTTCCACACAGTTAAGATGAATTTTATGTTACTAAACTCTCAAGTTAGTAGTTCACTTTAATTCATTTAAGTAATCACGGGCTCAAAGTAAAGCTCATACTTAGGTGCTTTGCTGACACCACAATGCTGAAGGAAAAAGCGTATTAATGTAAACTCAGTTGGATCTCTTTATTTTTACAAATGTTGTATATGGTCTTTTGAGTTTTATCTATAATAGAAACCTTCCATGCTTCATAAATACAATTAATAAGAATACAGTAATTGAACCTTAACGTACTATGAAATAGAACTTTTCTGCTCCCCAATATGATTCCTACTGCAGAACAGATAGAATTGTAAGATACTAAGATTTCAGAGTGATACTGTGGAAGATGAATTATTTTTCAAATGTTGAGCTCCTCTCCATGATAGCAGATCTTCCTTTATGATAATTTTCAAAGACAGAGGGCCAGAAATGGAAAACACATAGTAGTTTACTGCCCATTTCTAACCCCCTAAGTGTTAATTCCAAGAATTCTGAAAAAAAAAATTAAAAACTAGAAAACAGTTTTTAAAATAGGACAGAAAGACATACTATGAGGTTTTGAAAAGCTCTGTTATTCAGTAATTGCTGATGCATAGGTATCTAGAATTACAGTTTTATATCACATTACTTTCTGTATATCATTTTTACTTTTTTAAAACTTTAAAATAGTTTTATCACAAAAGCTGTACACTGAATAGTTGTTTGTTTGGGGTTTTGTAATCAACAAAACAAGTTATATTAATTCTCAGTATTATATGTAAGCATTAAGTCCAAATTCAGATGTGGGTGCTGCCTTCTCACCTGAAATGAATGATACAGGATATAAAGGGTGAGATTTATCCTGTTTAGTTTAGGTGTATGTAGAAGACCTTGCTGTCTGCTTCTTGTAGAAGTCAACCAAGCAGCTAAGGTTAACTAAAAAATTTGCCAACAAGAAGATAGATAGTCATGCAAGGCTTTGTTGAATGTTACATAAATCCTTGAGAATCAGGCTCCTTACAACAAAACAGCTTTGCCTTAAAAGAGGCAAAGGAATTAAGACAGAAGGTGGTATATGTCTCACTTGAATTCAGATTTCTATGATGTTTCCATCTTACTTTAATTTTCCGTTGTAGTCAAGGGAGGGGAATAGTAATTTCTTGTCTAACCTATGCTTGTGCTGGTGAAAGCACAATAAAGGACACTCTTACACCTGCTAGGTTCAGCAGAAAGGAGGGAAAAGAGAGAGTTTATTTACTCTTACAATATTTTATAAGATTCTCAACTCCACAAGGGATTGGAGAACATGTCACTTCCTCCTCAATCCCACTGGAGAAAAAGGATGCTCATCAAACTTTCCCTTATCACAAAAGGAATGAAAAACAGAAAAGATGCTTAAATAAACATTGGCCATTATTTACATGAAACTGTGTGAAAATTCTTTGACTCCAAGGTTAAAACAGAAGGCTTAGCAAAAAACAGGACAACATATGCTCTCGTACATAATTATGATAATTGGCCCTAGAGTCGTTTGCTTCTTTCTTCTGGCTATGAGAAAGGACATTTAAGTTGATAAGCTGAAATGCAGATATTTATGTTGTAGAATTCCAAAGTTAAGGGATGAAAATCCCGTAGTATCTCCCTGAAAATGTGGTTTTGGATAATCTGGGCCAGAGATACTATTTCAGGGAAGGCCTAATCCTGCAGAACATTATAGCAGGTAGTCATGGAAAGCATGCTTCTGTCTGTATATTGACAAACTTAAGTAACATTATTAGATGTTTGGAACAAGTTATATTTTAGTTACTGTAATTAGTAAGTTAATGTAGTTACCAGTATTCAGATTCTTTTAGTGTACACAAGAGGTTGGTGACTGATGATGATTGATTGTAGAGGATGCGTGGATTGGAGCTTCTTGTAAGATTCATTCAGCTATGGTGTGTCTGATGCATGTGCCTCTAAGCAAGAAGACATGTAAAGCCAGCAGTCTATGCAGGCAATATATTGAGGCAGAAAAAGAACAAAGGGGAGCACAAAAGCACTATGATTTTGAGCATTTTCCAAGATTTTCATTGCCAAGTTTGTTCAGTATTGTGTAGCTAACAGACGTCACTGGAATGTCAAACTACACAGGTACAGCTCTATATGGAAGCAAATGAAGGGCTGAAATATTCCTCTGGCTGGAGAGACTTTTTTTTTCCTTAGCTGGCCTGCAAATTAGAGACATTGTGAATGTCAAGTTGGACTAGCTCAGTTGGTAATTAATTCATCGGGGGAAAATGTAGTTTTCCTGTAGCTGCGTTCAGCTAGATTATCAAAAGGTCTAAAGTGCTGAGAACTGAGCTATTAATGTTAGAGCTTGTCTTCATAAGCCTTTCTCCATGCATCCATTCTGCATCCAGTGGTTGCTCTGGGCACGTGTGGTACCCACCACATGCTTTATTCCAAATGCAAGTATGTCTGATGTGATGTAGAAAATTCTTCAGACAAGCTTCTTTTCCCAGGAAGTTTACTTCATTTATGCTGTATGTCTAATCTCCTCAAACATAAGTTTATATGCATTGTAATAAAAATTTCTTATGGGTTTCTTATTTTTTAAAAAAAGCTGTACTATTTGTTCCCAAGTATGGTAGAAAATGGCTAGAATAGTTAATAAGAAAGGAACAACTGAGAATATTATGCAGCTAGAGAAGCTAAATACATTTTACAGTCTACTGTTGTTTGAGGTACTAAAATGGCTATCAAGTAATAGCCATTTTTAATTTCTACTACTGACTTTTTCTGATGCATCAGATTAGTAATACTTCACCAAGGTAAAAAAAGAGATTGGTGTTATGTAGACCTTATGAAAATAATTCAATTTGCATCTGGACATCTGTTCATGCTTTTTGAGATGTTATTTCTTTCCTTGTTATGCTGGTAAGCACAGATTATAGCATATTTAAAATTGTGAATTGTTAAAGATGCTGCAAAATAGTGTGCTGGGTAAATGTAGGATTAATTTTTATTCCGTGTGCCTACTGATGCTACTGATAACAAAGGAAATAATGAATGGATAGAAAAATCTACATTTTTTTTCTTACGTACCTAGTGTGGAGATATGGATTTGGGAAAATGTAAATCTCTTCCCTGAAAGGCAGGAATGAAAGAATCAGTCAACACTTGGTATATGCCAAAAGAGTGCCATGCACCTTTAAAGTGTATACTTGCTTTTGCTGCATGTGTCATCCCCTATTACAGATTAGATTTTAAGATGCTTACATGTCAGACAGAACT
Source organism: Platysteira castanea (assembly GCA_013397175.1). Lineage (NCBI taxonomy): Eukaryota > Metazoa > Chordata > Aves > Passeriformes > Platysteira > Platysteira castanea. The sequence goes on along the minus strand of VYXC01010634.1, from coordinate 271,819 downwards.
GGAAAATGACAAATGGTTCATGCAGTTTTCTCTTCCCTCTCATATTATCTTGAAATGATAGTATTAAGGAGAAAGGAGTTTAGAAGTATCCCTACCAAGCTAAAAGGTAGCAGGGCTTTGACTATGCTTAGGTGCTTGGCAAAATTGAGGATGACATGTAATCAGACAACCTCAGGTGTGTTTGGGAACAGAAGCAGCAAATATCGATTACATGAGGAGAACTCTGTCAACTACAGTATTATTACTCTTAATATTGGTGAATCATGTCATTCATGGAAACAGAATACTGGAAAAGGAAAAAAGCTTGATTACAGATACCAAAAGATATCATCCCTCAAAAAGTTATTAAGTAATATTCCTGGAAATCATCTTGTTTCAAACTGTGCACAAAATTCAGGCTTAAAAAAACCCCAAAAACAAAAACAAAAAACCCCAAAGGCCAAAACCCAACAAAACCAAAAATAACATGATTATAAATTAAATTACCTGTTTGAATTTCTGATGCAGTTACACTTTCATTACTCTTTTTTTTTTTTTAATGTCGGTTGATTCTGCTTTTGCTTCTTTATTCTCAGTGTTAATACTGCCCTTTTCCTATTGCTTTCTTTACAGCTCATTTAGTTCTTTTGTATGCCTGAAAGCAGAACATGAAAAAGGAAAAAGCATCAGATTTTTGTGGCATATGTGGTGTAGCTGCTGGTCTGGAAGACAATTTGATTTTTGCCTAAACCTATGTCTTCAAATAGATAGTTTTAATGTTCTTGTTAAGCTCCCTTCTTCATCGAGCATTCCTGCTTAGAGACAATGATTTGCAAAATGGAATGATGTTACAGAAAATTGAGCACCACTTCCTTAATGCTTTTTGGATATTGCAGTTGTCTATGTGAATAGCATATATACCATATGTGCTCTTAAAAGTTCAATTTCCAGGAAAGGTAACAGATTTTGTTACAGATTTACCTTTGGCTTTTAGTTTTGGAGCATTGTGTAAAGTCTTTATTCATGCTTTTAACACAGTTTCACTAAATGCTTTTTTGGGATACAGTATAAATGCACAGTTCCTGTGTCAGTGGCTTTGCAGTCTTTTAGCTGCTTTAGTATTTCATATCTACATAAAATGGAAAAGTAAAGAGTTGTATCCCTAGAATTTCTAACTGGGAATTACTGATAAAATGATTTTTTGTTTAAAGAGTAACTAAAGCTAATAATTAAAACTGACTTTAAGACCTTCTATAAATACAGTAAATTGTAAATGGAAACTATGGAATTGTAGATTATACTAGTGTAAAATCATAACTTCATCTTTGTTTCAAAACATTCTTTTCATTTTACATGACACATCAATATCTTGGATTTCTTAGCTTTGCACACACTTGCCTCTCTAAACATTTGTGACACATCTGTACATAATGACTTAAAACATCAGCTTGCCCCATTGGAACCTCTTTTGTTGGTTGTGTTTGGTTTTGCTAAAAATACATTTAAAGCTGTGTTTATCTACCTATAGAGCTTATGCATAACCATTACTATTTTAAAGACCAGGAAGATTTAATTGATGTTTGTTTGGTGCTTTCTAAAATGTTCAAGTGCTGCCACCACAGTCAGAAGGAGCTGCTGTCCCAAGTTTGGCTCTGAGACAAGCAGAATTTGTCTCTCATGGATTTAACTGATATAGAAGTTATTAACAGAGTAGGTTTATATCTGGGATGAAAGGGGTTAGCTGCGTAGAGTTTGCTTTGTAGCTAAGGTTGGAATCATGATTTGCAAGGCTGAGACATGTAGAAGATGAAATCTGGTTCCATAGCATATTTTAAACATAGTATATATTTTGGGCGACAGCACTCTCCCTGGCTGGATAAGGCTTGATCTGGCAGGACAGCAAACCACTATTAATTCTGTGCCCAGAGGGAAAAGTGGGTTTCACAACTGGTGTCAGCAGCAACTCCTATTCATTGCTACATTGACAGCATTTCTGGTGTAGATTTAATTTAGGGAGATAGGTTGTGATGAGCTAAAGCTGAAGGTATCTTTATAGAAGGTATCAGAGATAGATTTAAGGTTGTTGTGCTGAGGACTTAGGAATCTGGGGGTTCAATTTTAGGTAGGCACTGATGATGTAGCCTCAGTCCACAACTGATTCAGTGGGGCTAATGTATTGGTGGGCCTGAGTAAGTGTCAGAGTAAGAGTGAGTTTACTGGGACTCATAGGGGCTTTGGAGATACAGAAATGGGACACTGGAGTAGGTTTGTGGTGAGGGAGAAAGAGAGCAGCAACTAAGTGTGTTTAGATCTGAGCGTTAGTTATGTGAGTTGCTTGGCTTGGATGTCCAGGATTTGCGCAGCAGAGAACGTTTGCTGAAGTTGGAGGTGTTCCTGAAAGAGAAGCTGAAGTGGTCTCAGGCAGGATATGTGATTTATATGGCTTGATTAGATTAAGGATTAGGAGATTGCTGGTGGCAGTCTTGGATTTGTATGAAATGCAGGTAACCAGATACCTCTGCTGAGTTGAACCACATTTGTAAATGCGGATGTGCATATATACACTGGCACAGAAGAATTTATGGCAGCACAATTTGTATTGCATATCTTGTAAAATTATTTCTTTACTGCTGAAGTATATATTTGAAGTGCATGTAGCACCAACATTACAGAATTAAAAGTAGTTTTAGAAAATAACCTTCTTGAATCCACTCCAGTTTAGCTTCTTGTTATATAAGAATTGATTATTTTCATTTGATTCCAATAGCAATTCACATAGGAAGAAGTCAAATGTATAGAAAATGAGAAAAATAGAAGAAAAATGTATGTGTATTTCTCCTTTCTTGTAGACAATGGCATCCCAGGTTGCATGATTATAGTGCAGGCTTTGAAGATGTAGCTTGTACGTTTTGAATTTCTTGGCATCTGTCATTCCTGGAACTGAGTTGGAAAAGCACAATTAAACCTCTGGGTGTATTGTCTTGAAACAAGATCATTTGGGCTCTATTTCATCTTTATAATTAATTCTTTCATTAAAAGTTAGTACTAGTGTCTCTTGAGTTTTCAGATTATTAAACTTCTAGCTGAACTTGCAGTTTTCAAGAAGTCTTTGTGGAGCCTTATCATTTAATCAAATTTCTTTTACTAAACCCAGCTACAACATTTAACACATAATACTACAGCGAATTGTGTTTGATAAATATGAGACAGTGGAGTAATAGAGTTAAAAACTTAAGTATTGGAGTGAATTATAAAAGGTCTTAGTTTAGAGTAACTGAGTAAGTTAACCATTTTGAGTTCTTCCTACACAATTTGATTATGTTAACTATGATTCAGTCCTGTTTATTGACTTAAATAGAGTGAATTCGTTGAATGATTGTAGAATTATGGAATGGAAAAGGTTGGAAACAACATCTGGAGATGATCTAGTATAACAACCTGCTCAAAGCATTTTTTGCACTTCCATTTGTGGCAACTCAGAATTTCTCTTGGCCAGTTTCTCCAGCCTTTTGAGATCATTCTTAATGGTAGCACAATCCTCTGGTGTGTTCATCACTTCTGCTTTTGTATCATCTCTAAACTTGCTGCATTTGATAAATTTCCTAGAAGCTAAGTTATAGTTGCGAATTAGTTGAGTTCCTAAAAGAAAAGATGTTAAGTCATTTAGAGACCAGTAATTTTTCTACCTACAAAGGAGTAATGCTATTCAGGAAAGCTTCAGTAACACTCTAGGAGTTACAAACCAGTGAATATAATAATTATCAGTTTATGGGAACATAAGGTGAATATTGAGACATGCTCTGAAACTCCTCATTTTTCTCAAACATCCTGTAGAAAACCTTTCATATACCGAAGAAACCTGGGGGATAGCACATTACCCACTAAGTTAGTCTTCCAGGGCTGAAAGATATTTCAGAGGAACCTTAAATAACAGCTAGAACTAATGATATTTAAGTATGTTCCATATCTTTGCTGTTGTTATTTTTAAATTATTTTAATGAAGGAAGCAGTTTCAAGGAAAGCAACACATTAGCTTCTCTGTATGTTTAATTTAGAACTTGCCTGATTTTAAGAAGGGTCATGAATAACTTGAGCAAACTAGCAAGATGATTTAGCTAGAAACTGTAGTACTTGGATCTTTTAGGAGCTGTTTTGTTTTTTACCTGGATGTGTAGTTTAGTCGGGAAGCTTGCAGCTTATATAGTAAGCTTGCTGAACCTTTCTTTGTGTCCACTTATGTCAGAGAACATATATTCTTTTTGCTTCTGTGGGAGGTAAAGTGCTGGTGATTAGGCTGTGCAGAGGGAGCAGGGAAATGACCAGGGATTACTGAGAACTCAAATGACATCTAGAGCAGTGCTTGCCAGGAGCAGGAGTCATCAACATGGTGACCCTTCACTGTGATTACCCTCTCTTCTGTGTCCATCTAGATACCTTGTATTCTCGTCGTCTTGTCACTGCTGTCTGCTACTACTGTGTTACTGCTAGGTCTCTGATCTTATCATACCTCCCTTCCAGCCACCTGAACCCCATCACAATTACCTTCCCTTTACTTCTCAGACCTGATTACATACCAAACCTTGTCTGTCTTTCACAGACTCTTAGCTCCAGAGTAGCCAGGAGAAGGTAATACCAGAAGTCTGGGGCTGAAGAGGGCAAGGCACTTTTAAGCTTGAAAATTCTTTCTCACTGAAAATAAGAAGTAATTCTAGATAATTGGTATGTTTTTCTCAAAAGTATATGGTATATAATTCCAGTTGATGTTTCCAATATTGATAGCGAAATTAGGCTGGTGAGTTTTGCTTCTGTCACATAAATACTGTATTGTTGAAAGACATTATTGTAACATCTGCTGAAAACAGATTAAATTTTCAGGTATAATGTGAAAAGAATACTTTTCTCTCTTGCTGACAAGATAAAAGAATCAATTCTCACACACTAAAATTCACCCACACTGTAGATCAGGTAAATGATAGTGTTTTCTATCATAAGAGCTTTTTTTCACTTTGTAAATTATGGCAAATGTTTACCATTCAGACTGAAACTTTTTTCCTGTAGATTTCTTTCTCAGGCCATTTCTGTATGTGAAGAGGAAGACATAAGTGTCCGCAGTTTTCACAGAAGCCAGCATGGGCTTTGCTTTCATTTTATGCATTTCTGTGTAACAGCAAGCGTTGTAAAATCGTGTCCTGACAGCCAAGAATGGATTAGCAGCTACACTGAGTATTTAAGAGATTCTTTCTTAAAAGTAGGAAAGCATTACCTCACTCTAAAAGCATTTATGAAGTTAAAGTAATATTTGCGGTATGTGTGGGATTATAGCAATGACTGCCATAAAAAAAAAGAGAGTATTAATTCTGTGTTGAGAGCAGAGCCTGAATACTACACATTTTATGCCTATGCACATAACAAGAACAGAAAAAATACTAAATATTTCTTTTAATTGAGCATCATCCATTCTCTGTAGTAACAGAAGCAAGAACCCTTTTCAAAAAGAAAAACAAACCAAAAAACCAAACCATAGACAAACACCTCTAGGCATAAAAGAAACAAATTAGGCTTGTAGTGTCATTATATGTATTTAAAATTGCTATTCCTCGTAAAAGCAGGGAGCTAGTAGTACATTAAGAAACTATATACAATAAATAAGATCATTATTGGCAATATTAAAGAACATAGTCTGAATTAATTTCCTCAAGTTTCATGATTATGCTAGTGAATGCTTTGGCCAACCTTTGGAATGCATCCCACTAGTTTATTCTGCATGGTGGTTGCTCAAGAATTGCTCAATTCTAGCTTGGAAGAAGAATCTACTTAAATTCAAGTGTCTGAATGTAATTAATTAGAAGTTTGTACCTATGCTTTCTGTCTGTAGCGTAGGAGCTGATTGCAGTCTGTGGTTTATTTAAGATAGAGCTTACCATGGTCATGGGTTCTTAAAATGAATTATCATGCCAAAGACAGTTCTTTGTAAACTATACCTATCTATTTCTCTTGAGTATAGATACTGCTACAGAACAAGTAGAGGAAGTTAACTTTCAGGGAAAGCATAAAGCTCCTGAGATTCTCCTTATATGATTTAAGACTAACAAAAATGAGAATTAAACTGCTTACAGAACTATTTTTTGGATTTTTTTTAATTTTATTTTTTAATGGAATAATATTTTATTATTTGCTGTACAGCATTACTAATCACCTTTAAAGTGTAATTTTGAAATCATGGAAAAATTATTAATATAGTTCTCAAAATTCATCTGTTTTCTATAGATAGTGTTGCTAAATAGGCCAAGCAGTAAAGGCTGCTTTGTGCTGAGGACTGTGAAATGTTGCCCAATATTCAATATAATTGTAATGTAATATTCATTATAATTGTGCTAGAATATAACTAGGCAACATATTATATATGAGACAGAGTTGATAAAAATGTCAAAAATAAATTATGATTACTTTAAAAACCCCTATTATTGGTAGTTTGTGGTTTGGATTTGTTTTTAAAGTTTTGCATCTATTTAAAAATACAATAAATAATAGAATAGGGCATTTCCAGCTTTTATAGGTAGTCTTCATGGGATTCTTTGTGTGCATGTTTGATGTGTTTAGACATATTGTTGGCAAAATGTCAGTTTCCATAAAATAACCTTGAAAAAGAGGAGACTGAGGGGAAAGAGCAGTTGTAATTGTCTTCCAGAATATAATAAATTGTTGTACAAGAAATAATCCCTTCGTGTACTGGAGTGAACACGAAGAAATGTACGTGGTGATCAAGGTTAGATGTCAGACTTACTGAGGTACTGAAATACATTGATGATGAGCATCTTTTGCAGGTGACATAAGTATGCTTGAACCTACCTATGGGTGAGGTGTGGGATTAAACACTTCAGCGCCCTTTCAGGCATATATCTGAACTCCTATTTATATATTATATTAATATTGATAATTGTGGTCAAAATTTTCACAGAGGGGGAAAGGAGGCAAAACTCCACTGCAGATTTCCTCTGCTTCTGAGTTCTAGAAGAAATTGAAATACTATTCTAACTAAGAGTGTGAATGCTACTTTTGGCTAGATTGGTATAATAAGGATGTAATAATTAATGCTAGTAAGTCAGGAAAGAGGCTTTACAGAAAATTTACAAAATTTGACTCATTTTAGAAAATTACTAACACATCCCACAGTCAGGATTTCAAACTGCAGGAGGTTAAAACTCTTTTCTTCAGGCGGTAATAAAAATTCAGGATGTAGATTAGATGTGTCCTGGCAGGCATTTTAAACAGGTAATTTTTGCGCAGAAGTGACTGGTTTGCATCAGAGGAAGCCTTTTGGGGTTTTCATGTTTGGAGTCCTGTGAATTCTGTGTTTCTCAGACAGATTACTTCTGATTTCCCTCCTTATAGTCAGTATTCACTGTAACACCTGTGTATAACATAATTTATCTCTAAAGGTGGAGGAAATGGTAATCTTAAGAGAGGGCTTGGAAACTGGGAGAGAAAGGTAGCTGAAGACTTGACTGCACCATTGATCGAGACCTTAGAGAGTTGTGCACAGTTACACAGGATCTGAGTAATGAGTAGATTACAGCTGTGTTCACTTGGATAGCATTTCAAAGAATATGAACTGTTCTGGGTTGTTTTATGCTGACAAAATTAATAATACTCAAGAGCCGTTTTTCTCGTTTTTAAATATATCTATTTATCATAAGAGCTGTTCTTCAAAATGTATTTTAGCATACATTTCGATTTCAGAACCTACTTCTTAACTTCATTGCAAAATATTTAAAATTGATTTGAAAGTTAAATTATATTACTGATTCATGGATTCTGAGGTCAGAGGGAGTCATTTAGTCCAAACACCTTTCTACACAGGCAATAGATTTTTCCAGATGCTGAATTTAAGAATGTGTTACTAATACATCAGATCTGAAAGCTGTTATTGATTCTGCTCATTGTTTACAATTATTATTCTCCTCATTCTTTAATGATAGCATATGAGTTTTGGCTTTCTCTATCTGAATTTTATTGCCTAAAATTAAGTAACTGCTAATAAAAAACCAAAACAAAGCAAAACCCAACCAAATTCCCTGATCAAGATTGATAAAATATGCTGAAAAATATTACAGCTGCATAAAGTTATATAGTGCTATATATAAAGTATAATTGTATAGTAAGTTAGAGAAATTATGGATGAGATGTAAGCAATTTTCCAACCAGGTTTATGTTGAATCCACTCAAATTACCAGTATTTACTAAATATTGTTTTGCTTTGTAATTTATTATCTATTTGTTACAATATTTATTCAAGGAAGAAACCCATCTGTGGGAAGCTAAATTTTTCCTGGAACTCACAGTCTAGTAGTAATTCTTTATACTACTTAATTCAAAATTTAAAGACCAGATCCAGAGCCTGTTGCAATCACTAGAGGACTCCATTTTTCAGTCAAATTACATTAAATAGTTGGCTTTATACTATGATAACATTATATAGTTGCTGAGCTTGGGTACTCTTGAAATAATAGAATTAGAATTGATAATATTTAATACAAGAATTAAGAATTTGGTCATGTAAGTTTAATTGAGTTTCCTTTTATCTAGTGATTTATAATTTTTGCTTCTTCTTCATACAGCCCTTAATTTGTATCACTAGTTTTTATTATGGCCCTATGTAAGGCATGATTTCATCATTTTTTGTTGTTTATTAAACAAACTCTTACGAAATGCTTCCTGTACTTATCAGTGATGTCTGCCCTGGTTGTCTCTTCTACCTGATGCACTGAAACATGATTCTCTCCTCTATCTCCTCATTCACAAAGTGTATCACGTTAAGCGAACCTGAAGTATTCTATTTGCATTTTCAAACTTTTTATCGGCCTGTCCTGATTTGAGACAAATTAGGAGGAAACATCCTAGGATGAATGTGTCCTCTAATGGAAGGCAGGTTTCGGCAGCCCTTCCCCCACAGGTTCAAAAGGAATTTATTGGAGGAAAATGAAAAAAACTATTTATTTAATAAGCAGTGTGCATGCAGGAACAAGAAAAAAAAATTAATAATGTTAGATAATAAATCTCGTTGTGGAGAAGGACAGTGGATTTTTTAGAGTCCCGCTCAGCTTCTCCCAAGGTCCTCCGGAGCCGGGGTGCAGTGCCCCATGGCCTCCCCTCTAGGCCATGGCGTGGGGCTCCTGGCAATGTTCTGGTGTTTCGGACCAGAGCAAAGCTGAACAGTTCCAGAAGAAGAAGAAGAAGCCACAGTCCAAGAAAAATTTCTTGCCTCAGCTAACAGGCTAGTTAAAAGCCAGAAGGTGCTCCCTCAGCTCTGCAGCAGTGAGGACGTGGGGGAGTGTGAGTCCTTGAACACAAACTGTGCTGAAGAATTCGCCCAGCTTCTCTCCCCCCTCTTCTGGACCCAGTTTAAAGCTGCGGGACCCATTTCTGGGCAATAAGCAGACGATAGGGAAATACAGTATCATACAGTCACCCTAGGACATGGCCACATTTGTTATGATTCCTGTAAGAGAGCATCAATTACAGTAATATGTATTCAGTAACAAACACAAATGTCTGGTTTAAAGAGAAAAAAAATCTTAATAGTGTAAAATATCTATATTACTTTATGATTGTTTTCATGCCATCCACGTTTTCCTTCTCTTACTTCTCTTGTTTGAACAGCTTTAAATTGCAGTGTAAGATATTCAAAGAAGAAATTAAGTAGAAGTTTTGAGGGGTTATCAAGATACAAAGAAAAGGGTAAATGAGATTGGTCCAGCAATTCAGTCTTATTGATTCTTAACACTATTGGAATGGGGAAAATTTTTTTTGGTTTTAACCCAACCCCCAGAAAGATATATCCAAAATAAGATGTACTAAACATAGGAGAGTATGTAGCACAGTTGCCATGGCAAAGCTATTCTTTCTGTTGACAGGGGAAGCAACTGGGAGGGCTCCCGCTTTTCCGTAGGACCCTGGTAGTCCTGTGGTCCTGTGGGACAGCACCCTGGAGAGCTGCTGCCAAGCCAGGGAGTAGCAGTTCTCCCTTTAGAGCCAAAGGATCATTTGCTGACTTGGCACCCTGGCACATCCTGAGCTGCTTCCTGATTGATTCTCCTGCCTAAAAAGTGAAGGCAGAGGAACCAGTGCAGGACATTTTAAATATCTTTGCTGGCAGCTTTAAAGACACTTTACTGTTGCAGGTATGAGAAATTCTATCAGCACAGCAGCATGCAACGTTGCTTTTAACTCTACATACAGCCCCACCTCTCCACCCAAAAGATCTCGATTTTTCACTGGTTGTATTGTCTTTAAAGATGCATTCCTCATGACCATTTCTTCTTCAAATAACCATTTCAGTGTTAGAAAAGAGTGTGACTTTATTTTTCCTCCTTAATCACTATCAGTATGCAATTTTCAATTCTCTGTGAGCAACTGAGTGCAGTTTATGTGTGCAGAAGTGATGGCTCCCAATGAATTCCTTCACATACAGGAGCTGGAATAAAATAAACATGGCAAATTGTGTTGTAATCTGTGCACAAGTTACCAATTTTTTTAATTGCATTTGACTCAGCAGGAGACAGATTTCTAGAATTTCACTAACAAAGATAACATGCCTGTAGCCATTTGATCAGTAATATCTTACTTGTAAATTATCACCCTGTGCTAATTTCCAAATTCCAAAGACTTAAAAGAAGTAATAAAAAAAATCTAAAGCTGAGAGTCTAAAATAGCAAATTATTACTAAGGAACCTGTTTCTCCAGTAGGACTTTAAAAGACACAGAATTTTCAGTCAAATGCATCATGTGAAATACAAAGACTTTCAGAAATTTTGTAGCTATCAGTGTAGTTATGAAACTAGGTTGACAGTGCAGTCTGCGGATTTTTTTATGGATTTAATTATGTTGAAATTGAGGCATATTGATTTAATTGCCCTTGTGGTATATTGAAGGTCTGCAGGAGCAGCAATGGACAATTCTCTTATTCAATCATAATTGTTTCTGTCACTGGCAAAAGATTTTTTTTTCCCAAGGTCTTAATAGTTAAGTGTAAAAGCATTTGCATCTAAAAAACAAACTCAGAAACAGAACTCCAGTTTCAGTTGACATATTTCTAACAAGACCTTCAGGGCTTTGTTGCTTTAGGGAAATATTAGCAATTAATGTGAAATTCAGTAAGCGCACATTTGTCTGCTAAGTTAATAAATAAAACATAGATGGGTTTTATTAGTTGCCAATTGTATCCAGGAACATAAGCAGTGAACTGTGATACTTAAAATAAATTGGCATCTTACAAATAGTATTTGAGAAATAATTGTAGTCCCTGAAATGATTAGCCATAAAAATAAATTTTATTTTTCCACTTCTTCATGCTATTTTAAAATTAATTAACTATGTAGAAGTAAAATTATGTTTCTGTAATTTAATCGAATATCTGTTAGTGCCAAGAACTTTCTGGGGCAGAAGAAAGGTCTGCTTCCTTTGATATTCTTTATTTGCAGTCCAAACCATGAAATACTATGTTTGTGTAGAACATAACGCTTTTTACACTAGAAAATTTGTATTTTCATAAAATCAGTGTGAACATAGGGGCCAGAATTGTGTTCCAATCAATTCATAACTCTACTAGGATAAAGGAAATTCACCAGCAGACAGGCCCCACTGCCTTTTTGGCAAATCATTATCCTGTTGAAACAGATCTTCCAAGCAGTTATCTAGGATTAATACACAAGTTGGATGTTCTAATGTGCATTTTTGACATGTATTCATTGTGAGAAATACTGCAGAGGTGCTCTGGGAAGAATTTGAGAGCATCTCCTAATGAAGTCTTGAGTTGTTGCAGATGATTTTTCATATCCCCAGTTTTTTAGTTTCATATTCTATATGGAATAGAAATGTCCTTTTCTTCTTCGACTTCGGGGTTGCAGCAGAAACCATTCTGGACTATTTCTGATTTGGGTTTTTTTTCATAGCTACTTATAATTTTCTTACTTACATTTAGTAGAGTATCTCTCTTTTTATCTGTGGCTTTACTTTTACTCCTAACATATTTTAAAGTTCTTTATTTTGGGGGTTTTTCGAGGGGAAGGAGATGTTTGTTTTGGGTTTTTTTTGTTTGGTTTGGTTTTTCTGGTTTGTGGTTGTTTTGTTTGGTTAGTTGTTCAGTTGGACAGGGTTTTTTACTCTAGCACTTAGTGATATTTTGTGATCCTTTCAGCTTCTCTCATCAATTACTTGCATTACAATATTTGCCCTATCTTCAGTGCCATTCACTGCCACCTGTTCTACTTCCTACATAGAGATTATTTAATGTTTTATCAGTGTTTTCACATTTTATTTTAATAGATTCACTTTTACATGAGCATACTTTTCCATTTCCAATGTTGGTACTCAAAAAATTCAGGTATCGTACCAGCAACTTTCAAGGAAAAACAGCAACTTCTGTAGTTTGTTATGTTTAAGATAAAGTTATGTATCTTTCTGAAAGACAATTAAATTCACTTTCTGGGAAATTTCAGATCGAGCAGTGTGGTCTTTGTGGTCCTTTCTTGACTTAAAAGTAAGGCTATGTAAAAACTTCTTAATACATTATTTATACTTTCAGATGCTTTCAGATTCTTTCTTTCATTAAGAACTTGGAATTATTTTTTAATAGAGGCAGAATTACTTCTCTGGTTTGGTTTTATGTTTCTTTGCTGTAAGAACTTTAAGTAAAAATATTTGTTTGGAAGAATCTGAACTTTTTCATTTAGTTTGGTTTTACCTACTCTATCCAACCCTTTCAGGGCAGTTGTGCTATAGAAACACCAATGAATGGATATTAATTTGAAATTAGGAAGGATATGTCTTATGTAATAAGATATGAGTACAGCAAAAAGAAAGCCTTTGAGAATTTATTTCTAAGTAAGCAAGGATTTTTTTTTTTACTTTTTTTTTTTTTTTTGATTCTATAGACTGTGTAGAATTTCATCCTTCTGCAGTCTGATATACAGAAATAGAAACAATAATGCCTGTCACAAACTTAAGGAAATGCTACACTTAATATACAACCGAGGTTTGTCTAGTGGTAAATTCTATAAGTAACTGATTTCTTACCATCTTACTGTTTCTGGTACTTAATTTGTGGGCCTGCTTGTACATAATATTTGAGACTGAGCAATAGATGTGTTTTCCTAGTTAGGGTGCACTGCTCAAAGCAGGCTGGTGAGTCACTGTCATTGTGTGGCTTTTTGCTGTCAGCCAGTTTTTGCTGTCCTTCTCAAATCTTATTGCAACTCTGTCAGCTTTGCAATATTAATAATTTTTCCCTACTATTTCACTATACAGTTTGCTTTAAGACTGTTGATTTTTCTAGTTTTAGAACTTCATACTTTGATTGACTATTTTTGGATGCTAAACTGCTATTCATCTAATTTTTAGCAAATATTCATATCTGTTTCTTGATTTAAAAAACCCAGCATGTATTCTTTATGCTGTTAGTTACTGTTAACCCTAGTTAAAGAAAAGGGTGCATCTTAAATTTTTTTTCCTGTGCAGCTCACCTGCAGTATTGCAGTTTACAAACTCTAAGTGGTTTCCATAGTGAAAGACCTAAACCTTTTATTTCAAGTTGGAAATGGGAAGGAGATTTGTATATGTCCTTTTAAATGAAGTCAGCACATTAAAGTGCTTCTGATGTCTCATTTTCTGACAAAGAGTTTCTTTTTTACAAAGAGGTAGATTTTTACAGCCTACTTGCTGATTTAGACTGACAGGTTGTGCTGTTCTTCACAGCTTACTATATTCTTTACCATACCACTTGATGTACCACTTACATAATATACACATTGGATAAACAAGAACAGTAAAACCAGTCTGGGAATAAACAGGAAAAACACTTGTGTCACCTTCCACAGCACTTGGACGACATGAAAGCATTAGCAGCACAGGATGTCTCCTGTCAGACACATTACATTTTCCCAGTGTCCTGGCCCCACCAGGACAGGATTAATTTTTGCTATAGCCGGGAGGAGGCATGGCCAGGAGGAGGTGGTTATTCTGTAGTGCCTCATGTCATTGGCAGGGGCAAGGGGAAGGGCATCTCTTCTGAGGAGAAAGGGGTTCCTTCCATATCACCATAGCATGGAGAGGGAGCAGTCAGGTATTGCTGTTTCTATGTGAATCATTCCCCTCTTTCTTGTACACTCTATCATTAATATTGTTGCTGTTACTGTTCATTTTCTTATCTCATTGCTATTTCCAGTAAATTGTTCTTATCTCAACCCATGATCTTTAGCTTTTGTGCCTCCAATTCTCTTCTGCAGCACTCTGCAGGGGAGGGGTAGAGGGGAGCAAGCAAGTGTCAGGGTAGTTTCAGTGGGAGCACTAATTTGGAGAACACCATTGCTAAACCAGGACACCCAATCTTGCTATCTCGTGGTTTTTCATCAAAACTATCCTTAAGGATTGTGTTCTGCTAATTTTCTTGTACATCATTTGTATTTGTATTGCATTTCCTCCTCTTTCATTTGCCTTCGCACCGTGTTAACATCTAGAGTTCATTCTTAAAAGAGATTATAAATTTGCTTTAGTCTCTTAATCATCTGTTTCAGTGTGCTCTAACCGTGTTACTATCATGCTGTATCTTTCTAAAACAATTTTGAGCCCAATTGTCTCTGCAGTGAATACCGCAGGTACTGGAGTAATCACTGTACCTGAATTAGTTAACTTTTTTTTTAAAACAAATTCCAAAGAAATACTTTTAGACATGCACAAAGTCAAAATAAATCTCAAAAATGTACCTGTGTTCCTGCAAAATTATCCCTACCCCTCAGTGACTGTCTTCTCAAATGCTTTTAATATAAATGCAAGGAGAGCATTTCAAAACATGAGTATTATAAAAACAGTAGAATGGCAATTACAGTCTGTGTAGAATACTAATGTGCTACTTAGTGTGAAGTAGGCCTTTGTTACAAGTTCATTTTATAGGTGAGCCAATGTAAATTGGTTTCAATATGAAATATGACAGGCAGTGATATTAATAAAAACTTGTTGCACATATTGATCTCGCTTAATATGCAATTAAGCACAGTTTTAAATCCTAAGATAAATCATACTGCATGCAAGAGCGGCAAATTAAAAACCACTCCAAGTATTTTGTCATTATTCTTTCATCAATTAATGTAGCAAGGTGGTGCTAGCTATTGTAAATTTAAATTTTGAAGATTGTGGTTAGTGTAATTTTTTTTTCATTAATGTAATGAATGATTATTTTGTTTAACCCTCAAGAGTTAGTTCTTTAATGTCATTAACCAAGTACAGAAAATAGTATAGAAAATTTTAGCTATTGTTTCAATGCAGAGCAACTGTTCTAAAACAATTGAGATTGTAAGAGAAACAAGTAAAGACATAAATGATGAGTTGCAGCAAAATTAGTCATGTGATAATGTCTTCTCAGAAAATACATCAGACTAGAGAGAGTTTGGATAAACACAACAGATTTAGAGACTTGTAAAATCCTTTATTCTGAGACAACAAGAGTTTATGATTTAAAGAGCAAACAAATGAGAGTTACAGTAGAAGTATATAAACCAGTGTATGATGCAAAGGAGATGAACTGAGTATTTTTTCCTGCCCTTTATCATTATGCAAGAACTAGGTTGAAATTTGAAGGTAAGAAAAATCCTTGCATCTGAGAAAGAGACCTCTTTGTTCAATGGTAATATCTAGTGTATTTTCTTTCCTGATCTTCAGATCCTGCACAAGAACATTCTAGCTACATTCTCTGTGTGAATATTCCATGAAAATTCTTGTCATATGAGCTAATTCTCTGTAATCTTTCTTCCTTCTCTAATTCACCTTTTATCTGTGCATTATTGATATCACTGCAGATGTGCTTCTCTCTAAGGCAGAATTTTTAGCCAATACTTAGTGCTTCTCTGAGGATCCACATCTAATGGATCCTAAAGGGTGAGTAAGAAGAGTAAATTCTGGGAGTACTGAGATTCTAACCTATATCTTGTTCTCAGAAACTGTCAGAGGATGCAGCAATTTAAAAATGGAGTCCTAAATGTTCTAAAGAATTTAAAAAATGGAAATTATCTTTGAAAACCCTCACTTGGTGTTTCTGAATGTCTCCAAAACTGTTTTGGTTTTTCAGAAGGAGAATGGGGTACCTGTTGGCAAGGATGGGATGACCAGATATGAGTGTAATAACTATTTTCTTGTCACAATAGTCTCCCACCTTTGAATGTTGATTGCTTTTAAAAGCGATGCATGTGGATTACCCACCTGATCTGTTAATTTTTTTTTTTTTTTTTTTGTCTGGTACAAATGTGGTGAGAAAACACTGGTTTAGGAAGAATGTTTTGTTGACTGTCTGAATCTCCCCATTCTTACAGTCCTGCTAATCATCGAATATAGTTCACCTTCTTTGCAGTTGTGCACTTTTGCTTGACCGAAAGGCTGTGTCTTAAGTCAGGCAGTATGAACCTAATGTTCAAATAGAGCTATGAAATGAAAGATGTTTGTCCCAAACAATGGCAATTTCCTGCTGATGTGTGAAGAAGGCAGAAAACTGACTTTTCAGGTCCTACTACCTTTTGTCAGTGTAAAAGAAAAAAATTCACCAAGCTTTGCACAATTTCTGCTGTTAGTAGTAACTTTTTCATTCACCTCCGATAAAGCCAAAGAAAGGCAGCAAAAGGTATTGACTTTATCCAAAAGGAAGTCTTCAGTCTCATGTTTCAACACCAGCAGGAGAAGCATATACTTTGTCTGGCATCGTGTTCATTATTACTATTCAAAGATCATGGTATGTCAGAAGAACTGCTTTTGGAATTGCTTGGATTCTTTCAGGCAACTTCAGGCTAGACCAGCTGGCTTGGGGATTTGGTAGTATTTTGAAGCTTCTTTCTCTTCAGACTTGTTGTGTTCCTCATCATGCCACAGCTGACTTGCTTTTGTGAATCCTTACTTTCCACATGCACGGGATTCTGCTTCCTTCCTTTTTTCAGTTGTTTGCTAAGTGAGAGCATAGGAGAAGCAATACAAATCCTTCTAGAAAATTAGTTGTCTTCCTTATGAAAGTCATGAGGGGGTATTTCACTGTTCAGCACGTGTATACTCTGTGTGCTTCTGGGATGAGCCTACGTGTTTTTTCCCTGGTTGATCCCAGAGGTCCTTCAGCCTGCCATTCATTCTGGTTTGATCATAAGATCACTGTACATCCATGTCAAAAATGCTTCCTTTGTCACCAGATGTTGGCTAGAATATCTCTCTGTTAACAAGGCTATTTTAAACCTGGCAAAGTCATTATAAAAATCTCCAGTTTCAAGCTGTGAAATTAATAGATAAGTTAAAACAAAACAAAACCAACAAAAAACCCCAAACCAACCAACCAACCAAAACCAAAAAAATCAGCATAGGCTGATTTACTTTTCATTTCATTTGGGTGAAGGAGATTTGTTGTTACTTCTATGGCTGCATGGGAACAAGTGGAAGTGTGAATATAAGTTAAGTTCTAGGCATAGGACCAGAAGCATGACATTAGAATTGGGGAGAAGTTGCACTTATTTGCATCATCAGCTTCTCCAGCTAGTTATTAAGCTATCTATGCAAATTTAAAGTTCTGCATAAACTGCCCTCTCTCACTAATGTTTTTGTACTGACTTCAAGAGTTTTTCTTCCAAGGCTTGTTCATTCATCACATGGATGTTACAGGCAGCAGTGGTTGTGTTGGTATTGCCTGTCAAGCGAGGTGTAGTACGGTTTTCATAAGGAGTACCTCCAAGTTTGAGCCTCTGCGCTTATCTAGAGAAATGCTTTTCCCTGTGGTCATCTACCTATAGGTAACTTCATTCTTTCAAGTTGTAGAGTAGATGAGGTCTTTCTTTTCACTGAAGATTTTAAAACCATGTTAAGATCCCTTGCCTTAATGATGGCTACTTTTCAGAGGAATCCAGTTCTGTGGATCATACTTAGTGGGGATATATTTCTTCACTGTTCCACGCCTACAGCCAGAGTTGAGTCCACTGAAATAATGGTGTTAGCATCACCCACACAACAGCCTAGTATGAGAAAAGTTTGATAAGATACCTACTCTCACATTGTAGTAGACCCAAGAGGCCTAATACATTTTTTTTATTATTTATTACTTTTTCCAGTTTTGACTCTAATCCCTTCTTTTAAGAATTGTATTTAGTCTATATCTTTGTGTGTACATTTGTATTATCACAGCCAGAAGTGGTTCAATTTCGTTTTCCATATTGTCACCTGGAACTGCTGTTAGCTTTGCCCCTTTCAAGGAATGATGCTCATGAAGATCTTTCACAACCAATTAAGTTTTTTTCCGATCCTAAAAAAAGTTCAAGTTCCTATAAAAGGAGAGAAGGCTCTTCAGCTAAAATTTTTGCTTCCCCCCCCCCAAAAAAAAGCAGAATTAAAATTAAGATACTAAGTTTCTTCATATTCGTATGAGTATTTGAGTTGATGATTCTGACAAAATATCAAACATTCAAGAACTGGGTTGGAAAAAAAAAATCCCAAATGGATTTCCTTCTTGTTGCTAAATCCTGTGTCACTTGAGGCCAGAAGTGTTTGGAAGAAATGATAGGTCATATTTTATTCTTAAAGGAGATTACAGCTGTCAAGAAAGTTTCATGGGAAAGTAAAGCAACAGACAGAGTAGTAATGGTTCAAGGTTGACCTTGCTGAACACTAGACTAAGATCCCACTGAGGGAACAGTAGGTGGAAGAAGCCTAATCCTTTAGGTTAAAGAAAGTCAAAGTCTTTAAATTGTTATTGTCCAGAGGATTGAGAACCAAAAAGAACATTAAATGAGCCATAGTTCTACATTGTGATAACCCTATCTCCTCCCTCTCCAGCAGGGAATATAAAATACAGAGTATTAAGGAGGAGAGATGGAAATGGGACAAAACCAAATGAGAAATTTTTAAGTTTCAGACTGGAAAGCTTAAAAGCTTTACTAAATAAATGACTATGTGCCCATATGGCATAGAAGAACCTTAATTCAATTTAAATGAGTTAAAATCAGTAGCAGAAACAGTCAGAACATGAGTTCCCTATTGGCTAATTTGCTGTCATCGGGGAATCTTGAAGGAATGTATTACATGGCTACCTTAGAGCCATAAAAATTTAGCAGTATTCTCTTTCTTATTTGTTCACTCTGCAAATTACTCTATTATTCCAGAAGTTTTCCCTGTGCATACATATTCTCCACAAAAGCATAAGCACAAGAATAGTGACTTTTTTTTATAAAACAAGTTTAAGCACTAAAATAGGAGAATTTCTTTGTATTGCAGCTGATGTCTTTCACTCACTTGTAATGTTACAATTACTATGCCAGATAGTCCAGACCTTCTAAAAACTAGAAATCTGCTAGGTGTCAGTTACAGCATAACAAAGATGATCTGTGTACCTCAATTTTGATAGGATTTGATTTTGTTTCTTTTCTCCTCTTTCAATGAGTCAGTCTCTAATGATTTTCTGTCATATTTTTGTTATTGTATTCCTGCAGTTATCTGAAATAATTTTAAAGAGCTAGGTGGTCTGTGCATATACTATGGTTTGTTATGATCTTTTAATATCTTTCACAGTGATTTAAATCTTGCTTGATAAATTAAGCAATTATGTTAAATTTCATTAAATTTACAGCAAAGAGAAAAGAGTTGTGTTGCTAAAGGCACTTTAAAAGCTTTGCTAGATTCTTGTATGTATTGCCTACTGGTAATTATTACCTGATTGTAAATAATGTGGTATGTAAAATAACACAGTAACATTTTGAATTCTTACATCTGGTTCATAGTTAGAAACATGCTTTATTTCTTGTTCCAGACCGTTTAATATAAAAAAAAATCTGTCCCAAACTGAAGCTTAACTATCTTTTTGAAAGGCTAATCATCCTCTGAAATGTTGAATTTTTTCTAATCTTTTCAGGCCAATTTTTTAATAAATACCATGCTATATCTAATGTTGCATTCTGATGCACGATAAACCTGACAAGTGTGCTGGTAGCTGCAGAAAGAGCAGAGTCATCTCTGAGAATCTCGGCAGAATGTCAGTTATCTTAATTTTGATAGGATGATGCTATTTGTTGTTTTACACCAAAGGTCATGTGCTGTCTTAATGGTGGTGAGGATTAGGGAGTGTTTTCTGTAACCTGCTTGAAAGTCTATTAAGCTTTGAAATTGTTCAGGTAAATACCATATCCTAATTGCATTTTTTAAACTCTACTTTCCATAGAAGCAGCATGCAGTGTTTTACATAGTCCAGTCCCCTTCAAAACATCAAAACATCCAGAGTTATGTGGTGAATGTAAAGAGATTTGTATCTTGTTCTTCAGTTTGAAGATCCACTCATTTTCCATTCTTGCATTTTTTCCCCAATACCATGTTCTTGTGGGAAGTTCAAATTAAAAAAAAATTGCATTTTTTCTAGATTTCAAAATCAGAGACATGGCCCAGACTCATGGTCATGCCAGTGGGACATTTGTCTTCTGTTTTCTAGAGATGGGGGAGGGAAAAAATAGAGAAAAACCAAAAGGATGGTGATGGGAGCACCGCAGGGAAAGGAATGGCAGAGCAGTTTGTAACTGCTAAGGAAGACAGGAGAAGTTTTCAGATTAAATTCATGTAATATTATCATTGCTTCAGGCCATCAGAGGAAATCACAGCCTTAGCTGAAAGGTGGATTTCAACTGTTTTTTTACAAAAAACTAGAGCTAGTTTATCTTTACGGTCCCTTCCAACCCAGGCCATGCTAAAATTCAGTTCCAACAAGTGCAAGTATGTTCTTGACTTCCAGTGGCATCCCTGACATGCCATTCTTTTGCTGCCATTATTTATGTTATTCTCTGGTGTTATTCTGGTTTTTTTCAATACTATGACATTTCTTTTATGCAGCTGTCATACCACATTCACATGAATGACAGTGTGTTTCTGGAAACCTAGCTTACTAACTGTTATCAGGGTCCCATATGGGCCCCTACGGGTACATTTATGTCAGCTTTCTCCAGCGGGTCCACCAGACACCTCAGTCATTGAGATAAAACACTAGCTTTTAGGTTTCTCAAGTCAAGTGTTATTTCACCAGGCTTGGCAGAATTAATGCTTCTGATTCGAACTTAATTGCTCTAAACTCCTATAATCTCTCTAGTTTGGTCATAATAGTCTCCCTTTGGGTGACTCAGTGCATAAGAGTGTGCTTCTAATCATTTTTTAGCTTTTTTTTCTTAGGTATTTGTCTTAGCAAAGCCATTTGATAAAATCATCTGTATTTTTGCTAGGGTATTCAGCTGTAATGTATCCAATTCAACCTCAGAACATTATCCTTCAAACAGAATCTGTGAAGAATAAAAAAGTCTGTAGTTCCCTACTAGTTTTCAGTTCTGGTTAGTTTTACTGAGCTGCGTTGAAGCTTTAGTATAAATTGTACCAGAGTGAAAAATCGCGTGCTTCTCTTGCCATATGTAAATCTTCCTGAATTTTCTTTAGCTTTCCTCTAGGTCATTTCAAATCCTGGGATTCCCAGATTCCTCTTTTGATGGTGTCCTTCTAGCACAAGGACTGAGACCTGCTATAAACAACCCTGTGCTTGCTGAAAATAGTGGTGTTGTGCATCCAAATTTTGGCTTGACTTTGCACTCTTGAAGACATTTTCATTTAGTTAAGGCCAGTTGTACTCTTGTCAGCCTACATAACTGAGATTTACAGAATCATCCAGGTGACAGGTTGGCCACATGAAAACTCTGATTTGCATAGCAGAGAACTTTCCCCACACTACTTTGAATGGGAGTCAAACTATTCCAGTTTTATGGAAAGGAAGCCCTTGGACTTGTTACGACCTAGTAAATTTCACTATATAATAGTACTCAGAGCACAGAACTTTCTTCAGTAGTTCTTTCCTTATTTGTTTCAGCTGATATCATAACTTTTAGAATTATAAGCATTCTCCCGTACATAATCCTTCCTGTATATTTCTTATATTATTTTCTCCTTCAAAGCTAGAAAAACTAGGTGGCTTCTGACGGTCAATTTAGAGTTTAATGCCTTTAAAGTGTACTCTTCTTTTTTGTGTTCTATCAGGATGCTGCAATTTTCACACAAGTTGCAGAAGATTTTCAGTTTCAAAAGGATCTTCCTAAGTGTAACTGTCTTTAGAGTTACTGCTGAAATTTAGAGGGCCAATCCTGATCTGCGTATCACTGCTTTCCAGCACCATGACCCTCACACATCCTAAACTGCTGCTCTGGAGCTCTTAAAAATCTGTCTTTTCACACTACTGTGCTGCTCAAGCAGTTCAAACAAACAAACAAACAAACATTTTAAAAAGTAAAGTTGTCTAGACAACCTCATTTTGGGGCTTTCCGGATCTATCAGATAATTAATGGAAAAGTAAAATTTGAAAGGAAAAACATATTTGGTTACAGTTATATCTCTTTGGTTTCTGCAAAGCCTAAAAAGATTGTAGGGGGCAATCTGTTCCATTTTCTGTTTTGTTATATTTAGTCAAAAGGTCTAATTCCTTCCAAAATTAAGTTGTGACGCATGTATGCAAACTTTTAGATGCACTGTGGTGTTCTCATGATTTCATGGCATTTTATATTTTGCGTGATTTTCAATTAAATATATTTATTCTGTAATTTCTCACATATTGAAGGTGAATAAGCAGTATTTTCACAGTGTTATGTTCATTCAAGATTTCTTCTACATACGTATTCCACATAGTTTTAAATACAATAAATAAGAAAAATAGCACTGCTTGTCAACCCTTTCAAATTTTTATGAAATTGTATCTTGAGTCTTCTATGTCTCCGATGTCTCTTGAGCTTTACAGTTGAAGTTTGGAAGACTGTTGTGGTATTCTCTGAAAATTCAGAGGTTGTTACGGGATTTGGTGGCATAACTGTAGTGGAAAGTGGGTGTTTAAGACAGATGGCAGAATCACTGAAAAACCATTGTTGTCTTGTTTCAGTTATATCTAATGGAAATACTAATCCATTTTAGGAAAATAGTTTGGGAAAACACTGTATATATGAGAAATAGAAATACTTTCCTAAGACTTTTTATCTGTACAATAAATACAAGATTTTTTCTAAAACAAGAGGAAAGATAAATAGATAAATAAAGCACTTCTTCCTAAATAAAAGAAAAAATTTGGTTTAATATTAAATTAAATATTGCCTTGAACAGTTATAGAATATTAAACCTCTAACTATGGAAGAAGAAAAATAACTGTACAATTAGAAGGAAACCTGTCTTCTTTAGCATTATCATTTTTTATCTGTTAAAGGTATACAGTAACTTTGATTCCTTGGATGAAAGTGATTCAGAAAGCAGATGTAAAATTCTTTTTCTTACAAATATTAAGCTTGTGTTCCAACTAGATTTGTCCTTTTCTTCTCATAGGGCAGTTTCTAGAATCACTCCTCTTGCCCCTTCTTAAGTGTTTTGTTTTGTCTTGTTTTTTCATGGATTTTCTGTTTTATTTTGTAGCAAACACAAGCATCAAGCACACATCTGTGCTCAGTTAGTCCAAAACCACCTAGGTTTATTTATGTTTGGGCTGTTTTCCTTTGTGATTCTGAACCTGGAGTGGTGGATTCTGTCTCTGGCTTCGAAGCAAGGACTGATCTCATTGAAAATGAAGGGGGGGATGCAAGCTTCCAGAGCTGCAAACTGAAAAGGGGAAGATGTTCTTCTCTGAGGTAACTTAACATTAGTAGAGGACGGGGCAGCAAATTACCCTGGGAGATAGAAAAATGTGAGAATGGGCATTCTGCCTCTAACAGTGCTTATAGTAAATGTTCAGGGGAGTTTGGAGGTGTTTTCAAGAACATTCTCCCAGTATCCCTCCATTTGTGCTATATCCCAGGTGAAGAGTGATTGATTGTTTTTACATGTGAATATGTAAAAATCATGTCCATGAATTTCGCAGGCAGACAACTGTGTACTTTTCTTTCACCCCATACAAGCTTTCAGCTTTCACAGTACCCTGTGGCAAGCAATGAAGGTGCGCGTTCCGTGACAGCCTTCTGCTTTGGTTTCTCTTGGACCAGCCATCTGCCACTTGCTAGGTTCAGTCGATTCTTTCCATCCCTAGTATTGGAGGAGATAATTTTAGGAAGTCAAGCTCAATGTGAGGCGAAGTTATCGTACTTCTAGGGGGAAAAAAGAGCCTTATGAGATAAAAAGCATGTTGAAAAGCTTCTTTTCAAGAATTGATGAATTATGACTAAGTACAAATAAATGTGTATCTTGCAGTACTGTCAGGATTGCCTGCCCAGTGCCAGAGGCACTAAAGCAAAGTGATTGTTATTTATTTTCAGTACTTGACTGTGCATTTTCTAAAATATGTAAACTGTCAAATCCTTTGAAACTAATGTAGCTGTATTTTTCAGCAATCCATTGTTTTCTGGTGTGATTTTAATTAATGGAGGACTTTTTATTGCTATTATTCAAAACTTAATCTTATTACTTTAGTGTCCTACTACCTATAAAAGTGTTACATATATGATGCTTATTTTCAAGACCTGCTAAGATCACTGGCCTTGCTGTACACATATGACATTTCTCACAGGAGAAGAGCTCAATTTTTTGTCATCAAACAACGTCTTATTTCAATTAATGTGGTTATTTCATGTGGTACTCTTACACTTGTAAGTACACAAGTCCTCCAAAAACAAAAACCACAATGAAACCATTTCCTCTAATAATGAAGTGTTCTTAACTGAGAAATTTTATTAGATTGCTTTGTTGATTTCTTTCTTCTGATAGAGACCTTTCATGGGATTGTCTGATCTATAACTTCGTTTCTAAGTTAGAAATATTGCCCATTTGATTTGGAAGAACTCACACTATAATAGATATATTCACAATCTTTATTTCAGATTCTTTTCTGAAAAAATATAGAAAACCAAAATCAAACTAACATATTTCACATGCTTCAACTTGTGAAGAATTAATTTTTATAATTTTAGACTAAATTTCAAAAATAACATACTTGAGAGAAGTCAGATTTGAAGTATATGCCTTGTAGATTGGAATAAAATATGTTTAAAAATTCCCATTATCCTAAGAAGGTTCATAGATTCATATTTTTTGGCTGTTCTCTCTAAATGAGATAGCTTTGTGACTTACATTTTAGCTTTCTTTAATAGGATAAAGAGGATTAGAATTTGGTTTTTAAAGGTTTCTGTCTGTTTGTTGTGTTACTTGCAAGGCATTGGTGATTCTTACTGCAAAAAGGAAACATCAGTGCTCTGCTGCTAACATATTTAATTTCTTACAATATGTTGTGGGAATTGTATTACTAGATAAGAATAATATTGCTCAAGATGTCTTGAGAATTTCTTGTAATTCAGTGTGTCATAGTGAGGGCTAGTACCAGATGACCCTGCTAAGTGATATGTGGAAGAGGCACAATGCATAGATGCCTCAGGGATAAGTATCTTCCCCTTGGGAGAGGGCAAAGAGAACAAACACTTTAAATTCTATCAAAAGTGTTTTCCAGAGTATGCCAAATAATTATGTCTGGACAGATACTATTTTTGCAAGATTCTTACGGTTGCTTCTGAAACCTCTCTAGCATGGGCTGTCTGGGACTCCTAAAGCACTGTTGGCACTATCTTGCTCAGGACTAGTCATTGCATATCCTGTAGATTAAATTGTTGTAAGAGTTTATCTGATGGTCTCTCCTCTGAAATTTAACTTTTACAAATACTGGTAATTCCTTGACCCTTTCTGCAGCCACTTTTGTCTTGGTCTGTAAGCAGAACAGTTGAAACCTTCACGTAGCTACTTGAGAATAAAGTGATACTCAGCATGAATAAAGACAAATAGAATTTCAGAACCCATTGAATAAAAGATGAAAATATTTTGAACATTTGGGGTGTGAGGCTATAATTTTAAATAAGGAATTGTACATTATGTGAATTTTCCTCAAGACACTGAAAGAGGACATATCAGTTTGAACTTAC
The DNA here is from genome assembly GCA_013397175.1 of Platysteira castanea. Classification (NCBI taxonomy): domain Eukaryota; kingdom Metazoa; phylum Chordata; class Aves; order Passeriformes; genus Platysteira; species Platysteira castanea. The sequence goes on along the minus strand of VYXC01010634.1, from coordinate 245,885 downwards.
TTGACAGGTGAATAATTAGCGTGGTTATGAGGATTATGATTATTGGAAAGGTTGTTCAGGAAATAGGCATTTCAAATCACAAAACAAAAAACTTTTAAACAGATATGCTAATTAGCTAAAAATGAAATCCTGCATCATGGCAATTTTTAATTACCTTTTACCTTAACACAGTAGTAGGAAAAAAGAACAAAATGATTTCTAGTAAAGACTTCCATGCATGCCTGCCTTAAATATTTTAGAGATGCATATCTGCACATTATTTAAACACTAAACAACAATTATAGATAATCTCTTTTATCCTATTGTGATTTCTTATACTGTGGATGTTGTTGGGTTTGTAAATTTTAATGATAAAATAGAGGTTATTTACATATTTGCAGAATATCCAGTTAAGAAGATTTCTGTGTTGTTTTGAAATAAAATGCCCACTATCCAAATGTTCTTAACTGTACTCCAAAAAAGATTTTTCTCGTATTTAGCACTTGAACACAGCAATAAGTAACCTGGATAGGGATTTCTCAAAGGAAAATTGAAGGGTCAAGAACAGAATTCCCTGTGAGAATTAATCTTTTTTATTCCTAAAATGAGAATGTATTGACACTTGAGGAAACAATTCAGTGATTCTTGAAATATGTTTCCATTAATCTCTGACCTAGACTGGATGAGTAGAGTAAAACAGTGTTGATTTTACTGAAAACTTAGGTTTTCAGCATTCCCCTAGCAAACACAAAATTTACCAAATGGTGACTGTTTGTTGATAGAGTTTCCAGTCAGTCACTTTTTTCTTGTTTTTCATTACGCTAATTTAGAAACATTTTTCTTAAAAGGTGTCAAATATCTCTCCATTTAGGAACTTACATTTATAATTATATACTCATTAGAACTGTAGTGTTAAAATGCAGAAAACCATTTCAGACAAGGCTCCCTCCTATAGGAAGGCATAATGAGCACAGATATTTTTTTCATTTATGTGAGCCTCAGTGATTACATTTAGTATGTCACTTCCTTGTCCCAGTCACCTTCCTCTTAGTTCTAGATGGACCATCCCCTCTTACCACGAGAAAACCAAGGCAGCAAATGAAATGAGCCAATAACAAAAAAAAGAGTTGAGGTTATTGTCCATTAAACAGCCTACCCAGGATTGTGTGTCTCTAGAAACATGTAAATCGAGCTCAGACATTTTCTAACAGGCATTCTCCTCTTCAAACATTTTCAGGTGTTTTGAGTAAGTCCCGTATTCCTGTGGGACATCAGCTTCCACTTGCTCTGTGGCCTTCTGGCCCATGAATTTTGATTTTCTTGCCCAGAATTCAGTCTGCATGTATACCTACCTGAACTAGCCACCTGCAAGGAAGCAAGGGGGACCTGGGACTGTTTGCTGAGATGGTCTGTTTGTTGGTAGTTGGCTGTGTCAAGAGAAATGTATGCTCTTTTTTTCTACCTGCTCTGGAAAATTTCCTAGGAGCTTTGGCTACATTTTCCTGCCTCAAGAGGGGACAAGCCATGGGGGATTTTTCCTGGAAATGGCTAGATGGCAGATTTGGTTCTTTTCTATGCTCCGAGCTCCTTAACTAAGTAGTCATAGCCCAGCAGCTGATGGTGCTCTAATTCCTACTGCATGTGCTTCCATTGGAAGGCAAAACAAGCCAGGCTGTAGCATGTTGTGTATTTCAGTCTACCCTTTATGCTTTTCTTAAAAAGACGCATGTAAAAGAGGAGAAACACTAACTTTTAACACTTGATATTTCAGTGAAATTTTACTTAGAATTTCTTGAAACATAGGAAAGACACTTTGCTAGCATGAAAAGTTATATCCCTGCTGAATAGTAGAGGTTTGCCAAGAAATGGAAGAGGCAAAAGTTGCAAGAAAAAATTTACAAGAAGCAAAGCTGTTAGAATATGATGGACTGGGGAGATCCGGGCAGAACATTTTGCTGTTAAAATAACTATCTAGAAGTGTCAGTTTTTATGATTTTCTAAATAGCAGAGATATATAAGCGCTCATCTTTCCAGTTTGATTAAACTTTGTATTGGTATGTCAGTGTTTTATATAGCATTATGTTGTGTAGAATTATTTGTTGAAACATATACTTAAACTTGGTATTGTCATGGGACTAAAAAACCCTAAACAGATGTTAACTAAATTACAGGAGATAGACAAGAAGAGAAGCTTTTTGTCACTAATCAAACATAATGTTGCTTCTAAATTAATTTTAATTGTTTTCATTTTGTCAGAAGTTTCAGCACTTAAATCTTCTATTCTAAACCAAAAAAAAAGAAGTTTTCCCAATTTAGAGCCATTCGTGCTATACCCCAGAGAGCATACAGGTATTGCTGACACTTCTACATAAGCATCTGAGCTGCATCGAAGCAGCTGCCATGAACATACTCTCTTTCTTTTCATCTAATTTTTATTTGTACTGATAAAGTATTGTCTCTGTTCTGTAGGTCCTTTGACATGTAAAAGGAATAAAACTTCCTTGCCTCTACACAGAGTCATCAGCCTTCTGCATGTGAAAATTCCAGGCCCAACAGACTAGAAAAATGACTTGTGGCTGGTGACTTGGCTTAAGAATTGTAGAAAATTTCTTCAATTTCTTTTCTTGTTTTATATTGCTGATATTAAGAGTATTTAAATAAATTATATAAATGTGCATGAACCATTAAGACAAGAAAACAAACGTATTCTAAGTACAGTTTGGAATCTGTTTCCTAATCTATTCACCAAGACTCCAAATCTGTCCAGTAAGACAGCAGTGGCTTGAAATTTGATCTGTGGCCATCTGGGCTGTTGTTTTGCAAAGAGGAAGTGTAATACTGGGCCAGGGACCTGGAACACAGCAGTTTCTTTTCACATACTAGTACTGGTTGTGATAGCATTGTAATAAAGACAAGTAAGAGAACTTCTTCCCTGATTTCAAATTATGTAGTAAATATGTGTCCTATTCCAGGTGGTCACGATGTAATGTAGGAGAAGCCTGTAGAATTAATTTCAACAAAATAATTTGACATTTCTTGCACTTCTGAATTTGGTGATATAAATAAAATTAATTCTGACTAGCAGATCATCAGATCCAGCCAGGAGATCCTTGTAACACTTTTTTCCATCTTATGTAAAGCTGAATTTTATAAAAATAATTTTTTTTTTATTATTTAACTCTAAAAAGTTTGTATTGAGAAATCATAATAAGAAAATAATTTCAAAAATTAAATTAAAAACTGAGGTACATGCAAAATGCTTATTGCTGTTAGGAAACACATTTCCAAGTACTTGGTGAGGGAAAATTGATGAGGACTGATTTCATAAAAAATACATCTAAAAATCCATATTGCATACCTGTCTGATTTTTAAGAAAAATGATTATCTTAAAATTCACTGAAAACAGAGTTAATGTTAAAGTTACTTAAAGTTGGTATAAATATTATCTGGAATAGCGGGATATATATGTGAGGCTTGCTTTATAGACACACTCTCTGAGCTTTCAGGATAGCTCTGTGTGTGTACACATATGTGCACAGATACCCACTCGCACACTTGGGTGGGTAAGATTAATAGGCCGGTTATCTGACCACAGTCACCACTAGGGAACAGTGAAAGCATCCTTTTACAAATTACGTGGCATAAATTTGCATTGGTAGTTATTGCATCAATCAGTGCTACAGAAGACATTTAACAAAAGAAACAGAGACATTTTGTTCAGGTTATTGAATGGATAGGAAAGATTAATAATAAGCCTTGAGCCAGAAAATGTTCTAGACTGATTTTTCCCCCTCAGTTCTATAATACAATATTTCAAAGTACATTTGTCTCCAGAAAAGCAATTATCTCAAAAAAATACTTCCTCCTTGCCATCATACTTACTCTTTCTCTTCAATGTCAGTTCTGTGTGATTAAAGTAATTTTCCTTTAATGCAGTACTATTTGTAGAGGAAGCTAATTAGTTAACTAGTGGATTCTATTATCCATAATGAGGTAGTTTACTAAGCTGCAATTAGTTGCACCTTTCAAGACCCACCGAAAGTAACACAATTGCTTAACTGCTTGGAAGAGCCTGAGGTTACAGGAAGTTAAGTGAAGTGACATAATTTGCCTTTCTAAAACATTTTATATTGATTACCCATGTAAAAGGAGTGAATTTTCAAGGCCAACACTTGAAAGTCAAAGATTTTTGTTTCTAATGTTGTACATCTAATTTCCAAATTACAGGAACTAAAAGCATAGAACTTCCATTTATGTTAACCACATAGTCATTTTTATCTGGGCACAGTCACACTTTATCACTCTAAGGAGTTCCAGGGCATGGTATATCTGAGGTTCTAGTTTGGAGTGAGATGAATTACATGTTGTAAGACCCTGGGAACTACTCAGTTGCAAAAACTCAGCCATCTAATAGCATACTTAAGGCGCTCCTCCTGGCTTACAGCTGCTACCCTTGAGCATGTGAAATGGCAGTAGGTATCTCCATTCAGGCAACTGTGTCCCACCTCCTACTTCCCTCCATAGGCTGAAACAGGAACAAAGGATAACTATTTCAACTTACTGATACCTGTGTTTGGTCAGATGACCTCTACTCTGAAAGTCTTAGGAGCAGACTTTGTAGGGCTTTAGAATCATCTATTTCCTAGAAATTCAGTAAATAATGATTTACTGATAATGATTATTATTAATGAATAATACTTATTTTCTCAGCTTTGAATGCAGTAATTTAGTCTAATAAGCACAGTAAGTATATTTAGCTATTATTTAATAGTTAAAACAATCAGTGTATAGGCATGATTGTCATAGAGTTGGATGTTTTATATTTGAGGAAACAGACTGTCTTATTACCTCTGCCTTGGAAGGAGGTTTTCCCAAATTAGGCGGTTAGATTTAACTGGACTTTAGAAGTATGCAGATACTTAATATTGTCCTTTTACATTTTTTGCTGCCTGTTCTGATAAGAATGTCAATACTGAATTCTTGGCAGCAGCTTCTGAACTGTACATTTTTCTTACTGGGTTCCAGAGAGAGAGAACAGGAGTATGCAAGGCTAGGGATAATATGTTTTGGTAACAAACCTAATTTTCAAGATTTCTAGAAAGCTCCGCAAAATTCTTTTGCTACATTGAGGCTTTGCAATAGGATGGCTGTGGTCTGAATTTTTTCTCTGAGGTGGGTTACCCTAGGGTGCTTGTTGAGGTGTCCCCCCCAGGGGATGGGCCATGGAAGCTGAAGCATGGTTACACGGGGTTTCCAGGCTCCCTGATGTTATCCTGTTCCTTATTGGTTATAGGTGTTTTCCCCGCCCCGAAAACTGTGGTTGTCCCATGATTCCTGGGTCTTTGGTAGTCTGTTCCTGCTGGACCTGGTGGCCGTGCGGTCCGTCTGGGCCCGACCTGGCTGCCATGCGGTCAGAGAAATAAAACATCCATGAATATTGACCAAAAATATTGTTCCTGATTCTTTCCATGGAGAAAGCTAAGCTGTCTTCAGGGAGGGTGCGGGCTTTAACCTGACTTCAACAGGTGCTAAAACACAGATTTTAGATTTAATAACTACTATCTCAGAAAATCAAAGTAAGCACTTTCTGAGTCACCATCTTCCACAGTTTTAGCTGGAGAAGGTAAAGTGCTGTCTTTTTCTTAGATTCTAGTGGAATCAAAAATAGTTTACATTTTTTGTAAAAGCAATGATTGTATAAAAAATTTCACACTTTGGAAAGTCTTACAGTGTGTAATTTAGACTGAGTAAAATGCTTTGATGTGTTTTCATAGACGCGTGTTGAAGCCTGGGCCCATCTGGCTTTGTACCACAGGTCTAAATAGATTTTTAGACTTGCTAGAGCTATTGATCCTTTTCTAAAATATATAATTAATTTTGTAGCATCTATGGTTTTACCTTTCAGTTCTGATCATCTACCTACTGTAATTCCAGCCTTTTTCAGAACAAGGTCATCTCATATTATTGGTAGATTTAACTGTTAAGGAGGACACAAAATTTCATTCCAGACAGACAGCTCTCCAAGGTTTAAGTTTGTATCTTACCACTTATTTCCTATGGACAGAAGAGATTCTGAAAGCTTCTGTGTAAAATTCCAGTTTCTAAATACAGGACAGATAAATTTATATCGGATAAAGCTGTAAGACTTCTAAAAATTTTTAGTTTGGTCAGTGTCCTTGTTCCAGCTTATTTGACAAACTGAATATTCCACTTTAAGTGGCTCAGAACTGGCTTGTGCATTTCCTATTGAAATTGAGAATTTGGACTTTTAATTTGCTTTCTGGAGGTGTCACTTGAATAGATGAGTGTCTATATATAGGAGTAAAAAATTCTTTTTGGCTTGTTATTTTATTTCTCAGAAAACAGAAATCCACCAACTCCAATTATATACCCAAGACAAACAAAGCTGTTATTGTAGTTATTTTTCTGTACATCGCTATGGTATGTCACAGCCTGTGGATAATTAGGTAAAGCAAACTCTCATATGAAGAGGAGGTTATGTTGACTTCTCATTTGGTACTGTGATGCAGTGTTAGTTGTTTGACTGTTACCACAAAAAGGAAAACATTTTTTAGAAGTAATCATACTGAATATATAGGTGTCCTGATTATATAAATATTACTGCAGATTTTACCAGTGTTGCTTAAACTGTCATTTGAGATGTTAGGCTGCAGAAATGTTATCGCACTCTACTTATGTACTGATTTTTCTTTATTCCCAGGTCCAGTCTATGTATGACATCACCCAGTACGAGAATATTTTTCTTTTGTGCATGATTCTGGAACAACTTCTTCAAAATGAGACCCAAGAAAGTAACATTTCAAGCTCAGACTATGGAGCAGAAGAAAAACTCAAATTTCTAAAGAATCTTGATCAAATTATTCTCCATCTCTCAGATGAATTCCCTTTGTTTTCTTTATATTTATGGAGAGTGAGTGTTCTTTTGAACTCAGGTCAAATGCAAATTGATTAAAATAAACAGCCTACTTTTTAACTGTGCATTTGTTGTGGGATTGCACTGGAAAGTTTTCGAGCCAGACAGGGAAATTGTCCTTATTGGAAAAAATTTACTTTAAACTACTATTCTATACAGCAATTTCAGAGATAATGCAATTTATTTCCAATTTTGAATATAGAAAAAATGTAATAATCCAGGTGCCATTTTGAATAAATGCTGTTTCTTATAATGGAAAACAATGTATTGGTGTTTGTGCACACAGTGAAAATGGAACAGAGAAAGTTGTTTCAGGCGCTGTTTAAAATAAACTCTATGAATTTTAAAGTACAGTCATGATATGTGTGTAGAGCTTCCAAGATAGGAGACTAATACCTGTCCTTTAAGAGCTGTATAGCTTCTGTATGATTTAGAGACAGTATATGATTTAGAGGCAATATCTGGTTGGCTGAAATAGAAACATTTATTTTAAACTTGGTAACTTAGCAGTACAAGTTCTTATAGGACAGACTTCATTACTGATAATTAAATGAATCATTACTTGAGCAGAATAAAATCTAGTGCTCAGTTTCACAACTTTCTTACATTCATTGTATACTGCTTGGCTTTGCTTGTTTAGGCACAAGTTTAGGCACAATAGGCCTAATTCGCTCTGAGTTGATCTCTGATTTCAGAGATCTAATCTGAAGAAGTGTAACTCATTTAATGGTTACTGTAAACCTTTCTGTTAAAAATTGCTGAATGTTGATAAAATCCCCTTTGGTGTATTTACATATTATCTGAAATTTTTTTTGTTCTGTGTGATGGTATTATACTCATAATTAAAGTAGCATATTTTAACAGAAATTATCTTAAACATAAAAGGTCTTTGAAGTGTGAGTTCAACAATACCTTAACTGAACCAGAGTCTTTGATAAATCTAAAGGATAACTATTATGATGAATGTCATTTTTTTCTGTTAGATAAACAACATTTTAGTTTTATTACGTCTCCTAGAAGTGTATGCTCACTATGAATACAAAGCCTTTTGACCGTTAGTCCTTGTCCTGCCACTTGAACTTGTTTCTTCAGATCAATTTTTATGTCAGGAAAATTCTCTGAAACACCACTATCTTGTTAATTTGAATGTATTTATTTCATAATAAACCTTTGCTTTATGTATATGTAAATGCATTGATATTTAGAAAGTAGGTTGTTTTGAGGGTGAATTGGCTCCCCAGAGTGTTCCTTAGTTAAGACACTGGCCCCTGTTCTGTTTCTGAAACTTCATATTTGGTATGTCACATGGTAACATTTGTTTAGTGCTTTCTTCTAGCTAACTTTCTTCCAGCAGAAATGTTTGATTTGCAAAAGAAGCATTCCTGAAAATGTCACAAGAGAAAATCAGATAAGTTTAGCCAAACTAAAGAAAATAAATCAGTGTGTAAGTTTGGTAGCCACTCAGAAACTACTGTGCCCTTTTTGTTGCTGCTTTACTTGTTTGTTTGTTTGTTTCATTCTGGGGGAGGATCAGTTCTTCCTTCTCCCTCCACAGCACTGAAAGCATGATTACAAAAACAGCAAGGAAAGGAATAAACAAAATGAAGTATTATCTAATTGATACAATAATTTTCATTTTAATTTTTTTCAAAAGAGTTTCATTGAAAAGTAGTATGTAAGCAAAAGACAAAAAACACAGAAGGACAATGGCATCTATATAATAGCAAAATGACTATTGTTTCAAGACTGTTGTTCAAAAGAAAAGTTTCAACCCTTGGCTGCACACCATATTTGCTCATCAATTGGCAAAAAGTATTTTTGTTGTTAGTAATGCAACTTAGGCAAAAAGGGACACATATTTTCTTCTTTACAGATTGTAGCACTTTGTCACCAGCAAGCTCTCTACTGGAAAAGCAATGGATATTTTGGGAAATATATTCATTCTTGGTAAATTTTGAAGTAACTGCTCACTGGAGACATGATTTTTGAATTTCTTTTTTTTCACAGCATACAGAAAGACAAGAGTTTGTATCCAGAGATGGCACAACTACATGGAACTTATGCTCTGACAGAAATTTGGAACAGCTATGCAGCTTTGAAAGTGTTGAGGCAGAGTGAGAGTTCCCCTTGCAATGCCGTTGCAGCAATCTAGACACACACTCACCTCTGCAAAAATACTCTTAGCTGGTCACCTGGGTTTTCCTTATCTGCTTAGTCCAGAATTAAATAGGGCAGTGAACCACATTAATAAACACCTCAGCTTTGGTGGGGGCAATAACCCCTGCAATCAGAATACTTACTAGATTGTTGTCTCTTGTTTCTTGGAGATTTTTCACTAAGAGGGGACTTGCCTCAAGGTGAAAATGCACAAAGGTTTAGATGTCTTCATTTCAATGTCTCCATGTGGTTGGGATATCTAATTATGAAACACTAGAAAAGTAACACAGTGTTTTGGTCTGGGTGTCTAGCTGTTACCCCAAAGGACTGCAGATCTTCTCTAAATCCTGTGTCACATTTTCTCTCTTAATGTAGATGCCTCTGATATCCTGGAGCATCTTTAGTGGCACTGTCACTTAAATGTGTCTGCTTAGACAGCTGAACAGTGGTGATAGCAGAAGCTTTGATATGTAACTCACCACTACAAACATGCATTTAAGTGTCTTATCTGAAAACTAAACCCCACATTTGTGATACATTATATGTTTTAGAGTAGGAAATCCTAAGTTTAAATCCCTGCTCTTCATTGACTGTTCTATTCCCCGAAGAGTTTTGCATGTGTACTAATGACAATTTCTGCTCTTATCCAATGACTGTTAGATGTAACTTGAGTAAACACCACTGTCTTTAGTTTTGAAATACACAGGATGACTGAGACAGTCCCTGAAGGATTTACAAATAGGTTACAAAAAACCTCCCTGCATCTTGGGCTTAAACTCAGTCTTCAAGTACTTACTAAGTAGGTATAACCATGTCCAAGTTTTACCTGTGTGGCCTCCAGAGAGGAATACCAAATCCAGAGAAAGTACCTGTGCTCTTTGCTGAGTGTAGACTATTGGATGTCTCAAAAGAACAGTCTCAAGGTCCGATGTGCTGAGCATAACATCTCATACACTTAAATAGGAAACACTGAAAATAATTTGGTCTGACCTGTCATTGCTCTCTGGAGTGTTTTACCTGAGTTACCCTTGCAGTTTTAAAATGAACAATTCAAGGATATTTCTTTTGTCTTGCACATCTCTTTTTTTGTAAATACATGTACTTTAGATGTTGGCAAAATGTTAATGTTCTGCAAATGCAAATTGTTCAGCCTTATAAATACAGATGTACAGATAAGCACACACACAGTTAAATTATATATTTATATGGTTGAAGTAGCAATGCTTACTTATTAGTAGCCTAATAGCAGTTTATGATTTTATAGTTTGCTGTTCTGCCACATTCTTAGCTTTCTGACTTTCATGCCTGTCTCTATCTGTTTTAAAAATAATTTTGTGGTAGAGTGTCTCTTTTTTATGAAAATAGAAAAATTATGAGACAAAGAAAATAAATTTTTATTCTAGTGCTGCCCCATTGACTGTTCTATTCCCCAAAGAGTTTTGCATGTCTACTAATGACAGCAGTGGGTGGGATTTTGAAGTAAACCGTCTCTGAATGTTTTTGTAAACCTAATTTGGAATCTTTTCATAATCTGTTTGTAATTTATTGGTTTTACAAGTTACTGCTTATATATGTTGGTAACAGTGAAAATGAAGTTGTACCTTATTTTAATCCTGTAATAATTTTTTTTCTTTCAGTTCTCTCTGCTTTACTATCTGATACAGTTTGTAGCTTACTGTGGTGCAACATTTAGTTGATGTTCACAGGATCATAGGAAAATTCAGGTTGGAGGGGACCTCAAGGTCTCTTTCCTAGTCCAACCTCCTGCTTCAATCAGCATTAGCTGTGGGATCAAATCAATGTTGGTCGAATCAGTGTTGTCTGTTGCTATTTCAGTATTCAGTCAGGTATTAAAAACTCTCCAGGATGGAGACTGGATAACTGCTCTTTTGCTTGACTGTCTTCATGGTGAAAAAATGTTTCCTTGCATACAGTTTGAATTTGTATACAGTTACTTCATTTATGATCAGCATCTTAAGTCTTTTCACCACCCAGAGCCCGGATCTGTCTCCTTGATACCTTTCCTATAGGCACTGGAGGCTGCTGTTAGATCCCTCTGCAACCTTCTCTTTCCCAGGCTGATCAGGCCCAGCTCCCTTAACCCCCTGGTGGCACAGATGCTCGAGCCCCAGGCCTTTTGGTAGCCCTGGGCTGAATACACTTCAGTTTAGTTTATCAGCCTCTTTTTGCTGGGGGCCCAAAATGGGCAGTAGTATAGCTGCAGATTAACAAGTGCTGATTAGAGGGAGATGATCCCTTCCCTTAAACTGTGCTCCTGCTGACACAGCCCGGGATGCCCTTGGCCCTCATCACTGCCACAGCCACTGCAGGCTCACAGTCAGCTCACTGCCCACCACGGCCCCTGAGGGCTTTGCCTGCAGAACTGCTCTCCAGCCAGGTACTCCCAGCCTTCCTCACTGCAAAGGAGACTTCCTTCCCTGCCTGGATGCTTTGCACTGGTCCTTCCTGAAATGCAAATCTCAGTGATCAGCTTGAGAGAGAAGTAGTTAAGAACTACGGACAGATAAAATCAGAGGACTGCATTAACATTAGCATCTTGCTCTATTTCAGTTTAATAATGAGAAGAAGGGCTTTAAAGTATTTTTAATTATTCATAATGCTAAGCACAAATACAGGAAAAGCAAAGCATGTTTGTTGTGTTTGTTTCCATTCCCTGGGCAGCTGTGCATATATGTATGTTTCCCTTTAGAACTCAAAGAAGTTTTATTGCTTTTTTATTTCTATAACTATATACTTCTAGCTTTCCTGGATTGTGCTTTTTTGTCTGTCACATGCCAGTAAGGGTCTTTTTCTGTTTTTCAGTTCTTAACTGCCTTGATTTGAGACAATTTATGCAACTTCATCCAGATGGTCTGCTTTACTTAGGCCTTTATTAAATCACCTCCCCCTTGTATAAATTGTTTCACCCTCTTTATCTTTTAGTTTTTCCTTTTTTGCGTGTAAGTAAATTCACTTAGTCTGCACCTGCTTCTTTAATTGAAAAAACAGTTAGTTTACAGCCTTGCTTTAATTAAGCCATTCTTTCAGTATGGTTTCTTCTAAACTTGCTGATTTCACCTTCGAAATAGTTATACTAAAGAGAGGCTCATCCTTGAGAAGAGCACTGTTTGCATATCACCTTCTTACCAGGCTTGAGTTCATGTTTGAGACAATCTTTCAAATGATACTTAAGGAAACGGTCTCTTCAAACCAGTAACATCCCCCAGCGAACAGAAATAGTTCCAAGCCAAGATCTTTGTTTGGGGTTGTTTAAAAGGGCAGACTTTTTTCTTTGCTTATTCTCATAAATGCCAGCGATTCATCTGATTTAGGCCAATTCTGGCACCTTACAGAATTCAGCTCTTCAGTACGTGCAGCTTAAAAAGCAGCACACGCACATTCGTTAACAATTTCTCCAGCACATATGGAAGAAACTGTACACTGCAGATTTTAGTAGTGATGCTGGTTACTCCTCCAAGATGTCTCAGTGATTTCTTGCTTTCTTCTGTCAGCTGCTGTTTCTGGTTTTCTTCTGTTGAAGCACAGGAGGTTTTTTTGCAGTTACAATTACTGAATTTAGTTATATTCTTTGAAGACTCTTTTCAACCTGCGGAGACTGAAATCCATTTCTATCCTCCAGAGTGGTTGACTTCCTCTGATCCCAGCATGACGACACCTACGGATTTCATAAGTATACTCTCTGATGTACTCAGCTGAGTTTGTACAGAGGAATATTATGAAGTAAAATCTCTGGACAAAACAACAGAAGTTTCAACTTCTGTAAATGACTATTATGTACGGAAAGAAGATAAAACATTGAAAGCAAAGGTACTATTATAAGGGAAATACAGACCCTAATCTGTTTTCTTGTAACATAAATTAGGTCTATTGCTTTAATGAAGCATTTGCTTTATGTTTCTGCTGAATACAAGAAAAAATTGTGTCAGCCTAATTTTTTGTTTTCTTTTTGACATAAAGAATTAAAAAGAAGGTTTTACAACCACAGAAGTCTGTGAACACACTTATATACTACACTTTTTGTTATCTGATGAAGACACCAGGTCATTTCTGAGCTTCACAGCTCTTCATTCTGTCTTCCTCTGGAAAGTTGTTGCTTTTGGCCATTGTATATTCTGTGTTTTGCCTTTTGAACCAGAGATTAGGAAATACATCTTGAGCCAGATTAAGAAAGAATGAAAGATTAATCTTGTAGCTAGCTATTTTTCTTAGTTACTGACTCCTTTGAACTCTTTTTCTTTTGGAGGGATGGTGTGGTGGTGGAAAGAAGAGGGCTAACTATCCACAGGGGAATCCTCAATACCTGTTTTCAGGACTTTTACAGGATATCAAGATACCTCACTGGAACCTCACTGGTACTCCTTATGCATGTGGTAATGAGTCCTATCAAGATCAAGGCCTTCAGGCCTTAGAGACAACTGAGTGTTTTTCAGCTAATCTTTCAATTTATTTTAGTAGCCATCCATAAAAATGAATCTAAGGGCTGAGATAATTCCACATTAACTTTACTCTGAGGCTGTCTTGTCCTTGCAATACAAGGGAAAAGAGATGAGTAAAAGGAACAAAAAGATAAAACCTGATGAGACCTCCCAGAAAGTGCAAACTCCAGTGAAATTTTCTAAAATCCTTCAGCAGTGTGTAATTCTTCTAAGGGTCCAAGCAGCAGGAACAGATCATGCCTTTCAGGGTCCTTGCCATTAGGCTGTAGTGAGCACAGGCAGTAAGAAAAATGTTCCCCCCAGCTGGTGCAGTGCCCTCAGCACTGTGCACTTCAGGGGTCCACAGCATTACTGGTTTGGATCACTAGGGGAGGCACCTGGACACTCAGCAGGTAATTCATTACAGGTCTTCTTTATAAAACTAAGCATAGTCTGCTTCCTAAGTAAAGAGTCAGTTGCAGCTTTTTCATGCGTGTTTTGTCAAAAAAAAAAAAAAAAAAGTAAAGGAATGCCTCTTAACTAGGCAATGTAGATTGCTAATGTCCCATTTGATTTTTTTTTTCTGTTATCACTTTTTAAGGCAAACAAGCTAACTATTTCGAAGGAGACTTTGTTTTTCTCTTTTTGTTTTTATATAAAATGCTCTTTTGAGTAAAGATAATTTTTTAAGAAACTATGTAACTCCTTAAATGTTAGGCTCATTTCCTTAGAATGTAATAGATTTTTCTGTAGGTTTCTAGTGCAGCAATTTGTTCTGCTATTCAGAAAACGGATTGTACTATTTGAGCTGTCAAAAGTCTACTCATATATTAGAAGCTAATAGAAGCACAAAGGAAGCCTTTTCCACATGGATACTACTACAAATTCCTTGTTGCACTAAGGTATGGTTGCAAACACCTCTGTGTGGCATTAATGTATACTCTTGAGCAGCATACTCAACTTCACTTTTTTCCTCCTAATGATTATGTAAACCGAAACTGACATCTCAAACTGTAAGAAGTAAACACACAAGAACTTTAGGATTCTGTTTGGCATTTCTAGTTTTTTGCTCCAAATGAGAAAGAAAATCTACTTAGCATTATTTATGCTGCAGTATTAAAACCGTTTAAGGCAATAAGTGAAACAAATAAGTTAAAGAAATACGTGCCATTCATGTACCCCACCAGAATTATTTTTGACACTTTCTGTTTTTTCCACTCATTAATTTCTAGTAAAGTTGAAATGAGTACTGGAGGCAGGTTGCACTCAAATCATTTCACTGCTAAGTTAATGATCCTGTTCCACACAAAGTTCCCTTATGGCTATTTTGAAATAAACTAAGGGCTTTCATTTTTAACAAGGAAAAATGCTGATGGCTGAAAGACTTTGTTGTGTTCTGTGACTAGATTGCACACCAATACCATATCTATCTTTATTGTTAACTCCTTCCCTCATGGCTTCAGCTTTGGTTAGGCAGCCCATACAGTGGGAGCTAACTGTACCTGTTTGACAGTTAATGAGAAGGAAGAAATTCTGAGATTGTGTGATCACCTTTAAAATGAAGCAATCCCAAGATCTTCTTACCTATTTTATTCTTGCAAGATCTTTCACCTCTGTTTTGGTGGCTGCAGGCACATAGACATAACTAAGTGTTGGATTCTACATTCTTTACTCAGGGTTACTTAGAGTGGGGTTTTTTGTTCCTGTTCCTGATATATTAATTTTAACTTCAAGATGCACCTATGATGCAGGAATTAATAGAAAAGCAGAAGCATGAGTCCTAAGTTCTCATAGCACTCTTGTTCCAAAGAGCAGAAAAGACAAAAAACCTTACAAATTACCCTGATGAAGAAGCCTGTGTAGTTTTTAGGGGTTTTTTTATGTATTTCTTCTGGATGGATTATTTTCAAGAATATTTTGAAGAAAAGGGCTTATCATAACCAAATGATCAAATCCAATTTCAAGCTCAGTGACTGAATTCACATCAGCAGCACTTTAAAGGAAGATAAGAAATTATAAGTGAAAAAAAATCTTACTAATTTCCAGACTGATAAATATCAGAACATTTTACATGTTGTATTGGTAATGTGCTGTGAAGTGTAGATAAACAGGAATACATCCATTTAATATTCCATGTCTCTGTCAGATGTTATATTCTTCACTTGCTTTCAGTTAACTCTCTAGGCTCTCCCATATGATTCAGTCTTTCCAGGCAGCATTGTCTTGATATCCTGAGCTTATTGGATAATAATTTTCTCATAACATTGTTCTGCTTGGAGAGTAGCAATTCTAGCTGAGGCTGTACTTGGTCTGCTTCGTATAATTGCAATCTTCCGTGAGCATGTTGTAGCTGCTTGTACAAAAACACCGTACATTGTGCTGGATATACTCGACACTTAAGTCCACTAACACTACTGGACAGATTTGGGCATTAAGATTTAGATGTGGTTTGGGGGGCGGGCGCGGGTTTCAGTGAAAGAAGTGGCTAAACTCTTCTAACCAGTCTCCGATCACACTGATATAGGTGTTTGGTTAAGATGGCTCAGTCTGGCACATGTGCTCTTCATTTCAGCTGAGATGGTTTTGGTGTGTGAAGAGCAGTTTAGTAGGCTGTCATGATCCCTGCAGTCTAGAAGTAATTTTGGGAGCTGACCTTTCAGTTCGTTCAGGAAAAAGTAAGTGTGTCTGCAACCTTACCAATTCCTGGGCTCTCCTTTCTTCTTTGTGTGCTTAACTGCTTTCTCTTTCCCCCTTCCTCTTCTTCATTTTCTTCCTGTGATAGATGCCTGTCCTGTTTGCATCACTCACCATGCAGATTTATCAAAGTTACCTTAAGCCAATATGACCTGTAGGGCTTCTCACAAAGTGCATTTGTAGTCTCCTGGTTCAAAAGGTGGCCCCTGAAGGTAGTGGTAAGGACACTTGTTCGTTCTTCTTATGTGGTATCCAGGTGAGTCACTCCTCCAAGTGTGGAAAATCAGTGATCCCTGCTCAGTCTGACATTTCAGCAATAGATGATTTAACCTCTGTGTCCTGACACTCTAATTCACCAGTACAGACAAAGTCCTCTGGTTTCAAAGGTCATGCAGAGATTGAAATAGGTTTTCTCACAGACGTGACTGTTGCCAGAAATTTGTGTAGGTGTGTTAGGCTTTGCCTAATATGTAGTTATGTGTGTTTACAAATCTCATTGCAGAGTTTGTGCCCTTTGCTTTAAATGTCATCCTACCCCAAAGAAAATGTCACCAGAGGTTCTCAGCTCTGGAAAGGGTGTCAGGAAAAGTCCTAGAGGAAGCAGGGGAGCAGAGCATTAGATGGGTAACAAGCCATGGGGCCTGAACTTCCAGGAAGGAGAAAAAAGGGAAAACAAAGGATTCCTGAAAAGAACAGCTAGTGCGTGGATGGCATGGGAGAGCTAGATCACAAATCAGCAGCTGGAGACAAGATCTCATCCTACGCTGAAATCTCTAGTACATAAAAGATTATTTTCTTCCTGGAGACATTAATTTTATTTTTTTTTCTGTTAACTGTTATTTTTTTCTGTGTTTTATTTATTCCTCTGATTAATTTTGCCTCTTGATTTCTGTGCCACATTTGTGATTTGCAAGTTCTCTCCTTATGCCTTGCCTATGTTTGAGAGTGTCACTAATACAATCTGTTCTCCTTCTTGCAGATCACTTATGACGGTATCAACCACTGTCAGTCTTATCACTGTTCTCCACAACACACTCCAGGACAGCTCTCTATAGTCAGTTACCAGCATTTATCATTACTTTTGCTAATGTTGCTTTTGTCAATTTTTAGTTTACTCAAGTAGTAGTGTGTCTGAGCCATGGGAAAACTTCCAAGGGGAAATTTAAATGGCAGTCCACATAAAGTCCCCAAGGTAGAGGAGAACAAGCCAGGCTTAAAGGGGGAAATCATCAAAGCTAAGGGTCCTGTTATGTATTCAGATTCCATCTCCAGCACCTGTTTAAATCTTTGATAGCACCACTGATCTTACCTGTTTATCAACTCGGTGTTCATCATCCTGAAGGGAATAGTAACTGTAAAGGGCAGCTGACAGTAAAGAAATTAAGACTCAAGGGAAGGTAAACCGCTCAGAAAAAGAAAAGTATCTTGGTTTGACCTTCAAAAGGACAGCTTTAGTGGGAATAGAGCCTCAAAGTATAATCTGGAAAAAAGAAACTTTTATAAGAATCTGTAACAATTCAAAAAGTTACAGTGAGATACTTGTTTTTTCAGTAAAGGCTGTCTCCTGAAATAGCTGCAGCTGAATTATTACAGAAGAGAGAAGCTGAAAGTGAAGATGGATTCAGTAGTGTGCAAGAAATTAAGAAGGTAAACAATAAAAAATAAAAAGTAATTAGTGCAAGTAATACTGACTTCTTCAACTTTAATAAGTTCATTAGGAATTATGTTAAAATTGTGATTGTTGTGAATTTATGTTAGTGCAGATTTCTGTTCTCAGCACTCTCAAGATTAACCTTTACAATGCTGATATCATCATGAAATCGGGAGGGGCAATTTTTCATTTACAGATGTTGAGAGTAAGGTAGATACATTAGAGTTAGTAGTCTATATTTCTTGTAATTAAACTATTGTATTCTAGACTTTTATTAGAATTCTCAAGCATTCAATTTCTATTTTGATCTGGTTTTATAGGATTTTTTTTCAAAACCCATTAGCTTCATAAAATTAATACATAGAAGTAAGCAGATTTTGAAAATTTTGTTTTCATTGCTAAAAATTGAGGCGAGCTATACCCAGTAAAAACTTTCACATAATGAAGTCTTCAGATTGCCCAAAATTATAAGGATAATCCTCCTCTAGCTCAGAAACTCTGTAAGTTACAAAGACAAAAAGTGTGAACACACTTGTGAATAATTTCAAAAAAAGAAGTTAAGCCTAAGATGAATCTGGAAAGTGCTGACATAAAAATTTGCTTTAGAGTTGTAATGAAATTTTGATAGACTTATTTTGCATGAAATATAATTTCTGCTTCTCTCTCTTTTTTTTTTTCCTATTGGAATCTTACCTTAGAATTTCACCTTTTTATTATATACTTGGTTTATTTCTGTTTTTAAATATATATGCATATATACTTTACATATACTTCTTATATACCTTACTTGTGTATTTACTTTTTTTTAGACTTATTTTTTTTTTAGGTGCCATAATTTTGTAATAAAGTATGAAATATACTAATGGCTATTGATATGCCATAGCAACTGAAACTTCTGTAATTTGAATTGTTACTTTATCTTTGGTTCAAATCTTATAAGCAGCTGTTGCTCAGTTCTTCTTGAAATATGTTGTCATTTTGTCTTTGGTGCCTCCAGTTTGAAACTTGAGATGTTTCTGCAGTCATTGTCTCCTAAGAAAGGTCTGTGGCACAGAACAGAAGAAAAACACCTGTCTCTAAGTTTGATTTTTTTTTTGAGTTGCACTTGCTAGAGGTTTGCTATCCATAAGTCTTTGTTCTCACGCATAGTTTATGCTTACAAAGTTTGCACAGCTTACTTGGATTTCTAGATTGCCTGTTACCTATTACCTTTCAGAACTGTTTTGTTTTAGCATTTGTATAAAATTCCGGCTTAAACTCTCTGTAGGTGAGTTTCACATCACAGTCGATTTGTCTCGTTCAGAAAATAATTATATCCAACTTAAGTATACAGCAAGATTGTTCCAGTACTTTGTGCTTGAAAAGGTTTTGGACTGGAAGTGGCTCAATAAAGTACTAATAATTAAGGATTTCATTCAGCAAATCAGATTGCGTTAAGTTCAGCTCAAAGTTGCTTAGACATGCCAACAATTAATTCCATAGAAACAAACATTTTTCATTAATGTGCTGGAACCCATTAATGTACAAGTCTTTGAAAACATAAGCTGCAATTATAGCAGAATGTAGTCCTCTGATGGAACAGCTACAAAGTTTGTCTCTTTCTAAAAGCTTTCCTAATGCCTCACTGATTTCTATTTCCTACTCCTTAAATTATGGCCTGATTAGTGTAGAGCTTTGTTGTAGAGAAACAGTTTCCACTTTCTAAAATGTTGATCTTTTCATATTTCTACTTTCAGCAGTATTTTCTGTCTAAAAATGATGAAGCTCTGCATCAAAGTTGCCACTTCATTTACTGTTATAAAATGCTGAGGTGATGAGGAGCGTGGAAATTGCTGTAATTATGCAAGTATTTGTGTTTGCTTATTGTCTCACAGCTGCCTAAGTGTTATTTGAAGATAGGGCTCATCAGCAAACAAAAACTTCATTTACTGAAATTTTCTTATCCTTCACAATAAATTCCTTCCAGTACAGTAGAAAAGACAAACCTTCACCTAAACCCAATATCAAGAATTTTGCTCTTCTCCAAACTGGTTGAATAAAGATCTTGAATCTGTTTCTATCATTTTGTCTGTCTTAGCTTACAAATTGTCCATCTCTCTGTCTCTCACAGCTTGGATATTCTTGCTGTGATTAAAATCTCATTGACCTGGTATTTGAATCTGATTACAAATTCTACCTAAATTTAAGAAAACTTAGCAAAATAGATTTCTTAATTAAAACTGCCCCAAAAAATAGGTTTGTCAGGTGGGCATTATTCTACAAATAGAAAAAAAAAGTTTTCTTGAAAGTTCCCAGTCAGCTCTATTTAGCTGCTGAATGGGGAAATGTTTTTCTCCTATAAATCATGCACAGCACTTAAAGATAATTTGTGGAGCAATTAAAGTAGCTACTAAGGTTTTATGGTGTGCAATTATGTTTCTTCCATCAGAACATCATTAGGAGAATACTTGTTTGCCCTTGCAAGTGAGCTTGTTAAATGTAAAGAAAAATGCAACTGGCAAGCAATAAAGGGCAGATTAAGGGACAAATAACATGTCCAAAGAGTTTTTTATGAGTGGGGCTTTTTTTGTTTGCTCAGCTTTTGTTTTTCTAGCCTTCCCTTCCTTCTTATTCAAAAATAACAGCTCAGAAAACTCATTTAATTCCATATAGCTGGCTGACAGTTTAAATGCAACTTCATGTATCAGTGGTAAATATACTGGGTTATAGTTAATTTAAAAAGCAGTATGTGCTAAACTTGTGAACATCACAACATAGCATTCGATACACCTGGTTTTTTCAGAGTTTTAGTGAGTTTCCAAAAGCTAGGCTTGTGATTTTTAGGACTGTAGGAAAACTCAGGTTGGAAAGGATCTCAAGTGTCTAGTCCTGCCTCCTGCTCAAAGCAGCATTAACTAGAAGGACAAACCAGGTTGCTCAATGATTTATCCAGTTGAGTTTTGAAAAATTCCAAGGATGCTCAGTTGGAAGCACAACTAATTCATAGACTGCATGACCACTCTGGTCAGCATATTCTGCTGTTCGTTTGGCCTCATGGTGAGAATGTTTCTCCTTACTCAGTCTTAGTGCCTTTTGTTTCCACTTATCCTTGTTATCTCTCTTCTCTTCATGCATCACTGTGAAAAGCCTGGCTTTGGCCCTTTGATAATCTCTCTGTAGGCAGAGAATTGGTGGTAGGGTGGTTGGCTTTTTAAACTTCTTCATGATTTGACATCTACCATGATGTTTGTGGGAACACTGGAAAATTAGAATTCTTCAGCCTAATAAAGAGAACACTTAGGGGAGCAATTAATAGCAGTTTCAAGTACATAAAATGTGTATTTAAATATTATATCTGATTCTGAATTTCTGGTTCATATGTACACTGAAAGTTATAAAGTTGCTTGCAGGAATCAGCATGGCAGAACAGAGTTGTTAGGTGGAGCATCCTCTAGCTGAACCACAGCTTAGAGAGGATTGGTTTAAAGTACAGACAGAATTAAGTCATGCTTTACTCTGTCAGAAACTTGATCTTTCAGCTGAAACAAAAAAAAAAAAAAAAAAGAAGAAAGCAGAAATTAGTTTAATTAGTTTGAGGTATTTGTTCCGTTTAATCCATGGTTTTTAGAAGAGATAAAAATGGAATGAGGATAAGGTCTGTTCAGAGAAAATATCCAGATTTATTCGTATTAGGCTTCCTCATGTTTTAGGGAGAAAGTGAAGGCAAGAAGAGGAGACGTGTCTGTCTACTGGATAAGCTATTCAAGAGTGGTAGCATTTGTGTCATTTTTTTTCTTGTTGCACTCCTGAGAGGAACAGAAGTAATTCATCTCTGTAGCAGTACTCTGGATTCCCAGGTGTCCACGTTGAAGGTGTATTTAATTTCTCATTTCAAACTTCAACTGAGTAGTCTAATATTTTGGCTGATACTGTTTTCCTTTAGGAGTGAAAACCACCACTTCTTCTTTTAACCTCTGCAGCTAGAATAGAAGTAGAATATGAAAAACCCAGGTCCGTAGACACTTAATAACTTGGGTAATAGATTTCTACACAACTTCACTCAGAATTTCAATTTCTTCTTCTCAGTTGTATCACCATCTCTTACTGGACTGCACTACAAGTCAACATTGAATTTACAGAAAAATAAAAGTATAAGTTTCTGCCATAAGTAATTCCGAATTTAAATTAAATTTAACACAGCAGTAAGCCAAAGCTAGAAGACCAGTTATAACAGCAGATGACATAATGAAAAGTGGGGATTTTTTTTCAGATTTTCAGATTTAAAAATTGTTTGAATTTGGGAGTTAATCTCCAGAGATTATGTATTAATCAATACAAGTATGATGCATTAGTACATGTTCAGAATTTTTAAAAAATCCAGTTATGTGATATTAAAATTATATAAAGTGACATTTTAAGTTCTGCAGGGTGGACTTTTACTCTCATTAAATTTCTGGATAATGCATATGCCAAACCATACCTGACTGAAGGATTGTTCACTTCTTAGGTATTTTAGGTTATTTCTCAAACATTCCTTTCTCTAATGCTCTCTGTAAGACTGCCATGCAAGAATGTGTGGTGAATCTCCTTTCCTTTTGTCACCAGTGGCTCAAGACTGATGTAACATTTCCTGTGTAGCACTTCTGTTCTTGTCAGTATCGTTTGTGTTTCATCACCTACTCGTTTGCCTTGGCCATGAAAGTTTCACTGATTATCTTTTTTTGTGTGTCATGTTGTCATCAACCACCAACCTTTATCTACAGTGGCTGAACATAGTCACCGTGTTATGATTCTGTTTAGACAAAGAACATCTCAGAAAAGTGAGAGTGAACTCAAAAAACGGCTGCACAAGCAGATTTGGGAGTTTTCCTCTGACTGGAAAGGGCTAGAGGCCATGAGTCTTCAGCTCCTTGTCTGGAATATGCCATGCCTTTGGGCACTAGCCAAGTTCCAAGTCCTAAAAGCCCCTGAGAGGGTATTTGTTTAATTATTTTGCATCAGGACACCCTTGAGTAACCCTCTAGCAAGAGCTTTTTCAACACAGTCCCATGAATTCACAAATCCCATGGCCTGAGGATGTATTATCTATATTGTGCTTTTGCTGTCTGACAGTCTTCCCCTTTCTGGGGACTCTTTCAAGACACCGGGGACTACGAGAGCCCATTTTTCCATCCCTTGGCAATGTTAACATTGCATCTGATTTTTAAGTGTCTTTCTATTTTTGGTATTCATCAGGAGGGGAGAAAAGGTTTGAGTTCTGTGATTCATCCTCTAGCTGCAAATACATGGGTTCCCTGCAGTTTCTGAGATTTATCTAATTCAGAGGACTAATCTACCTGTATTCTACTGAGAACTTCTTATCCCAAAAATGGACTCATTCTTCAGCACCTCCTTTGTCAAAAGCACATTGCTTTCCACCGCAGAAATCAGTCCCCAAGATCGTTTCTGCTGGTAATTTGGAAAACTAAATGTAGGATTATCTTCTGCTAGAGGTTCTTAAACTAGATAAATGAGTTATGTCAAGGTCCAATATGAGACTAGCAGGATGAGGGCTATCCTCAGCACTCCCTGGAATTCAATAAAAGCTCTGTTTTCATCAAGAGATAGCTATGAGTAGTTATGATACAAGATATATATTGACACATTACTGACACATACCAAGCTGCTGCTTCCACCCAAGTGCAATTTATCAGGCATTATAATCCCTCAGGACCTCGGGTGACCTACTTTGTACCTGTACTTTCTTTCGGTTGGGCTCTGAGTCTCACACATCAGGGAAGAGTTGCCTACAAGCAATGACTCCAAAGTACAACACAAAGGTTATTTGGCACATTCATGCTCATATGCACTTCTGTGCTTTTCCTTACAGACTTTTAAAAAACTAAATTGTGCTTGAGTGAGTATTAGTGCACCCACAGTGGAGCCACAGTTGTGTGTGTGTCTCTATGGACTGCTCCACTAGCAATATATGTCTCAAGTCTGATTTAAGGGAATAACAATTTTGATAGACTATTAGAAGACAGTGAAGTTATATTTTGCAGTGTAAATTCTTGAGCAATAATTGCAGTAAATTTCCTACCCACATCTATGAAGCTGTCTGATGATTTTTTAGACAGTGCATCTCTGGGTTCTGCTCCATTAATCATGTCTGGGTCTTGGCCCATTCTCTTTCCTAGTAGAATTTAGACTGGGAGAAAGTTGGCCAGTCTTCATCTCTGGACCCTATCTTGCCTTGGTCTTTAGGCTGGTGCCTTCTTTTCTCACTTTCTTGGCCTTGACTCATGCTTGACCATGCTCCTGTGTTCTTTGCCTCTTCTGGCTCCACGCCCATCTTGGCCTCCAAGTCTTCCTCCTATTTGTACCTAACAACCCCCACGAAGAGCAACACTGTTCAAGCAGGATGTCAGATCTTAAACATCTACCTGTCCTGTTCTTTTGTTGGTTTGAGTTTTTTCATAATTTTATGTTGGCTATTACCTAAACTCATGTAGTTAAGATGAAGGAATTGTGCTGGAGTTGTTAATTTTTCAGTAGTTACCTCTATTTTTTAAGACTTCTGATAATTTCTGTGAAGGAAGCAGGGGGAAAACTCATTTTAGCCACTGTGGGATGATCAGTTACCTCTTGCTTCATCAGAACCACAGAAACTTGAAATTCTAGAATCGATCAAGGCAGATGTTTGCATATACTTCAACTATAGCAAATTAGGGAAGAGATGTAACAGTGACCCATACTGTAAGATGACTCAGGATGCTTCCCCAGGCCAGTTATTATTTCACAATAGCTGTTCATGGTGTAATCAAACCATGACAAACAAAGGCTGTGTTTCAAAGGCCCTCAGATTCTCTCCCACAAAAATTGCCTTGAGGGATGTTTTTGATTTGTGGTGATCATGCTTGGCCTGCTTTGCCTTTGTGAGTGATTGGCGGACCTTGCACTATTGGCCACCTCACAATGTTAACTCCTAATTTAACCATGATTATGAATCACACTCATCAGGCAAAGCATGACTGACGCAGGCAATTCGCTTCATGCATTTACCGCAGAGTGTGACCCAAATGCACAATTTTGGAATCCCCCGCTTGTTAGGATTGCTTCAATTTTTGTTCCAGGTGTTGCAGCAGCCAAAGCCCTGATGAATTTGGGAAAGCTTGGCTGTTGGCTGGCTCAGCAGACAAATGCAACTTCCCTTTCTCTTTCTGGCCTTTTAGCAGAAAAGATTCTGTACGCCATGCTACTTTACAAAATCGTGCTGCTATTGATTTTTTGTTGTTAGCTCACAGTCACGGATGTCAGGATTTTGAAGGGATGTGTTTTATGAATTTATCTGATCATTTTCAATCCATACATGCCCGTCCGTATTCAGAAACTGGAGGAAAATGTTAAGAAACTGCAGTGGCATGACAATGCAGATTGGCTGGGTCAGCTGTTCCAGTCTTTAAACATCTCTGGATGGGCTGAAAGGTTATAAAGAGTTGGAGTTTACGTATTGGGAACATTCTTATGCCTTTTTATGACTATGCCTTGCTTATTGCAATGTGTGCAAAGAATGGTTAGTAGTGCAGTTCAACACATGCTGTATTTAGAACAGAAAGAGGGAAGTGTTGCAGAACAGAATGGGTTAAACATTAACAGCTCAGCTGACTTGTTAAAAATGGTACAGCAAGAGCTATGAGAAAGATGCAGAAAGAAGGAACTGCAGAAATCACACCCTTTTGCACAGAACAGAACACCCTCTTGAAGATTACAGAACATCCTGCAGCAAGATAAGCAAGTGTGCAGAAGAAAAAGAAACATTATAGCTTGCTATGCATTAGCTAGCATGTAGACAGAACAAGTAGAAATTGCTATGCAGAAGCTAAAACAGTAGAAATACCTGTGCCTTTTTTGAATAAACGTCCTTGCATCATCGATGCTTGGTCTGTGTGTTCAATCGCCATGAAGCTGCAGTGAGATTTTAGCATTTGAATGAAAGCAAAGTACTTAAATCTCATTATTTCTCTGCAATTAGCTGCCCTTTTGGGTGAACTCCCTGAGTCAAAGAGCTGCATTAAGAATGAACATTCAGGTTTTTCAGCTGTTAAGTCAAGGCCATAGTGGCAGACAGGGCATTAGTTTTTGGGCAGGAAGGAGACAGATGGACGGGTTTATATTTTCTGAAGCAATGGATGTAATACATCTTCCAGCAGTATCTCTATGCATGAATTGTTGGGTTTTTAAAAAGACATTTTTTCCTTATGTCAGCGTCATGATTTATTCCCTGTATTAATTCAGTGACTTGATAATTTCAAAATTCAGGAGCAAATTATTATTGATTCATTGGTTGATTCGCTCAGTCTTTGATTTGATATATTCATTGTTTATTTTTAATTAGCTGAACAATTTGCAGTAATTTAGCTCCAGTCATTGTTATTGCTATTCACTTCTTCCTTTAATCATAATCCCTACACAGAGAAGAGAATTGATCTTTCAAATTGCATCATTAACTCCAAGTTTGTCAATAACTTGGCAAATAACTTCAGTTATTCAAGCCATTTTTTCTAAAGCAATACTTCTGTGTCCCCCCCAAATGAACTATAAAGTAAGTAATTAAAAGCAAATAAGGAAGATTCATGTGTTTTGAGGGAAAGATATACCATAGATGAATACAAAGCCAAGAGGCCATGGCTCTCTGTCAGCCAGGGTCTGTTGGTGCCTGCTGAGTGGTGTGACGTGTCCAGAGGAAGCTGTGGAAGCAAGATACTCCACATTTGGGCTGTCCTTCAAATCTAGCATTAAAGTCATAATAAATCAAGGTCCAGGGCTCCTCTGTGGTTTCCAGCCGGTTTAGCTGCATTTTAGCACATTATTCCCAAGTGTAAGGCTGCATCTGTTCCTCTCATTTTGGTGCATTCTTCTGTTGTGACAATGCTTCCCAACGTCGTGTCTGTTGTCCACTGATTTCACCTTTCATTATCTATGAAAAATACTTATATTCTTAAATAATTGTAGAGTAGTTTGGGTTGAAAGGGGCTTTTAACAGGTCCTTTAACATCTAGTTTAACCCTCAAGTAAGATTTGTCCAGAAAGCAGCCTTTAGAGGAAATCCTCATCTGTCCTTTTAGTCCAGCTGCAATGATTTTCTTCTACCCAACTGCTGATGGCTTATTTGGATTGCACACAACTGTGCTTGTTTTACTATGCGTGATTCAAAAAAGAGAACATTGTTCCTCATTCCTAATTTTGCAACACTGATAATTCGGGAAGGGCAACTGTCAATAGATGTGGCTTTACTTTAAAGAAATACCATGGGTACCCAACTTGATTAATATTAACTACTTTTTTACTATTATTATGCAAGGACATTTATTTGTTGATGATTTCTGAGAAATGCTGAATTGCTTTTTTTTTCTTTTCCTCTGAGAAAATAAATAAATCCGGAGATCTGGCCTGACTCAAAACTGAGCATTGAAACAATTCTGTGATATTCTCTAGGTATATTATTCCTGACTTTATATGACAAGTTTATTGGAAACATTCAGGTAAAATGTTTTGACTTCTGGCCTTCCCATGGTAGCTTTACTGAATGCATAAAAATTCAGTGAAATTAAATAGGATTTTCATTAAATTATGAATGCAAAAACATTTTGGTGTGAGTGAGAGATCACTCATCTAATTTTTATTCTTTTAAGTGCTTTTATTCTTTGCTATTGTATCAGTTGTACAATCTTTTGCACCCCTGATCTTTCCTTGTTAATATTTCAGTCATGCTTCCATGTGTTTATGAAAAAATATGGGAATTTCAAGTACTGGGGATTTTTGGTAAGTGTTATATTTGGTGGATTGTAAACCTGTTATAGGAAGGTATGCAACTAAAATTAACAATATATTTAATGTTCTGTGTGAAATAAGAAATAAGAAGTACATCTTGTCTCCTCTTAACATGATCTGGTGATGAGGTATTTTAAGCAAAGCTCTGATCATTAATATTAAGGGCCAACCCTGTCCTTTTCATTACCAGTCAGCAGGATTTGGCTACAGAGAAAATGAGACACTGCAACTCCTCAAGGGCATCAGAAAATTAAAAAAAAAAAAAAAAATGATGCTAAACACCACAAATGTCTATATTATTGGAGAAAAAAAATCTCCAATAGGCTGAAATCAAAAATCTTGCCTTGAGAAAGGAAGGAATGCTCTGGTGCAGGGTGTTCTGTAAGGATATGTGTGGTAATTTACTTGAAGGGAAAAAGTAAATGTTTTCTGGAGAAACTGTAAGGCATTAAGTTTCTCTAATAGTGTGCTGGTTGAGGGATTTGGAATAAATTTTACATAAACATACACTAGTGCTTCAAAAGCTTGTAATAAATTATATGGTTTAATCTGTATTTAAATAGCACAAATTTGCTCCTATTAGACTGGGTTTGAAGTAACTTTAGACAGTTAAACTCATGTAACAAAGATAACTTTAATTTTTTTTCTCAGGTCCCAAAACTAACATCTGAATTTAAAAAAAACAGGATCTAAATCTAAGTTTTAATGATTATTGGTTTAGAAGTGGTAATCAAACCATGCGTTCATTTATAAATTCTAATTCCTCTGGGCATTGCTGGGAAACACTAGTTAAGCAGTGGTTTTCTTTTTTTCTTGATAATATTGAAATAAGTCCAAAAAATTCAGTCTGAAGTAACAAAAAGTTTCTTTCTCTCAAAAACTTTCTTTCCTTCCAGTCTTAGAAAAATACACCTGTCAATATCAACTTATTTCTTAATCTTTTTTTTTTTATGCAGCAAACCTAGGGCAAACAGTAATCTTCAAAAGGTTTGGATAATTTTTGGTTCCAAGCATTTCCAGCATGTTCCACCTGGGATGTGTTGTGATTATTGGAGCAAAACTCATTTGTGTTGGAACACCGGTATATTTTATTTAGCAGACTTTGATAGGAGCAATTTTAAAGGCAGAAATCACAAAAGCTTAACCAATTTCCCCTTCTTTCTGCAGTAAAAAGGTTTTGTAGTAGAACAAATAGGCTTTTCTAAGTGTTCTATACAATGTTACGCATGAAGTGCTTTAGAATGGTTGCCAAAATGGTGTTAGTATTTTACAGGGAAGCCATTCTGTTTGTGAAAGGCATTGAATTAAGAGACAAAATGAACAAAACCCTTAAATTATGCTTCATGTAAATGTGCACATTAGGAAACATTGCAAAACAAAGCTATTCTTATTTGTGTCCCTTGCAAGAGTCACATGGATTTTGTGACTGATATCATAAACTGCAATAACCCAGGAGTTCAGAATTGGACAGACTCAAATCTGATGAGTAGCTTAATAAGCTCTGTTACTTCAGAAATTAGTTCACAATTAATGATATAACTGTATGCACTCTTATAGGAAATGGTATCTAGCATGCTTGTCACCTGGAAACCTCGCTTGCTGTTGGGTGAACAGGTTGAATACCATAGGAAGAGGGGGGAAAACTCCAAACAAACCCAACTCCCAAACCTTTCTATACAATGCAGAATCTCAACATTGCTTCTAGATATTTCTGCCTTTATTACATTCCAACAGTATATATATAAATATACATATATATATATATATGTATATTTTGAAAAAAAACCCCATGTTCTTAATTATTTCCACTAAGTTAGTTATGGGATTTTCAATAGGGAAACTCATTTATTCATTTAATTTCATTTACCCTTTCTGCTTCATCACAGGAAACTGTAGTTTTGCCTTTTTGATGTAAGATGAAACATGATCAGCCTTACAAAGGAAAGGAAATAAGCATTATGTCTTTATTTCAAAATTTTGGTAGAGTTCTTTCAGAATTCATAATTACTGAAGCCCTATTTCAATAGTCTTAGTTTTCTGATGACTGTATTTGCAAATTTCAAATGCTAACATTTAACTGAGTCTGTGGCTTAGTGGCATGTATCCATAGATATTTCCTTTTCTGTTTCTCTGTTACCGTTAATGCCTGTGTGGAAGCTATGCTTTGAAAATGGAGAAGGGATGATTTTTGGAGATAGTGGAGAGGATAGTGCTGCAGCAAATTTGTAGGAAAATTAAAGTGGATGTGGCTGTGGCCTATGATGAACTTGAGGAGGCAGCAGCACTTGCATCTAACTGCAAACTTCTTTTCCATGCCTTTTCAAGCCCCAGAAGCCACAACACATCATGGAATCATCTAGACTGGAAAAGGCCTTTAAGATCAAGTCCAACTATAAGCCTTACACTGCCAAGTTCGCCATTAAACCATTATCTGAGTACCATGGTCTACAAATCTAAATACCTGCAGGGATGGCGACTCAACCACTTCCCTGGGCAGGCTATTGCAGTGCTTGACATCACAGCTGGTTACCATCTTCTGAGTCAAAAAAAACATGTAAAGAACCACGTGTTGATGGATGGTAGGGAAAAAGGGGTCACAGGCTGTTTCGTACTGATTTGCCGTGCACCCTTCTGCTGCTCTTGCTGTGAGCTCCTCGCCCCTGGCAGAGGAGGACAGCAGGGAGCTCAGCCCACCGGCCTTCCCGTGAACCCCTGCAGCTGCTCTGCCAGTGCCTGCCTTATGTGGCATCTGATGGGAAGGAAGGAGATACTGATTTTTCCAATCTGTGAAAATATAGGCCTTGCAATGGATCTGGACAGACTTCTGTAAAATATCTCCAGAGCCCACTAATGAGTCACAGGATGGAGTTCAACTCTACATGGTTTAAACAAGTGCAATGTTTCTCTGAGCTGGGGCATTTTCTCCCAGTGTGACACATCAATGAATCAACATCAGAGAGAAAAAACACAACCAGGTAATAATTTCACACAGGCAGAGCTATTGTTCAGTAATTATGTCTCACCATCCCTATTTTATCCTTAAAACCAAATCAAAGGAACAACCGAAAAAAAGAACTTTCCTCTCCCACAGGATAAACAACTGCATTTTTAAAAATGTTACTAAAATCTATTTCTCCTTTTAAAACACAGAGTAAAACTGGAATACTTACACCAACAGGATTATTTTACAACTCAGTTTCTTTGGATAGTGTTTTTTCTTC
Source organism: Platysteira castanea (assembly GCA_013397175.1). Classification (NCBI taxonomy): domain Eukaryota; kingdom Metazoa; phylum Chordata; class Aves; order Passeriformes; genus Platysteira; species Platysteira castanea. The sequence goes on along the minus strand of VYXC01010634.1, from coordinate 215,023 downwards.
TTTTTATTCTAATTGTGTCTGCACAGAAGCCAATCTATATGTAAGTGATGCTTCTTTTGTTTTCTAAGTTATAAAAATTCATAGTTTAGTAACAGAAATACTGTCCTATGTGGCAATGGAAACTGAGATTCAATATGGAGCTTGCATGCAAATTACAGTGAACTATGCATGCAGAAGAACTCACCTACTTGTGTTTGAGAGTTACTGCCAAATTTTGTAGGTAAAAAATCACTATGCTTTAAAGGACCAACTTTATGTTAAATGCGTGTCCTAAAGTCTCACCAAAACTCTCAATAAAGGAGCAAATCTGTTAAGAAATGACCATCGGACCCAAGGGACTTTTGCATTGGCTCTCTGGTGAGTTTTAAAATAATACTGGGTACCACGCAGTGTGTCATGGAAGTCTAATAAAGTAAAGAGAGCTTGCATTTCTGTAAAATTGAAGTGCTGCTGCAGAGAAATACATTTTCCTGATCAGAAAACAGTGGTGCCTTTTTTTTTTCTTTTTCTTTTTTTTTTTTTTGTCTGCAGAAGTATGTAGAATTCATACAGGTTTGCTATGTGAATGTCACTTCTTCCAGCATAATTAGCCATTCATATTGTTCTGGTAGCCATAGTGAGAGGATTTACTATTCCATGCTATGATTTTTCACTCTGGTTAATGAGGAAGAGAAAATCAGACAAAATTATCTGAGCAATAAGAAGAAAGTACGTGTTTTGTTAGTGACATATTGCCCTTGTGTTGTATGTGTACAGCAACACACATTAGTGTGCTGTGTAGGAGCCCTGTGCCAGCAAAAAGGTTCTGGCAGTATAGGGGCACAGCAAGGAACAGAACAGTAGGATGGAATTTAACAGCTTCTGAGTGAGTGGTGGAAACTTTCAGGGATGACCTAGTGAGAGAGGACTTGCATGATGAGAAACAAAAGGGAAAGTAAAATGTGTTTCAGTGTCAAAGGCTAAACTGTAAAGCAGGTTTCTAATATAAACCAGAGGTTCAGATAGGAAGAAAAATCTCCAGGATACACAGGATGGTGCAAATAGAGAAGACGGAGGGGAGGGCACGATCAGAGGTGTAGAAAAAGTGTGGAGGAGAGTGTAGAAGAGAGGTCAGAAAGTCTACTGGAGATTCTTAAGAGAAGGAGGAAAAGTTTTAATTTGATTTAAAAATACCACAAAGGCTAAGGAAAGCGATTGATAAGGTGCAGCTTCTGGAATATAAAATTTACACCGCCTGACATGTGGTGTGTACTTACTGGGAAGACTTAAAGAGATGATGAGCAATAGTCAAGACAGAGGACTTCAAGTCTGAAAGTGTTCAAGGAGATGGTTAAAGCAGACAATGGAAATGCAGGAATTAACTGTAGCACAGTTTCAAGAATGGGGATAGGCTTTCTCACAGCAAAAATCACATGAAGGAAAAGCATATATTAGTTATGAAAGCCTCTCAAGGTTTTCCTAATAATTGGGCTCTAAGAAGAAAGTCAGAGCCTGAAATTCAGTGCCTAATCAAGGTGCCCAGCAAAGAAAAAGTAATAATAATATCCCGTGACTGATTAGCCCTCTAGTTTATCTGGGTGAGATGCATGAACAAGAACAAAATTTAGTTGGGAAGGAGATACGACAGAGTAAAGCAGCCTATAGAAGATAAAATTAAAGCTCTCTTGTTTCTGTAGGTTTCTGCCACTCAAAATAGACCCAGATTTAGGTAGTTCACTCCCATGTGCAGTGCAAGGGGAACATAGTTTTAAAAGTGAAGCAGGTGAGGTATGGAGTCACCAAGAGCTGGAGGAAAGCACAGCTGAATAAAACAGGGGAATGGTGTAAATAAAAACCTGAAAGCCCAGTCCTGTTGACCCATTCATCACTTTGGGGTACATGGCTTGAACAGTGTCTTGATCCTAGGGATCAAGATGCCCTTTTTTCAAAGAACTGAGAAGGCATCCCTCAGATGCATGAGAGCTATTCTACACCAACACCAGGCAAACTTTTACCATGCTAGATAACTCTGCCTCAGCTATGGAGTTTGAGGTTTCCTTTTTCTTATCTTTTAAGTTTCATGCAGAATAATTGGAACAGAACAGGAATTCAGATTTTCCCACAGGATGTTTATTTTACTATCCCTCCCCTTTTACTATCTCTCCCCAGTGTTCTAGTTACTAAGAGTTTTTCCAGTCTCAGCAGCATCAGTAATTTGTATTATCTTTTCCCTTGCATGTTAAAGAGAGTCTTTTCTCCATGTGTCTGGAGTAGGTGCTAAAGGCAAAGGCACACAGCTATCACAGCTGTTTCTTCATTCACCATCTGAAATGAAATGACAAAAGGATCTAGGAATTATCCAGCTATTTAAGAAAAATTTGGAGATTACTGGAGTAAAATGGAACAGCTGCTCTCTGTGGAAGCCAAGAGCACTATGGCAGAAGTAGAATCACCTCCTTTAAGCCAGATGTCTCTAAATTAGGCACAGACCAAATAAAATACTTAAATATTGATGTGCTGTATCAAGATACTGTAATCCTTTAGTTTGGATTTTGTTTCTGACAAAGGAATGCAAAGCTCACTTCAGTACACAATAATAGTAATCTTCTTGTGAGGACCATCTGGCATGTCAGAACGAGATCCAAATGGGCAAAACACTGAATAAGTGGTTGTTTGAAGCTGAATATCCAGGAAGGTTAGGAAGAAGGCTGAGTGTGGTTTGAAGACCCACACTGATATTCCAGAGCAGACAGCTTACAAAATACCTACATGGAAGCCCTTTCTGCTCTGGTCACCCTATCTGTAGCCTTCTTCTCAGAGCATGTGTCTATGATTATTCAATAATAGCAGAGTAAAGCTTAGCCTTTTCTTTTAAAGGATAGTTGTTTGGTGGTACTGCTTACTTCTTACATACATTCAAAAAGTTTGACATTCAAAGAAAGAAGTCCTGGGTTCAAGATTCTCCTTAGCCCCTTTATTCCCGGCTGTAGTCCCGAATATTATCTTAACCATGAATTTAGAGGTTATAGTAGACAGGGTAGAGAGGTATTTCTTTAAAACTGAAAGGAGTAGGAAATTCATTGCCAGACACCACAGTGGTTGTCATGGTAGCCAGGGCAGTCACCCTGCTCTGGGAGAAGCACCACTCTGCAGGGTCCATCAGGTGCAATCACAGCAGAGCAGCTCTGCTGACTCAAACTCACTTTGCTGGGAGTGTCTAATACTAAAAATGTAAGCCACAATGGTGAATACAGATTGAAAACAACAAGGTAATTTATGAGATGTTAGTTGGCATATGGTGTACATCAAGAAAGAGCATTACAAAATAAGTGGAATACCAGCTTTTTGGTTAATGCTGATGATACCAAGCAAGCAGCAGCTGACCGTGTAACTCCAAAGGAGCACCTGCACGGTGCTGCTACAAGGAGTCCTGGCAAATGAAGTGCAGTCCATGTTTGCTGTACTGAGTGTAACCAGTTGTCACTGTTGAATCACATAACCCATTTTTCTGGTTACTGTTATTCACATAACATCTCTACTAAGTCACATTAGTAGAAATGTTACATTCTTTGGATAATACCATTTCTCTAAAAAATATCATCTAACAGTCAAGTCAGTACTTATATGGCAAGAATGGACACTAACAAGAAGACTAAGTTACTTGAGGAATTCAGAATTATTGTGTTGTGAATACTGGTGTGTTACATAATGCCAATGAAAAATACAGGTGCTTCAGTTTTTTGGGAAATAATCTTGCTTTTGAACTGCAATAGCCACCTCCTTGATTAAAGTGATCACACATCAGCTATAAACTGTCCCTGTCAGTTCAATTTAACATACCAGTCAGGATTTTCAGGCAACACATTCTAATCAAGATAGAAAAATATAAACAGTTAAAATCTTTTAAAAGAGGAATGAAAGAATATTTAATATAAAGAGTCATGTGGTTAGAAGTAGGAACCTCTGGGCAGCAGAGGTTGGTGGGGTTTTTTGGATTTTTTTTTTTTTTTTTAATCTGAAATCTCTTCCCCCCTATAACCTACCATGGTTATTATCAAGAGGAAAAAGCGAATAAAATAGCAGCAAGGAAAATGTTTAAGATTGAATGTCATCCTTTGTCGTAGACACATAAAAAAGTATTAGAAGTGATTTCTCATTGTTAGGGTTTTCAGTTGGAGGGACCCAGTGAAAAAGAATGCAGCTTATTGAAAATAATGCATGATAAAGTTAGTTTTGTGAACTTTATATGTACACATGCACTGTTTGCTTATTCTGTTGAGGAGATTGGTGCGTTATGTTCTGGGGCTTGTTATCCATGGGCCAGATGGTACTGTCACTTGTGCCAGGTGAGGAGCCAATTCAGGATCCTTCTAAATGGGGCAATCAGTGGGTTGAAATGCATCGTTTAGTAGTGCTTGTCATCCAAATTTGTCAGAAGAGCTATGCTACAAAGTGCAGATAGTTCTGCCTGTGTGTTTTTAATGAAGAAGATGAACATATATTGCATAGCAGCATGGAGACTCCATTTCCCTCTGGTGCTGGTGTTACCAGGACTGCTAAAACTTTCTGGTACACATAATTTATACAGGGCTACAAAGGATTCTGTGAACCAAAAATCATCTGATAAGGTTTGAAAATCTTGAGGCTTATGCAACTGTTCAGTTCTCTGATGAAGAGGACTAAAGTAATGATTACAGAGATGGAAGGATAATTTGCCTTGCACATGGCAGAAAACATTCAAGAGGGTGTCAGTCAGACCAGCTAGTGTTTATGTGAAGGACTGTCACTGAGATATGTTTCCACTTTCCCTCCTTCATAATCTTTCTCTGTCAGCTTGTTTAGCCTATTTATTATTTTATTAATGATTGTCAGTTACGCATTCTAATCTCAATTTTCTTATCTAAGAACTTAAGGTAAGATTTTTTTATTCTGATCTTGATCATAGGGACAATGAGACTCTCACTTGAAGTCCCTGTCCACTGGTTATTGAACTATTTTAAAGCATGTTACAGTTAATTTGACACAAGCAAGAGGGAATGGCAATATAGAGGTGTTTTCATATTCCAAGTTGTGCTAAAATATTGCAAGATGTCTTTGAAGGTCTCACACAGGGGATGTATCTTTTCTATCTGTAATCAAAACAAAAATGTTTACATTTGTTACCACATTAATGAGTAGTGCATCAGCTTTAATGTTGTTCATCAAGAAGCTTTAAATAAAATTTTTGAAATCATGACCCAAGACTTGTGATTCTGACCATCTTGGCTTGTAGAAGATTCACAAGACATCTTGCATCTCCACTGAGAGACATAGGCAATGTGTCATTTTGAAGAAATACCTTTTTTTTTCCTCCAGTAGGAAAGCAAACATTGAAAAAAAACTGTAATCAGGATCAGATTTTTTGATTTCAGTTATCTACTGTCCAAGATCAAAGCTCTGACTCCTGAACAAGGAGAAACTGCCCAAAGGTTAATTCATAATTCATCTAATTGAAACTTGCATGATAGACGTGATCAGAATGCAGACAATAAGTAGTAGGTTGTATGGGAATTTTGACTGAAGACCTGAGATGAGGTTGAAAAGACCTGGCAGGGGTCCAGGGAAATGAACCAAGGTACTCTGAGTCCTTCTTGGAGGAGTGGGTCCCCAAAATAAACATGTCTGAATTAAAGCACAACTGAAAATAAACATGGCATGACAAGCTGTGTACATTTAGATTATAAAGGTTATAGGAGCTGCATAGAATATCTGTAGGGTTTGTTCACCCTTCTTTTTTTCCCCCTCTTGTTTTCTGACATATTTATGGAATTTTCACTCTTGGAATCATTCTACTCTTGCTGGAAGAAAAAGCAAAATTTATTTTATTAATTCAAGTGTCTTCCTGCACTGTTAGTCCAATTCTTTTTTCTTTTTTTTTTTTTTAATAAACCATGTTCTTTGGTTTCATTCTATTGTAATACTCTGGCCAGCATTGCTTTAGTATTAGTCTTATTGATTATAGTCATCGTACTACATCCTTTGTAAAGGCTGGAATGTGCCAAATTTTTAAGTACATTCATAAAGAGATGGAGCATTGAAAAGATTCCCCAAGAGTCATCTCATCCCACTTGTGCAAGCTCAGCAGATGACTGTTTCTCTAACCTGTTCCTAAAAATTTTCTGAGATTTGCCATGTGAACCCATTCTTTCTACAATAAATGAATAAATAAATAAAAACTGCAGTCTACTAGAAAAGATGCATTGAATTAATGGGAATTTTTTCACTATAAATTTTTAGTAGATATTTCAGCTTCAAAAGCATGTTTAAGTCCCTTCACTTTAGTATTATTAGATAAAAGTTGTATTCTGTCATCTTTGTTCACCATTAACAAGTGCTTTATTTCTATATAATGAATTAATAAATCAAATGGATTAAATCCCTGAAGAAAAAAAGGGAATTTTTAGCAGGTATTTAGGAAATTATTTGATCTCCTCAACAATTAATGACTTCCTAGATGACAGCAACTACGTCAAGCTGAAAAAGTGACAACTATTCTCTATCGTGGAGAAGAAATACAAATCATTGCTTGCTCACAATTGCGGCTCTCAAAGCTTATCTGTTTTGTGCTGAAGTCACTTCACTGCACAGTAGCCAAGCTTGACAGCCCCATTTTGGTGCGTGTAACAGCTGAACCCCGCCGAGACAGTGTGTCTGTACCCCTAAGCCTCAGGTCTGCACGGCCCTTTGGGTGCACAAGTGCCCCAGGCTGAGTTCTGTTTGCAGGGACCTCATGAGCACAGCTTGAGGTAGGACATGTGATCGGCTTCTTGGCTGGAGAGAAACTGCCTGATATTTCCTAAAACTGCATTTCATTGCAGTTGCTGGGATTGATAATAAACTGGACTTGTAGCTGAGCTCCTGCATCAAAGTTGTGCTAAATGGCCGATATAATTTGTGTGCTGGAGTGGAACTGAAGCAGTTCAGTGATCCTATTATTCAAAATGGTTTATAGTTTTGTTTTAGGTTCTGGATTGTGATCCAAGTATTCATTGCCTGTACAAACCTGGGAAAATCCTTTCCTGCCAGTTTTGAGGCAGCATCAGTGGATTTCTTCACATTTAGTTAAAATAGCTGAGTAACAATCTGGAAATGCTCAATATTTTTAACAGGAAGCAAAATATTAGTAGAAAATGTGATTTCTGCAAAATAGAGTAAACAATCAAACCTTATAACTTCTGATGAAATCTTAAGCTTTAGGACATTTTTTTTCTCTTCTGAATACCAGTTAAAGCATTCAGTTTAAAGCAAGTGTTATAAATATCTTGCTGCTGTCTTCTCACAGGATCGTTCTGGACAAAGTGTCCAGCCCACGATAAACACGTCATGGGATGGGTGAGCAACTGGCTCACAGATCGGGCACAAAGGGTTACAGTGAACTGGGTGACATCACACTGGTGACCTGTCACTACTGGGGTTCCACAGGGCTCCGTCCTCAGCCCTTTGCTCTTCAACATCTTCATAAATGACTTGAGGAAGGACTGGAAGAGATACTAAGCAAGTTCACAGATGATACAAAACTGGGAGGAGCTGCTGACTCTCCCCAGGGCAGGGAGGCCCCTGCAGAGAAAACTCCACAAATCAGAGGGCTGGGCAACCACCAACCCCATGAAGCTGAACAAGTGAAAGTGCCAGATTCTGCACCTGGAACAGGCCAACCCTCAATCTATGAACAGACTGGGGAATGAGATGCTGGAAAGCAGCACCACATAAAGGGACCTGGGGTCCTGGTCGATGGAAAGTTGGATACGATCTGCAGTGCCCTGGCAGCCAGGAGGGCCAAGCGTGTCCTGGGGGGCATCAGGCACAGCATCGCCAGCCGGGCAAGGGAGGGGATTGTCCCACTCTGCTCTGCACTGGGGCGGCCTCACCTCAAGTTCTGGGGGCAGTTTTGGGTGCCACAAAGTAAGAAAGACATTGAACTATTAGAGAGTGTCCAGAGGAGGGCCATGAGCATGGTGAAGGGCCTTGAGAGGAAGCCGTGTGAGGAGCGGCTGAGGGCACTTGGCCTGTTCAGCCTGGAGAAGAGGAGACTGAGGGGAGACCTCATTGCAGTTACAACTTCCTTGTGAGGGGAAGAGGAGCGGCAGGCACTGATCTCTTCTCTGTGGTGACAGTGACAGGACCCAAGGGAATGGCCTAAAGCTGTGTCAGGGGAGGTTTAGGTTGGATATCAGGAAAAGGTTCTTCACCTAGAGGGTGGCTGGGCACTGGAACAGGCTCCCAGGGAAGTAGTCACTGCACCAGCCTGACAGTTCAAGAAGTGTTTGGACAATACTCTCAGGCACATGGTATGACTCATGGATTGTGCTATGCAGAGCTGGGAGCTGGACTCGATGATCCTAGTTTGTCCCTTCCAACTCAGCATATTCTGTGATTGTGATTCTTTGCCATATAGACACAGAAGTGGAACTTCTGTGTTCAGAATTTAATTCTGACTGAATGTTCAAAATTTAATGAAAGTTCAAAATTTAATAGCAGGATCTGTTCTTGTAAAATCATGTGTGTAAAGCTTAAGGATTTATTTTGACGCTTTGAAAATATGTTTTCTTATCATTTCTCTACAAATTTTATATCTTAGTTGCCATAAAAAACCATACCAATACGTTGGATATAAATGTGTTTGCTTTTTCCTGGGGTAATTTATTTAATTTGATTGTAATTTGGTCAGTGTGAAATCCTAGCTTTTAAGTGGAGATTTTATAATAAATTAATATGCCTAATAGCAAAAGAGTTCAGGTTTGGATTGTTTGGGGGGTTTTTTTGGTATGATATTACTAGCTTTGTTTCTGAATTACAGCCCACTGATCAGTGAAATGATCCTTCGTCTCTATAGTTACACTCTATTCAAGCAGCACTAATCTTGTTACTGCTTCTCACCATTCTGCAGAGGGAAGAAATGGCTGGAGCAATCTGGGAAAGAGGAGAGGCAGGAGGAAACTGTAGAGATTGGGAAGTGAGTACTGCAATAGCAGCTGCCAATACTGCTCTACAACCAGAGGACTGCTTTGTGTAGTATTTCTAGCGGTATCCCTGGAGTCAAGAGTTTTGTGTGTTAGTCCTGGGGCTGAGATGCAGCTGCTGATTGTTGGACATGAAGTTAAATGTACAAAATTGTCCGTGCTTCCCAGTGTTTTAAGTTCCAGTGGAGAAGACCAGTCTGTGTCTCTCCACGGGACAGTCAATAACTCTCATTCAAGGCTCAGCCTTGCTCCTAAATGCCAGCCCTCACCACCCTGGAGGGGTCTGAAAAGACACAGATTTCAGAGTCTGGTTTGTATCAGACGATGATATTGCTAATCCTCTTGCACCTTTTCGAAGATGAGGAGGAATAAGGTAGTTTATAAAATGTCTTCTCTCCAGTGTCAGAAGTTGTACCCATGAGCAGTGTCCCCTCCATGTTTCTGATGGGACTCAGCCTGACCGTGGTGCTGTCCAGGAGAGGTGACTGCCATCTCTCGGTGTGAGTAGTGCTGGGACTTTCAGCTACTCTGCCCCTGCTCTGTGCCATAAAGGCAGCTCTGTAAGTGACATCCCTCGCCTTTTGGCACAAATTAATTGTTTTCAGGGGACACTTTTTTAAATGTGTTTATTGACAATCACGTACAAGAAGCTGACTGTGGGTGAGGGAATGTGCCTGCCTCAGTGCAACAGTGAAGACCCAATTTTGCCATTCAGGTCCAAAAAAAAAACTTACCACTAGTGCTGCTAGCACCCAAACAGATCTCTGATTGTCTGAAATAATCATTTCCATTGCAGTCCCACACATCCTCCAAGATCTTAACCATGGAGGATGTTGAAACTTCCTTCCCTTTGCATCTCAGCACTCACAAATACAAAGATATGCAACAAATAGACAGAAGACCTCTATAACTACAGTGCGTTGCTTGGTGGTTGCCTTCCCCTTTCCTGCTGGGATTCATAGCTTTAGTGTACTCCACAACATTTACTTTTCTGGTGAGCCTGAGTTTTCTAGATGGCTAGGTAACGAGCACATCTACAGGGAAGTTGTCTGGTGTGTTTTACACGTGTTTTCACTTGTTACTTCTTTCTCCTGACTGCAAAGGATGGAACAGCTGGCAGTCTTATGTAACTCCTAATTTGAATGTCAAAATTAGGTAAAATGGGCTCCACCTGAGATGCTTGTCTAGTTTCTGTCATTTGTAAAGGATTTCTGCTTGTGTGGATGGGAACCCACATCAGGTTTTTTTGTCAGTAGATTTCTGGCACGTTGCAATGGCCTTGTGATAACTGAATATTCACTTATGAAAATTCGAGGTACCAAGATTCACTGTTAGTATCTCAGAACTGTAATTCTCGTAAATAAGGTTTTTGTGGTAGGTTAGTTCTTGTCGAAATAACTTGTATGTATGAGTTCTTAATTCTTTAAGAAAAAATGACAGTTTTCTGCATGAAAACAGATTCTAAAGGAGCAATGAAGGGAGATAAGTGGAAAATAGCATCTATTTGCTTGTGAAAGGCATAAGAAAGTCAATATTATTCAAACTGCCAAACAATCACCTGAAAGTACTGAAGGCTGCTGGAGTTCTCATCCTGGAACAGTAGTGGACTCCTTAAGTTTGTTCCTGAGATGGGTAAACAAAATCACAACAGCTCCTTCCATACAGAGCACTCTGGTTTTATGCCACTGCGAATTTCATTCCAGTACTTCATGTTGTTTAGTGTCCGGGGTCTTTCACCCCCCAAAATTCGTGCATGTTACTTAACTACCACCTGCCATGGGAAATCATGCTCTGTGCATGCGTGCACATGAACCCAATCATGCCTCTTGCTCTGTCATGAATTCCTCTCTGCTACTGCTGTGTCAGTGCTGACAGGCACTCGTGTCTCTGGGTCCTCCCGCTTCCCAAATCAGTTCTTTCCCTGCTCTCCATGTACTCTCTCCATGTAAATGAGACTTCCTTAGCCCCAGTCACAGCCCTGCCTGCTGCCATCTGCCATATTGGACCTGAGAAGAGCTGAAGAAAGAGTGAATGAGAGCAAAGGAGAAGTGCTATTGTCAAAGGACAGACTGTAAATGGAGGGATCTAAGCCCAAGAACTGAGGCTGAAACTGCACCTCCTCACCTCCTCTCCTGTGAGTGGTGCTGGGTTTCTGAGAAGGAATAGGAAATTACACATCCTCCATGCTGTAAGGTCCTCTCTGGGCTTTTGACATTGGGAGACCACTGTAGGGCTGGATTCAGCCAGGCTGGGCATAGAAAGAGCTCTGTGGTCCCATTTATTGCCAAACATCTTAAAGATTCATCCTTGAAGAATGTGAGGATCTTGTATTTTTTTCCTACCAAGCATTTGAAGCTGCTGTAACTTAATAGGCTCATGGGCTAAGAAGGAAGATCAAGTCTCATTAGTGTTCCTGTTTCCCTCTCCCACGGTGCTCCTACACGGTGTTTGGAAAGGTAGTAGTTAAAAGGCTATGTCTAGAGCTAAATACTCACAAAAGCTATGTGTGACAGCAGCAGGGCTGAGCCCTACTGAGCATCCATCTACTAAGCAGCTTTATGAACTGAGGTTCCTACAACCAAATTAATGAAGTCATAAGATTGGGTAGTTTCTCAGGAGAGATGCACAACCAGGTAGGTAGGACAATAGCCACCAACACTAAAGCTGTGAATGAAGGGGATATGGTTTGCAGAGAAGGAACAAAAATGAGCAGTAAAAGAATATTTACTTATCAAGTACATTTACACCTGGGTGGGGAACTGGAGAGGTGGACTGCTTACCATCATCATTTGCAAGACCCAAGTTGGATTTTGAAATTTAGAGTTATACCTTATTTTCCCCAAGCTGATGCTGAGTTTTCATGTAGACTCACAGTCTACAGAAATGTAAATGTGAAAACATGGCCTATTACAGGTACCTAGGGAAGGCATTTAGATTTCCCAGAAATTTAGAGTTGAGACTGCAGCTGATGTCTCTTTACTTTGCAGGACCTTGGTTTTCCTGATAGAAGATGTAGGTTTCTTTTAAGGTTTTCCAGATGGTCTAAGTAGTGGTACTTGTGTCTTCACCACATTGTAAAGAGCAGCGGATTTGATGGGATAGGTCTTCAGAGATTTCTAGGAAGCTTGGTTATTAAAACAACAGAAGCATAAAAATTTGTAAAAGGACCTTTCCTTAAGTCTTGTTAGTTCCTATAATAAATTTTCTGTAAGAACCTTGTCAGTTGTAGAGAATCCCAGTAAATCACATCTGCTAAATCACCTTTGTCTACACACTCACTGATATCCTACTGAAGCACCAGCTTGTTAGTGCAGCAGGTACAGACACCACACTGTCACCTTCCCAGCAGACCATCTCCATCCATCTCCTTCTTGTTCTTCATTACCGGCTCTCTTGTCTCATCAGAGCTGAAACTTAGTCTCCAGAGTCTGTGGTGCCTTGGCTCCCCTGCAGAGACCTTTACACTGCTGTGAGGTTGTATCATCAGTCCTCTGGTGTAATCGTTGTTTGTGTGACAGGTTACTCCTAAAGGGGGGTGGGAAGGGGAGGAAACCACTCTGACTGCTCTGGCTGCTGAGGAGCTGATCTTGCTTGTGCTCAGGAAACAAAAAAAGAACTGGGCACTAATTATTAGCAAATGTCATGTTAAATAATAGTAAAATATTTGTTTGAAGTTGTCAATAATAAGAAACAAGATGAATCATTCACCAGCTGCTAAGTGTCTTAGCCATTATATTAATACGTAATAAAAAAGAAATTGTCAGAGGAAGGATTTCCCTGCACGTCCCAGGCCCTGGGTTCATGTACACACATGCATGCACAGAGTCCTCCAGTCTGACGTAATTCTCACTGAACATCCTTAAATTGTCACTCCTGTGACTTTTGCCCATTCTTATTGGTTCGGGCCACTCCTACTGTGTTGCTCTTTCTAACAGCAAACTAGGTATAAATGTGTTTTGAAATCTTGAAAACTGAACATGTCTGAGGCATCTCTAACAATAAAAGAAAATTATTTGGGATTCTTCAATAAGGCCTTTTCTACTGCCTACAGCAGCAGTGGATGACATCACAGTTATAACAAATGTGTTTCTTCACCACTTTTGGAAATACTGAGGGTGAAGCAATACCCCCTCAAAACTGGCATTAATCAGAACTTGTGACTATTATTCTGTGGTTTTATATAGACTTCATGGGAATTTAGGTCAGTGAATGAGGAGACAGGAACAGATCTAAGTGGAAAAGGATGAAGAGAATGAGAAGACAAGTTCTTCTATATATTATTGTATCAAAATAGCTGCTCGTCTGCAATTTTCTTGTAGAACTGTGCAGCACTAACATCATGGGAGCACAACAGAAGTCCAGAAAATTTTGGAACGGTGCATATTATATACTATCATAAAAGTACAATAATAAGTCTGACTTATTTTATCTTTCAAATTATATTTTTTAAACAGCCATAGCTGAGCTACTCTGGGGGAGAGGAAGTATGATGGTTGTGTATTAGTTGGTCTTGAAAGACTTTTTCATTCCCGGAGCAAAAGTTATTCAGATATTCTCTGTAGGCACCACAAAGACTACAAAGATGGGTCAGATCCCATTTTTTGGTCTTTGCAACCCCTCCTTCCATTCCATTTCCTTGTAAAGTTTTCTTTATTCTGAGTGGACCTCATCCTGGAGTGGTTTTGCCATCTGTCTCTTTTCTCTCCCCAGACCCCTGTGACTGGTCTCGATATCTGTACAAAGCCCAAATGTTGGGTGGTGGGAGTGGAGGGAGAAAGGTACCCTTCTGGATGCCTTTGCTTTCATGACATTCGGCATCTGTGTTCTTTCCTGAAGTCACTGGTATGATGTTAGTTATCATTGTTTTATTCATAATAAAATGCCCTCAGGTAATCAGTGCTCCCCTTTTGGTTTAAAAAGCTCACCCGTGCATATCTTGAAAGCCTGTGGTGATTTTGCTGAGTTAATAAGAGATAAAACTGTTTTCTGGGAGGTTTATGTATGGCATTCAGTCAAGCGCTGCCTTGCTTGCTCATGTCCTTAAAGATTATTTAACAGATAATCTCTATTGATTTGAAACATAAAGCTGTGGGTAACCCTGGGGTAAATTAATAGCTGACACAGAAATAAAGCATTTAATCAGCCTCCAAAGCTATTAGGGTGCTACATTATAAAACAAATTCTTTTATTCTCTAGCAAGTCATAAAAAGAGAAGAAAAAAAGTACTGAATGTCCTTTTGTGTGGTGGCATCAAAATGCTGAGGTGACCACAGTGTTTTGAGCTCTCTGCTCTGTGACTCAGTTGTTCAGTACCTGCTATGTTTGTGTTACCCATGTTTTCCAGGGACTCGGGACCCAAGTCAGACCTGTAAGTATGCAATTCCCATCAGAGGCAGAAGTGTGACCTCTGTTAACCCTAGATTTGCTTAGCTCAGTGTTATATTTGTCCTTTCACCATGATGAACTTGAGTGCGGTTTTTTGGGTTTCCCTCCCATCAAGGCCATTTGGGCTTCCCTGCCATCAATCTCATTGTGTTCCCTAACTGATAAGTTCTGGTTTCCACAATAGCTGAATTCCTCTTCTGATTTCCAAAAAGTTTAAGAACTGACTTATTTAGACTGTGCTGACATCATCTTGCTTCTAAAGCAAAGGGAATGTGGGTAAGGGTCAGCTTGTGCTGCTGGGTGAGGATCCTTGGCTAACCCAGAACAGAAAGTCTGAGGCTGTGCTTCAGCACCTGATTGCTGCCCCTCCAGACCCGATGCCTGGACAGAGGTTGTGTCTCTGCGTGTGCTAAGCTGGTCTGCTAAGACAAGCTCTTCCCAAGCTTGTCCTCAGAAAGCTTGTATGTGCTGACAACAGTCTTGCTGGCTTGTGCACAAGAATAGGGAGGCCTTTTGTTGACCTGCAGCACTGTAGTGTATTTGGAAAACACCATCACAAAGGGGGAGAATTTCACCTCAGCTAGCAAGGGGTCCTCCATAACCTTTCCACAGTCCTCTTGAGAAATTGAATTCTTTCAGTATGCAGTGAGGAATACAGATGGTTAACTTATTAGTTCTTAAGTTATGGCCTATGTCAATGTTAAATTATTCTCCAGGTTACTCCCTCATATTTAAAAAAGGAAAAAAGCACACACATATGCTAAAAAACCCACCCCAGAACCAAAAAACCCACTACCACCACAAAAAAATTTCACAGTGAAGTTGTCTAAACACGGGAACACATTGCTCAGGGACACTGTAGTGCCTCCACCCCCAGAAATTTTCCAAATTCAAAAAGGCCTTGAACAGGCTGATCTAACACTGAAGTTAGCCTTGCTTTCAGCTGGGGGTTACACTAGATGTCTCTGAGGGTCCTTCCCAACCCGAAGTCTTTTATGATGATTTTTTATAGTTTTCTCAAGAGGAGCTCTCAGGTCTCTGTCTAGCTAAGAACTGTCAGGATTCAATATATTCTTCCTAACCATTTTTCAGCAATGCACCTGTGCCACACCTTTTTTCTTCAATGGAACTGTTTGTGACTATAATTTCCTCTTCTAGACAGTAAGGCAAATGTCCAAACCACCCCTGGAGACCTGGTGCTCAGCATAAAAAGAAGTGATGTGGGAACAGGGATGTCTCTGTGTGTCTGTTGTAGCTGCAGTTCGAAACAGAGGTGTTAGACCTCGCAGGCTCCTCTTCTCAGATGGCGTCAGCAGATGTGACAGGGGGAAATTAAGCTGAAAGGTCCCATTAACCTTCTTCAGAAAACAAGTAACTGCATAAGTCAATAAGATTTATTTCTTCTGTAGGAAAAAATGTTAAAACCTTGGGCAGAGGTGGAGGAGTGATTTTTGAGTTTTAATATTTCTCAGCAGTGGGAAATGAAGAATGTTTTGAAGTCCATCCATCTGCTCTGCATTCTTGTGAAGATCTTTGTCTTTCCCACCACTATCTTTAGCAGTTCCTGTGGTGTTTTTTCCCCATCACGTGAAGGCACTCAGAGAAATTGGCAGTGAGAGATTTTTTGAATGACAGCCTCAATTCTTACTGCTCCAAGCATTTCCTTGTGGGTGTGTATTGAAATATTTCTGCTGGAGTTGGAATTAATAAAAAATTCTCTGTAGCTGAACTCTGTGTAAGTTAGCATTCTCATTGTATTCTCTAAAATTTCAGCCTTGTGGAAAAAAGGAAAACTTACAGCTACAGTTTTTCTATATGTTTTAAAGCCTGAACAGCATGTCTGCTTTTGGTCTTCACTGGCTTTCTAGCAAGGGCATGCCACCTTTTCCACTCCTTTGAAATTCCTCAAGTTGTTTATACCCTGTTAATTTGGTGGCTTGGGGGAATGTGCCTGTTCAACATCAGTACACATCTCCAGCTCATTCTCAATCACTGCCATGCTGAATGCTGTCCATGAGTTCCTGCTGTTTCCTGGTTTCCACTGTTTCCTGTCTGTACCAATGCCTCACCCCATTACCACATGGTACCTCTCTGTGGAGGTTCTGCTGTGGAGCTCCCACCCTGTGGCTCTAGCTCCAGCCATCTAGTTAACTTGCGGATAAACAGGTCCATCTTTGCCCACATGAGAACGTCACAGTGCTCAATCAATTTTCCTGCAGTGGGATTAGCAGGACAAGCAGCTGCATCCCACGGCATGAGCAGCAGTCAAGCTCCATTTCTGCTTCCTGCAGCCTCTGGCTGAAGCCCTGGTTTAGTCAGTCCAGAGCTCAGCACGCTGGTGAGTCTAATAAAAAAATAAGTCTGTATTATTTTTTTGTGCTTGGATAAATAACTCTTATATTTTTTCTTCTTGTTTTCCTTCTTCTAGAGCAGTCTTCTCTTTACTCCCAGTGTGCAATGCTGTATAGTTTAGCTGAAGGCAAGGACATTTTTCTGTTACAAATGTGTGTTAGCAGCAGCAGGAAGCTGTTCTGGTAACAGCCCACAGATCTCTCTCACCTTATAGCAGAATCTCTACAAATCTTCAGCCCTCCTCCAAATCCTCCAAAAAAGTGGGGCAAACCCCCTAGTTTTGGCACATAAAGGACCAGGCCATTCCTCAAATGATGGCTTTGAGGACATTGCTGTAAGCAAATCGAGTAGCTGTTCTGCAATGTCCCTGTCCTCATCTAGTCTTCCAGAGAGGAAGAAATAAATATGGGTTAGGCTGGAAAGTGAGTGGTACTGAGATGAAAGGTTTGATAAAAGCTGTAAAGACAAACAAGGTGTATAAATACCAAGTATATGATTATTAACACGAAGTGACACAAATGTGTCTCTCAAGGAAATGTCTGCTTTGCCTTTCCTGTCGGACAGTTCAGACTTCACCTAATCATGCATGGCCAACTAATCAGAAACTTATTGTGACAAAGGCATCTTACATCCCACAGCAGCTGCACACTGTTAATATCACTGTAGCAAAACGTGAATAACTGCAGTTGTGGAGACAGACTAAACTTTATTGTGATTTTGCTGAGTAGGAGAAAAATTAACATCTCTGTAATTAATGCTGATGACAGCAGCAGCTAAGGCAAACCTGAACCAGTTGCAGAAGTACCCCAAACAGGCTACTGAACACCTAAATAAAGAAAAAAATAAGCATCTAGTTATATTTTCATATCCTTTTGCAGGTGCTTGAGTTTATTGAAGATGTGTCTCTTTGAACTCTGGTTTATAGCCACCGTTATCATTTTCTATTGTACCAAACCCCGCAACTGCGTTGATTACTTTTAAATATGAACCAAACAGCTAAAGCACAATTCACCTTTTCTTTTTATTGGCAGTATTTATCCTCATTTTCTCAGAGGAGACTGGCTAGACTGCAGCCAACAGTCCATCTAGGCACAATTCAGTTTTGTACCAGTAATGAAATTTCACACACAGGTTTTATTCCATTTAAGGCTTTTAAAACCATTTCATGAAACCGGAATTGTCTCTACATTAAAAAGCAAAGCTCCAAAAAGCTTTTGTCTGGAAAAGGTAAGATGGTACACTATGATAATACATTTCCCAGGAATTTAAGGAAGAGGCTGATGGCCCCTAACAGAACAACGTCTGCTTAAACTCTAACTGCTGTATAATTTGACATGCTTGCTCTTTGGAGATTACTGCGAAGATCTACTGAGTTGTAGAAATGATAGAACCAATGCCCAATCAAAATCTGAAAGATAAGAGATTAAATTTGAAACTACATATTGATATTTTGCCTCAGCATAGTTTCTCATAGGTAATCCTTGAAAGATGAGTTGCTGGGAGTTTGCATCACTGCTTTACTGTCATCAAGCTGGGAAGTTTCAAGCTGTGCTCTCACTAGAGAGTGCTGAAAAATTAATGTTGACCTAATTGCAAACAAATAATATATTAGCTTTTATGTCTCTGCCTTATCACCTAATCACAGATCTAAAGAAGGCAGCCAAAAGTGAATGCATTTCTTTCTGAACTGGTAGATATTTTCAAGTGAATGTAAAATGGCTTTTCATTCACACCAAGACAAAAAAAAAAGGAAACAATAATACTTCTTATCAGGATTCACCAGGTTTATAGCATCAGCAGTGTATGCAATGTATTTTTTTCCACGTACAGCATCCTATCTATTATTACAAAGATAAAGAAGTGATTACTTAGTACCAAAGGGCATATTACTAGCTGATTTCTTTGATCTAAGATAAATTAGTGGATCCAAAAATATGAATTCAAAACACTTGTACTGCCCTTAAGCTGTAGAAAAGCATCACGTATCTCCCAAGCTAAAGCGCTATCCTATTAGATTTCAACTACTGGCAGCTGCTTTCTTGAAAGAAATTCCTTCAAGGTACCTGATAATCCTGGTACTTAGTTGGAAAAGCTTCATATTGCAAATGCAGAGGCTAAAAGTTGCCTCTTAGTCTTGCATTTCCATTACAAAAGTCCTTTTCAGTCTTCCCATACATGGTGCTGGAACAAGTGTAATGCAATGCCAATATTTTATATAACAAACTAATGGCTGGGTTTCACACTATGGAAGAGATCAGAGTCCATTGGATTTGATATTTTTCATTCACAAAAAATTTCCTTTTTTCCAGTACCATGACTTAAGACACCGAGAAGCACCAGTTCTTTTGTGAGAGCACCTGTCCTGTTGAAGTCAGGACGATGTGCAGGATTCACTCTGAGCATGTGTGTGTGTGTGTGTGTGTGTGTAAGAGGGAGACAGAAGAGAAGCGAGGGGACAGGAGGGTGTATGACTGCAGTGCAGTCCTGTAGGTGTTCAAACAGCAGTGGGGACATTACCACGGCTGCAGCTCCCTGAACCCTTTGTGGTTTTTAGCCAGTGACTCCCGAGAAGTGACTATTTAGAAGCCTTAGTTTAAATCTTATTAAGAATGCAGGCACTGCTTACTCTTGTATGTGCATGTTCAGCATCTTAAGGGCACATTTTGGTTCTTGTCATACAGAAGGCAGAGAAGATGAAATAGCCTCATACATGCTAAAGTGGCCCATGTACTTTTGTGCCAAGGCATAGTTTACATCCATTTTCCTTCTCCATCTCTTCTGTCCAGCAGATACTTTTTAAATTATCTGTTCTTCATTATTTGTTTATAAGCTGAAGGCAAGGGTTGTTTTCTTGCCCTACAGCACAGCATGTTCTGTATTAGTCCAAGGACAAAAAAAGAATAGTCAACTTAAAGTGTTTTCAACTTGCCACATGATGACAGTATTCCATTGAATTTCTCTCAATTGGGATTACAGGTAGAGCAGAGGATAAGCGGCTTTATGTATTTATTTAAATGATATATCATTTTTCCCATCACTGTCACGGCACTGCTTATGTTGCCTTTCTGCAAGCCATGTGAAGAAGGTTCTTCCAGCAGAACCTCTGCAGAAAGCAAATGTGAAACTCCTCCCTGCAGTCCTCGTGAGACATGCATTTTCAATTCTGTTCCTATGAGCACTGGCACCTGCACATTAAGCACATCCTTCAACCTAGCCCTCGTCAACAAAACACTTAAGGATTTGACTGAGTGCTCTCCTCAACTGGGGCCCTCAGCTCCAATTCTGAGCTCACTGCAGTTGGTGTAAGCTTTGACGAGAGCTGCAAGTTGAGCAGCCGCAGCCTTCCAGCTTCATTGAATATGTGAAGTGTCCTTAAAAGTTTTATTCTACTTTCCTAACCTTGACTGTTAATATCTCCTCCTACTGCAACTGTACTTAAAATGCTGCACTTTGTCGTGCCTTACTGGTTTTGCCTCTTGATGTATTAAGTGGAGGACTAATGTAGTGTTGTGGGAGAGCATTTTGTTTGTTTTCTGGGGACAGTGTTTGGTACCTGATTCCCCTCCAGATGGAAGAAGAGGCCCTACAGGTGCCTCAGCAGAGCATTGCACAGCCCTGGAGTCCTCACACCATTTACAGCAATTTTTCTATCACACCTCAAATAATAAGGAACCACTCTCTCTCTCCTCCTCCACTGTCTTACACAATTTTCACCAAACTCTAATTACACAAAATCTTCAGAGAAAAAAGGGAAGTGTTTATACAGCTACAGACTGTTTTCTCTATTTTTTAAAAAATATGAAATAGTTACTTCTAGAGTTCTTTTATTATTGAACACTGAGGGTGTCTCATGAAAGGAAGTAAACACAGATGTGCCCTGGACCAAAACACTTAACCTTCATTGCTTTAAATGAGAATTGAGCACACTCAAATGCCTTTATGAACAAAGGCTAAAATAATGCCCCAGCAATTGAATTAAACTTTTCCTCCAGTCTTTCAAACAAGGATTTTTGCAAATATTAGGGAAGGAGGGTAGCATGGCCTCAAATATTAAAGATAATAGCATTTTCAACTTGGGTATCCTAAAAGTGCATTTTAATTTAGTTCTGGGAGTGTTAGTTCTTTCAAAAAATAAGACTTTGAAAAGCCACTACTCTTTGAATTAATTGTCTACTGTATATTTTTAATATGTGAGTCAGATCAAGTGCAAATTGCCTTTTAGAAGTTGCCAGATCAAAAACTTGTTTTATCTTGGGCTGACTTTTCCCTTAAGAATTAATATCTTTCTACTCATCAAAAGGTGTCAAAGTTCCCCTTTTCCAGTACCAGTATGGCAAGAAAAGCCATAATTTTATCTTTCTTGTGCTCACTGCCACTGAAACAGCATCTATCTAGCGTTATTTTCAGCACTGAATATAATTTAAAATGATTTACATAATATTTAATAACAGTTTAAGAAGATGAAATTTCATTACCATTATTGAATTATTCCCCCACTTTCAGGTTCTGTATCACAACTGAAGTGATTTTTTTAACATGCAAGTCGCATCCTCAGCAATGTATTTCAGTCAGTTTATATTGATATTCTGAGGGTACTCTCATTCTACATGCCTCTTCTTTTATTCCAATTTAGAAGCGGCAAGAGGTTAACCAGGATTTAAAGGAAATACAATAGACAATAATTCATTCCATTGCATGCCCGAACCATTTGCAATTATGAATGGTATTGAATTTTTGTAAACTGAATTTCTAATTGAATTTCAGGAAATATTTGCCATCATTACATTTTATAAAGGATAAGAAGTGCTGCAGAAGGCTTGAGTCTTTTTAATTAACTATTAAACAAGGCAGGCAGTATTACCTTTCAATCATTAGTAGAAGAGGCAGCAAGAAAGAGAGATTAACAAAGTTAATACCAGCAATAAACCCTCTGTCTCAGTTAGAGGTAAATAAGATACTCAGATAGATAAGATGTTTGTAGCTCTTCCAGACCTGATGAACTTCACTCTCTGACAGAAAATGCACACACTAAAAATGCATTGGAGCCAGCAGCAGCCAGCTCTGGGGATCCACAAAGGGAATGGATGAAGCATCATAAATTGATCTCATCATTTTTGCTTTCCCCCCTTTCTTCAGAGGGAACAAGGGTGAGGAGAAGCAAGGGAGCTACATACCACTCAGCATAACTTTAATACCCAGAAAAACTCTGGAACAGAGAATTCAGCAACACATTCTGAAGTAACCAGAAAATTATGAGAGGAGTTGCCATCAACTGTCTTCTTGTCTAACTTGTAGCATGTAACTTGTTCTTCACATATCCAAGTAACTCTTTTTACAGTGGAATAATGGCATTTGTGGGTAGAATGGAAGTGTGAATATCTTATACCTGGTTCTTAGTAAGGCTTTTCACAATGTTTAACATTATATTCACAAGCCAGCTACAGAATCATAGTTTAGATGAAAGAACCCTAACCTGCAAGCAAAATTATGCTCAAGAAATACTTTTCAGCACTTTCTTGACAAAAGGGGAAGATATTTATGCAGTGCTGCAGGATTTTGCCTTCTAGTTTGGTTTCAGCAGCAATCTGGGTGAAGGAACAGATAGGGTGCTTATACTAAAAAAACCAATCAGAAGAACTATAGTTATGCTGCAAGGCAGAAAAAAGATGAAAATGGAGAAGTAATCTGAAAA
Organism: Platysteira castanea; assembly: GCA_013397175.1. NCBI lineage: Eukaryota > Metazoa > Chordata > Aves > Passeriformes > Platysteira > Platysteira castanea. The sequence continues at coordinate 192,616 of VYXC01010634.1, read as the reverse complement.
AATCTGCACATTCAGTCAGAACAACTGGAAAGTGCTACACATAACCAGATATAGTCAAGTGAACAAATAGGAAATGGAGAGCACAGGACTCCAGTCTCCAATCTAGGTAGACTGGAGCCTTGAGCAATCATTAATGGCATGATAATTAACAAGTTCAGATATTGGATTCTGCACCCGGGATGAAGTGGTGCTGTGTTGCGGTTTACAGCACTACAATGCTGAGCCCAAGTATGAATAGGGAGTGAAGTGTCTGGAGAGCAGCCCTGCAGGAAGGAATCTGGGGGTGCTGGTTGGCAGCAGTCTCAGCACAAAACAACAGCGTGCCCTGGAAGCCCAGAGGGCATCCCGCGTCCTGGGGTGCATCAAGCACAGCATCACCAACGGGACTATTCTGTTCTACAGAGCCACTCTCCAGGGAATATCCTGACAATATGATGTGTTTTGAGCTGCTCGTGGGTCTGAAAAAAAAAGGAAGTACCATTCTGGGACTGATAAGTTCATAGAGCACATAGAGCACATAGAGCAATTCTTTAATTCTAGTTAGTAATGCAAAGACCCCTGTTGTAATCCTCAGTCAGGAGAGGAAATGTTTATGAACAGGCTGGAAAAGCGCCTCTTCAGAGTAACCGTAAGGCAGGCAGATGCACATTTGAGAACCTATCCAGCAATACACCTCCAGGCTTTTCTGAAGAAAAACAAAGCACATGAGATGATACAATATATATACAATTTTAGATTTGTTTGTGTTTGTTTTGCGTTGCTGCTGTAAAATTTTACTTACCTTTCAGTTTGACCCATCTCTGCTTGAAGTTCAGGTATCAATGCAATACGAGGAAGAAAATGCTTTTTTTTCCTTGTTCTTTTATTTTTGTGGATGAGGGTTTCCAGATGGTGCTTGTGAACAAGAAAATCAAATATATATATGCATATTGGATATACTCACTTTTATTTCTGCTTATTTTTTGTTGTTGTGGTAATTTCTTCAACAAATACAGGTTTATTCTTAATAACATGCTGCCATCAGTTTGAGGGGTCAAAACAGAGAATTCCTGATTCTAACAAATTTGAGGATAATCCTCTTTCTCATAGGACTCCCTTTTGCTATGAGACAGCAAATTACTGTTTTCTTCTGTTTACAAAGTTTTGCTGTGAGAATTTCTCCTGTATTTTCTCTAGTAATCTACTTTGTTGGAAAGAAAACTCCTATTGCACACATTGGGTACATCAAAAATATTTTGGTTAAACTGGAACCAGTTTCTGTTTCCAATTCTAATTAAATTATGATTCCAGACTAATTTTAGATAACTAGCAATGTTTGAAGGGAATATGCATTTATTTTGTCCACACATAGAATTTGTGTATCATTTTTCCTCAGGTAAATGTCAATGGGCCCCATTTCTGCAGAACGTTCAGATTAGTATCTTTTAGCATGAAAAATATATGCTTCATTTCTTTTGAGTTTGAGATCATGCGGAAAATGCTATTCCATAGGTGTCAAATTTTTTATGTCACTTAGTCACATATTTATGCCACTTTTCTCTTCTGAAATGAGACATGGTATTTAGAATACTGCAGATGGAAGCAATGTCTAAATCAGTCATGCAAACCACTAGCTGTTTTATCATACAGGACATAGATATGAGACCTTTTCAAATACTCTTTTACATGTTAACGAAGAAATTGGCCTTTAAAAAAGTGATAAGGAAATGGAGTTCAAAAATATCTGAAAGATATCAACTGGGTGGTGTCATTTTAGCAGGTTTCCTGGATCCTTCTATGGTGTGGGATGCTTGGAATCCTAACATAGATTTTATTTATCTGAAGCCTTACTCACTCTTCCGTCAGCATCCACGCTTCTTCAGCAATCACCACCTGGCTTTCTGCAGTGGGGGAAGAGCTGGTTGCCTCCTGTGCTTTGCCAAGTCTCGTGCTAGGAATTATTAGGGCACAAGAGGGGATGCAACAGGTGTTTAGGACCACCCGAACCAGCTGAGCATTTGCTTGTGCAACTTTGGGAATGCAGAAGAAAATGTGAAGCTGAAGTGGCTCTTACTATTAAGCATTTCCAATCTTTTTTACATTGAACAACACATTGGACAAGCGTTTGTTGAAATTGAGAAGGGTGAAGCCAGATCTTAGATCTTCTTTTTTCCCCATGCCCATGGTGGCAATTAGCAGGATGGTGCACCAGGCACAGTGAGGCATTACTTGTGCCCAGAATGGACTGCAAAGTGAACTGTCAGCGTGGCAGATTACCAAGGAAAAAAGGATGAGCGCTCTCCCAAGAGTAGAAAAGAGGATTTGAAGCCTAGGTTTGGAAGGTATTTATGAATCTGAGGATGTAAGGAAACATTTGGTGGTTTACCCACAGCACCTGAGTCGTGAGCTCATTGTCTCACAGCCCAGCCTGAGCCCTGGAATTAAATACTGAATGTGGATAGGATGTCATATATGGCTCACAGGGAACTTAACTGTCTTTGAAACACCCCTTACTGCATAGCTATTCTTACTGGATATCCAAGGAACTCAGCTTGATGGGTTGTATTGTCAGTGTGAAGCTTCCTGGTGGTTGCCAGAAGATCACATAGGCCCCACTTGTGACCCTATTTTCCGAGCCCTCCCTCTTACCTTAGTTCTTGGCAAGGCATTCCGCTTCACAGGAAGAGGCATGTGGGTCAGGAAGAGGGTAGATGGATATTGTGGAAATGCAGCAATGAATAGCACAGTATTAAACAGTCATGGCTGTGCAACTCACATCAGTCCAGATGAAAGCTTTGACAGAAATGCCCGCGTCTCTTTGTACAGCTCTTTGAAGATGGGCTTAGAGTCTGTAATTCCTTCCAGCAGAATTACATCTCCTACCCAAACCAGTCCCTCTCCAAGGCCCCTCTCCAAGGCCTGTGTTACTGACATCAATTAGTAGAAATATTCGTCATCGGAAGAGTGAGACCATGATTCAGATTTTTTACTCATTAGTTGAGGATCTTGTTGCCAACTGTTGAGCAGCTTATCAGCTTTCTCTCTCACTCATGCAGCCCACTTGTGTAAAAATGAAGGTTTTATTAGGTGCTTTGCATTAAAATAGAGATAAAAGGAGTGTGTTTGCTTGAAGCAGAACAAGACAGAATAAGCCAGATCTTCAGCTGATATACATTTGTCAGAGCTCTATGAGGATAATGAAGCGATACTAATTTGCATTAGTTAAGCAGCTGAGCTGGTCTCTTTCATAGAGACTCCTCTGCAGATCTGGTGATGACCGTGTACTGCTTCTGGCTCAGGTGGAGTCAGTTTTCCCCGCTGCAGCCTTCACAGTACCGTGGGTTGTATGGCTATCTAGAAAGGTGCTGATAACGCACCAGTGGTTTGGCTATTGCTGCATCAAGGCTGTCTTCCCAACATTCTTCCCTCACCAGCAGGCTCAGGGTGGGCAACATCTTGAAAGAGGACCTAGCCAGAACAGTTGGCCCAAATGAAAACAAGGGATCTCTGTACTGTATGAAATGTGTTCAACAAAAGAAGCTAAAGGAAAGAAGGAAGGTGGGGACATTTGTTGTTATGACATTTGTGTTCCAGAGCAATTTCTGAAGGCCTACCTCCTGGGAAGTAGCTGGACATCATCTGCTGATGGGAAGTAGAGAAAAAATATTTTCATTTTCCTTTGCTTCTGCACATGACCTTTACTTTTGCTTTAATGAACTGCCTTTATCTTGACATATGAGGTTTTTTCCCATCTTATTTTCTCCCTGTCCTTTCCTGCTGAGAAGGGGAGTAATAGAGCAGCTTGGTGGACACCTGGCATCCAGCCAAGGTCAATCCACCACAGACAGGCAACCCTGACAGCTTCTAGCCCATGCCTTAGATAGGTCAGAAATAGCCTGAATCATGCCTCTGTTGAGGACGGCTGATAGGCAAGATTTAGTTGCAAGTAAATGGTGGAATTTTTACTCTTTTTCCTGAACCGTCTTTTGGTGTTATCAGGCAGACCTGTTCTACTTTACCTCTGCCTTTAGGGCAAGGGATTTGCATTTTTTCATGGCTGCTTGGAATTCATCATGCAGAGTTAAGAATGGTGTGTTTCTCCAAATCTGGCTGGAGACACACTTCATCCTCTCTGTTTTTCACCTCTTCTCTGCTTTGTCTTGCTTCTCAATTCTAGGCAGTGAGGAGTTTTTTCCTACCTTTTCTACCCCTTTTAACAATCTTTCCTCCATCTCACTCACTTGGCTCAAATTTTCTTGTGATGCCACCTGCTCACAAAGAGTCAAATATCATTTACTTTGTATACATATATTTCTAGCTGATATCAACTTCCTTCTACAGTGACAAAAGAAAATAAATTTCAATAATTTGAATTTCGAGTAAGTAATAAAAGTTGAAGGGATTCCATACTGTTGTACTATTCTGAAAACACAGACATCCTTTGGCCTTCATAAGTGCACAAGCTGAATCAGAACTGTGCAAGTCCCGCTTAAATACGAGCTGAAGCTCTCAAGTCCTTTTGCAGACATCACTGTTTAATTCATGCAAACTGGAAGAAAAAGAGATGATAAGAGAAGTGTCCCTCCTGTTTCCCCTCACTGGGAAGTTAATACAGTTTTCATGTGTTGTGACATTATTTAGTGTTCCCACGGATGGCTGCATAACCACAGCCTGACAGCCGGGGGCACTGGGAACAGACACATTCCAAGTCCCCTAACAGCAAGGCTCTGGGACAAGCAATACAAAGCAGGTAATGAAAAATTTAGCACAAAAACAGCACTTTCACTCTGTTCAGTAACATAAATTTTATCTCTCCCAAACAAATTCTTTTAAGAAATTAAATATTTTTTTAAATGGAATCTTTTTGTGGATTTGTGTTTGAGTGTATGAGCTGGTTTTCCACTCAAAAGTCAGTGTGGAAAATTCCTTCAGGTAGTTTTCTGTCTTTGAATCAAAGTATCCACTGAGATATAATATTCATTTCATTAGGCTCATCAGTGTTAATGCTGTTCATCTCCATCTAATGAAAACAGTAAATTAACGTGCAGTAGTTCTCTTTCACTTACTAATTGATATATGATGAAAGTTCCCATGCTACCAGCTAGTACATCCTCAAAGAGAGTAAGTAGAAAAAGTGGCTTAAGGGGTTTTAGAAATGTATGTTTTTAATGACAGTGATAGCCAGTATATGCTATTTGAGAGAAAAAGGCAAGAAAAATATTGCTGCCACTGGATAACAAAATCTTATACAAATCGTTTCCTTCCCTGGGAATTTGAGCCACTATTGTACTTGTGCAGGAATGGTCTTTGAATACATATTTCAGTAGCATTATGCACTTCAGCATAAGGATTATCATTCTGAAATCTGTTCTCATAGTTGGGGTTTTTTTGGTGGACTTTTAACTTTTGATCGTGAGCTTGCATCTAATTGAGGAAGTGCTTATACGACGGACTGCTGATTGCTAGGCAGGAAAGCCTTGAATTACCAGTAAAATGGAGGATGGCAGATTCTCATCTGATGTTAATCAGCTGATCTGCTTAAAATTGGACTGTGTTGATTTGCATCAAAGGATGGGAAAGAAACCCCTCAAGGAATCACTGAAGAACACCTCTATCAATGACAGAGTCACACAGTGCCCCCGAAGCCCAGGAGACTTTAACAGGTCACAGCCAAGCACCTGTTACCAAAGGAAACTTTGAATGATCAGTAAGGGAAATAAATGAAAAACCATAAACTTCATCAGTACTGGCTCGTGGGTGACTTCACTCTTCCTAAAAATTCAGCAACTGATTTCCCCTTCTGTAGTAACATATGCCTACAAACCTTCAGAGGGAAAAATCAGAGACAGGCGTGAATTAAAAATGCAAAAAGGAACTGAAAATAATCCATTCTGCTGTAGGAAGTATGGAAAAGACTGCAAATAGGAGCTTGCACATCTCCCAAGTCATCATGTTTTAAAAAGGGAATGGATCAATGTGAAGAGGAAGCAGTCTCAGTCGCTCTGGAGCCAAATGGATCTGCTCAGGTTGCAAGAAATCTCTGACCAGCTCTTGCAGAATTAAAGGTACCCAAACACCGTACAAACTGTAAAGGCACCAAGTTGCTTAAAAGTCATGTTCCCCTCGGCTTGGTGGAGCTGCAGTGATGAGATGCTGCTCACCCGCAAGTGACAAAAGCCAGGGCTCCTCACCATTGTGTTCTCTGAGTTCTCGTGTCCCAGGAAAGACACTGCTTTCCTGAGACAGACGTGCTGCTTGCTCCCTCCTGCTCCCATCAGCAGCTACTCCAGTGTGTACACTGCCAAACCACACGGCCCTCGCAAGCGAGGCTTTTCTTGGCAGGAATACCCCGGGGTGCTCAGCGAGGTCACCCGAGGGCTGCTGTGCTCACTGAATTTGTTTTAATTGGGCTGAGCTGCCGTGATGCTGCCAGAAATAGGCCTTGCTGCACCTGCAGAGACAATGTGGTAGGCAGTTTTCATTTAACTAGAAGTGAACTTTGTAAATCCAAAGTATTTGTTTTATTACCCCAAACTTGATTTCTCCCAGTTATTTTTTCCCAAGTATCTCAGTATTGTTATACTCCATCTGGACAAGCTAAAAATCCTGTCCCACAGACAGATGGAGCAAAGGAAGGAGAAATTATTATAAATGCAAACAAAATTCTTTAACTGGAGGCTTGCTTATGGTTTTAGGTTCTTGATTCTGTATTTGGTGAAGTGTCTTTCTCTTATATGTGATAGCTCTCATAAGGCTGTGGTTTGTAAAATTAGTAATATAGTGGAATGTATACTTGCATTTTTCACTTCTTTATAATGAATTTTTTCACCAAATATTATATAGTTTTGAACTAAATGAGAGAGGATTGTGACAAAAAAAGAGATGAGTCTAAGGAAGTATTTCAGAACTTTTTGTATAAGTCTTGAACGTATTTCTGAATTTCTTGCATAAAATTTAAATCATATCATTACAAATATAATCTATAATTTTCCTGCTGCAGTGGAATGTGGGATGGTACAGTCTCTGTTAATTTTTCTCTTTATTTTGTTCATTACAGAAGAATTTTATATTGCTGAGGACTATATTGATTCCAGTTTTAGAGTACTGCATTGTGTTCTTCTGTATCATTTCTATTTTTTGAGTAATAAATTTGGTATCTGAGTGATACTTCTCATTGTTGAAGTTGAAAAGGTCTGTTTTTGAAGACTGATAAAAACGGCAAAGTACAGGACTGCTTCAGTTTGTGTATTGGCTTTTCTTCACAAACTTCAAGTTGAATTACCACTGAGAAAGAAGCCACAGAGATGATATTGTAAAAGATTCATATTGTTCTGTATTTTTCGAAGAGATCAATGATGTTGTGGTAAAGGAGATGAAGGAAGACACTTTTTATCTATGTCCTCCTTTGAATATGATGCCAGGTGATAAGTTTTTCTTTTATTTCTGTCAGCCAAACTCCACTGCTCAGGTAACTGTATTGTGTATTATCACTTGCAATTAAAACCACTAAACATGTTAGACTGGAGTATTTAGCAGCATTCCACTTTATTTAACTGACTTTTTATGAATCTCTGGGTCAGTTGCCAACTGCCCATCTGCCAAAATGAAAAATAAGGTTGCCTTTATTTTGCTAGGAATTGTATTTAAAGTTATCAAAGGCTTAACAAATTTCCTAAAGCCTGCTTTCCTGAGATGGAAACTCTGGATCTAGGGCTTCCCTGGAATGATTTTGAGCATTTCATCCCTACCCTGTGCAGACACCTGGCCCCATACCTGCATCATCCATCTCCTGGTTCTGAACAAAATGGTTCAATATTTTCCTGTTGCCCTGGGCCCAGTCAGTCAGTGTGTAACTGATGCTGCAGCTCGCTAATGGAGTAGTAGTAAACACAACCTCACCTTTTACTATTTTTCTTCTTAGCCCACAAGTAACATAAAACAACATTTCCAGTTGTAATTGAACTACAACAAGGTCTGCTAAAAAAAAAAATAGGTAGTTCCAGGTGCCTCCCCCCTTTCCTTGTCCTCCAGAGACTGATTCCTGTGTAATGCAATATATCTTGTGTATTCTTATATTATGTTTCGTTGTATCAGGTAATTTAACAGCTGAATAAAGCAATTGATAATTGCCTAATGGAGGAGAAAACAAGTTCTTAACACTTCTTGTGATTCGTTATAGCAGGAACACTAGGGAGCTCGTGTTCTAGCATTATAATAATGATGGGAATGCTGCTTTTAAAAAATTCCAATTATCCTCTGGATTTATTATGACCTTTTCTGTTTGTTGACTTGTTGGGTTTTTTTTGCGGGGAGAGCACTGATTTGCATTTTACCCCTGGTTAACAGCCTATATCTTATGTCTGTTTCAATCAGTTTCTGTGATTTGGGTTTTTTGACTGTGGCCTGACTGCACTTGCACATTACCAACATTGTACTTTGAGGTGATGTGCAGAACTGAATATTGGATTATTAGCTATTCATTTTGCTAAATAACATTGTAGTATATATGTAAAGTGCTGGTATGTAAACAACTGTATTCCTGCTCTGGTCCTATTTACTGAAAATGGGGTTTACTGTTGGGTACTGGATTTGATGCACCATTGTTCTGACTCAGCGCAGTCACTCTTGTGTTACTATTTCTAAGGGTAAAAGTGTGAATACTATTCTTTTTTTAAATTTTTTTGTTGTTTTTCACTATCTCCTGAAATCACAAAGCATTAGACTGAACATAGGAACCAGGCAAATTATCGGAACTTGGTTGGGTTCTCTGAGTCTCTTTTATGTTAGCATGTTCTTTAGATGCTGAAAAAGCACCAAACGTACCCTGTTCCTCTTCCATTTCTTCTAGGCTGCATGAAGATGTCTTTTCACCACTTAGGGCCCCAGTCGACCTCTATTCTTTTAAAGAAGAGAGCCAGGGGGATTGCACTTTAGTTCTTCCAAAAGATTTAAGGAAGTGAAAAATGCTTTCCATGTATAAATAACTCAGGTCAGGAAAAAACTCAATGACATTATACCCACTGCTGGGCTGTGATTACAACTAGAAACTGCATATAGCTCAGCTGATTTAAAATTATCCAATATATACTAGATCAGCCTGAAGGCTGAATTCTTTAATGATACTTGGCACAGCTCAAAGAGAAGTTAGTTGGAGCCAAGGAGGGTAGCCATGGCCACCCATCCATCATTCTGGCTCCCTCTGTCTGGGAGGGTGCACAGTGCCAGGTGGACAATCATGAGTGGTTTAGTTTGTTGGACTGTGCTGGCTTTGGCTGGGGCAGAGTTAATTTTCTTCACAGTGGCTGGCATGGGGCTGTGTTTTGGATTTGTGCTGTACACAGGGTTGATGATATAGGGATGTTTCTGTTATTGCTGAGCAGGGCTTACACAAAGCCAAGGCCTTTTCTGCTTTTCGTACTGCCACGCTGGGGAGGAGGCTGGGGGTGCGTGGGAGGTTGTGAGGAGACACAACTGGGACAGGAGACCCAAACTGACCAAAGGAATATTCCAGACCATATGATATCATGTCCAGTGTATAAAATAGAGGGAAGAAGGAGGAAGGAGGGGACATTTTTACTTATGACATTTGTCTTCCCAAGTCACTGTTACAGGTGATAGAGGCCTGCTCTTCTGTGGATGGCTGAACACCTGCCCACCCATGGGAAGCAGGAAATTCATTCCTTGCTTTGCTTTGCTTTGCTTGTGTGCATGGCTTATGCTTTCCCTATGGAACTGTCTTTATCTCCACTCATGAGTTTTTTTGCTTTTGCCCTATCGATATTCTTCCCAAACTTGTTGGTGGGGTAGTGAGTGAGTGAGTGAGTGAGTGAGTGAGTGAG
>VYXC01010634.1:102884-182197 GCA_013397175.1 Platysteira castanea | reverse complement strand
GAGTGAGGGAGGGAGTGAGGGAGTGAAGGAGTGAGTGAGGGAGTGAGGGAGTGAGTGGCTACGTCGGGCTTGGCTTCTGGCTGGGGTGAAGCACAACAAGGGCATGAGAAAAGTCACATTCACTTTAGCTGTCGTGCTTTAGGGAATGAGCAGCCCTTGAGGTCCAAATTCATGTCCCAAATCACAGCTCTCTGAGGATTCCCAGAGCTCACCTCTCCTCCTTTATTGCTTGTGCATCCTGCCTTCTGAGAACTTTCAGATGCCTTTCTGATAAACTCTTTATTGTTTAGTATTGAAACTTCTTTCAAACAACCTTTAATAATAAAGCCATGGGGTAGAACTCTCTTACTATTTTCCTTTTTACTGCCATGTTTATGTATGAAGCAAATTATAATACCCAATAACTTTGCAGTCCTGTGATTTTTTATAAATATTTAAAATGGTTGCACTCTGCTTACAATTTCCCATGCATTAGAAATGCAACTGACTGCAAATTAAATTTATATTGCATATTTGAATATCAGATGTCAGTATACGCTAAAGTTATTTGGACTAAAGCAAGTGAAATACCTAATACAAATCCAGTGATTTGCCTTGACACAGTGCCTTGATTCACTGGCAGTTTATACAAGCACAGAAGAAAAGATGACACACATTGCAAATTGTTCAGCAAAGTTAACAATCAGGTCAAAATTTTAATTTGCAAAGCTAAACAGAGTGATGTAGGCATGGAGTAATATCATATTTTGAGGGCTTTTAAAATTCTTTTCTTCCTTTGGCTTCTGTTGCTTATTTTCTTGCATTGTGGATCTTCTCTCTCTATATCTTGTAATATTACCTAGTCACATAGGTACTGGGAATACAGTATATGTTTATTCCCATCCAGACTCTCATACAAGTCGTATTTCATTTGCTTCATTTTTCTGTCTTTGGAAGCAGGAATGAAAAGATCCCCTAAACAGTCTTAAAGAAGTGTCCTAGCCACTACTGTCCTACATTAATATTGTAGTCAATACAAATAATGGAAAAGAGAAACAAAGAAAAAGCACAATTTGCAGTGCTTAGACTCTGTCCTTCATTTCCCTTCTGTTTCTTACTGATTTCAACGCTGTCCTCAAAATCATATGGATAAGTATTTTCAAATACAGCAAGGGAAAAGCCTTTTTCAGCCTTTCCAGTTATAGAGGTTCTTCAGTTTCCTCTTGCCAGGTTCTCACAATCAGCAGTCATGTAACGTTATGTAATGTCATGTAAGTCATGACGGTAATTTTGTTTCTTGGCTGTGGTCGCTACCTATTTCTTTTAAACAAAACAGTATTTTTTGGCCAAGAGATGTGCGGGTTGGAGGGCTCATAATAACCAGAAATTTTTAAAAGGCTACAAGTGTAGAAAATAAACATAGGTTCAAGATTTTAAAGAAAGAAGCAACTGTTAGTCCGGTTTAGCTTCCTCATTGCAGAAGTCAGAGCAATCCATGCATTTTGCCTCATGCTGATCCACGCAGTTTTAGCCCCATTTAAAACAGTCTTTCAGAAGGCATCCCATCCTGATGTGGAGGCATCTAGAGATGGAGAAACCACTTATTCTGTGAGCTACCTTTTCTGTTCCAGAATATGCAGAGAATTTCAGTTGAAATTTATCTAGTTTTGGTACTGTTTTGTATGCTCTTCTCCTCGGAGATTACAATCTTTAATATACTATTACTTTATATCTGTAATGGTAATCTCGTCCTTCTCTGTTACAGACTGCACAGACTGAAGCACAGCCAAAGGGCTATAATGCTGAGCATGAAGATGACACAGAGGTGTTTGCACCCAGAAGTCAAGTGGACACAGAGCGACAGCCATGTGGTACTTTGGTGCCACGCAGGGCGTGGAGGGAACAAGTCACACAGCTGGGACTGGTCAGTCAAGGGCTTTGGAAAACAGGAAATCAGCTGAGTATTATCCCTATGAAGCACATGTGCAGTGCTTGGTTTACAGCTCTTTCACTGCAGAAGAGGCAAGAAATGTGCCTCGGAGGTGATGTCCAGAGTTACAAATTAATTAACCTTGGATGGCAGGACTTATGGCAGCACTTATGGCAGTCTCCAAGTACCTCAAGTCATCGTTTGCTGTGTTGGTAAGTAATGGGAAAATAGAATAGACAAAATGGAAGTAATTAAGATAAAGTGCTGGGAAATTTAATAGAAAAATAGTGTATATTTCAGAAGCACAGTTACTGCTACCTAACAGGCACTAAGAATTCTATGCTTGTGAGAGGCCAGAAATGATTCTTAATCACATGCCCTGTAAGAACACTGATGGCCATTAAAAAAAATGACCCCGGTTAGTAAGGGAAATGCCACATCCAAAAATCAGCACAGTCAAAAGGAGAGTTTAAATTTATTCAGCTATCAGCAGCAAGACTGGAAAAAGGTTGTTAAGCATGAGTTATGGCTCCATTCCACGTACTACAGCCTGTAGCAATGGATATTTTAATAAACTTCAGTTGGAAGAAAATAAAATGATTTCTGTGAAAATACCTGAGGTGTTTTGAAGATACCAGAATCCAAAGAAATATATTTCCTGGCAAGCATCCCTATAATGCATAGAAGTAGAGGAAGCATAAGCACGTAATGAATATAGAACAGGTTTGAGGAAATAAGTGCTGGTGAATTTAAGCAAACCGTGTGCCTTGAAATGTAAAACAACCAAAGTATATTTCTTCAGTATGACAGTGACTAGTAGGATACATTTTTTAACTGCAGAGCAACTGAACTCCCTATCATGTTAAGTGCAAACCCCCCTGAAGGAATCAAAAGTTTTGATTGAAAAGGAATGGGGCCTTCACACAGGGCAGCTAAGCCCATTAACAACCAGTTTGCCCATAAATTGCCTCACAGCGTGCTTTGCACCAGCCCCTGCTCCCCCAGCAGGCAGCAGCCCCTCCGGTGGAGGAAGGAGGTGGATGGAGTGGTTGACTGGAGGGAAGGGGCCATGGGGGTGGCAGGGGAAAGGCTGCAAGGAGGAGGTTTCACCTCACGCTCCAAAGTCACTGACGGCATCACTGCTTGTTGCTGCTGTGGCAGGCATACCAGCAGCAGCAGCAACAGGGAAAAGAAACCATTTTTAAGCACAGCAGCCTTGGAATTGTGGTAGGTCCAAAGCTGCCTGGCAAAAAAATCTTCTTTCTTTTGCCCCTACTGTGCTAGGTACCTTCTTGTTTGGCTTAAGTCTCAACCCAGCCCCAAGTAAAGACTGCTTCTACTTACTGCTATAAATTTTGTGAAGCACTCCATAGACAAATAGCACAAGAAAGTCCTTTCTGATGAATCAGCCTGAATATCATAATGATATCTGTCAAATAAATGCTCTAAACAGAAGTAGTTATTTCTTCAGCACCCAAAACTAAGTAGATTAGTGCACACAAAGTTGTTAAATGCGAAGCAAGGGCAAGGCAAAATGTGACAAGGCTGCAGGCAGTTCTTCAGCTCATGTGCAGCGCAGTAGTGCTCCAGGCATCTTAAGTCCTACAGGTGATGGAGAAGAGCACTCCTCATCAGCTGTTCTCCCAGCCCAGTCCATAATGTTAGCTGGACTATGCCAAGCTGGACACTGATTACACACCTTTTTTCCCAGGAGAGCACAGCATTTTAAAAGCTGTGTATTGTTCTTGGGGAGATAATTCCTGAGATAACCACTTGATATCTTTACCCACCTTTTCCGCTGTAAACTTGAGCAGTTTCAGTGACAGTGCTCATTGCAGTTGTTTCCACGAGGGAGCTCATCTTACTGCTCTGGGGACCTGAAGGATTATCTTGTCTATGGTGTAGAAAATAATGCTGCAACACTGTTGCTACAAGCTCCGTATGAACCCTTATGGGAGGAAAATGTCATTTTATTTTAAAAGAAGTCTTACATCACTTGCATTTTCCTGCTGTACTTCTCATAATTGCCAGGACAGGTGCCTCCACGTGAACACCAAAACTGAGACCTTGCCACGCTGCCTGGGTTGGGGAGGGTGACTGACCTTTGACTTTCTTTATGCCCTTTAGGAGCTGATGATGATCTTTGCCTCTCCATCCTATCCCATCCCATGCCATCTTTGTGAGTCCACGGGTTTTTGTCACCATCCTTTATCCCTTTAATTGGGCAGCCTAGGACTCTAGTCTGTTCTTTGTCTTCCCACTTTGATGGGAGCCATTACTGTTTGTGTATTTTAGTTTGGGTGTAGGCTGTTCCTGTTTTTCTAGTTGTCCTGAGAAATTGCAAGTAGCTGTGCTGTACTGAGACGTCTGCGACCTGTTCATGAGTGCCACCAGACGTGCAAGTCTTACGGCTCTTCTGTTCCTTTGGGTGCACCTGCAGCCACACAGTCTCTGTTCATGGCAGTCTTAATATTTCTGCTACAGTTCTCTAAAATACTCAGCAAAGCTCTTCAGTGACCCTTCTCCTCACTGATACGATGAAGTGCATTTTTGGGAAGAGAAATCAAGGCACAGATCAAATCATACCTGTCCTTGCAATTCCTAATAATTGTTCTTGCAATTCCTAATAATCCAGATTATATTATTCAGTATCTGCCTTTGCAAAACAATTCAAGTTGTTAACAATTTGAAATGAAGATACCTCAAGAAAATCATTAAGCTTCAATGAATATATGTAGTGAGAGTGATGCCTTGAGTGGCTACCTAGAAATAGAGACTAGACAGGAGTAAGGGAATAAAGGTAGGTATTTATTTGAAAGGCCTTCAAAGTTACACCCTGGGGAGCCAAGGGCTATATCCAAGATGAACCCCAAGATGGACAACGAGTCACAAGAACTTGTGACTTTTCACACTTTTATAGGTTTGGTCCGTTTGCATATTAGCATAAATTCACCAATTGAAACTTTAGTTAATGTAATTTCTTCAATTTCTCCACCTCTCTTGCAGCCCTAGATTACACCTTTGGCCCTAGGACAGTCTGAATGTCCTTAAATAACAAGCTCAGAGGGGCTGTTTTATGTCTATCTGGCATAAGAGAACAGCAGCTAGCAGGCTACAAGAAACTTCAGAATTACACACTAAGCAATACAGGATTTCAAAAATATAAAAGTTGAAAACAGAAAATATCTGGGTTCAATTAACTAGTTCATTCACATCTTTATTCTGTTCCATTTTATAGTGATTCTGCAAAACAGCTTTGGTTTTGTTTCTTTCCATTATTATTTTTGCCCCAAGCAGATGAATGTGGGTTTTAGAGCTGTTTCCTCTTGCCGTTGTTAATTCTGAAACAGAGAATAATGTAGTTTTCACTAAGTTTTTTTTGTTTTCAGCCACAAAATATGCACTGCAGTGCATAACTGCTACACATGTTTAGCTATTGAAACAGAACTCAAAGACCAGAAGCTGCATCATGGCTCAGTAGGAATTTTTTGTAAATATAATGTTAATACAAAAAGGAAAATCAGCCCAAATTTCAAGGGTCCACGAGTTACACAAATCAAGTAGACTCATTAGTTTAACAGTAGTAAAATCTTGTTAGTAAAAAAATATTCAGATGGAGTGTTTTAGTTTAAACTGTTGTCATTCTCATACACATTTGCATACTTATAGCTACTCTGATAGTATTTCTTTCTGCCGTGTTCCTGTGCTATAACAGAAAATGGCTTCTGAAATGTAATATCATACAGCCTGAGATACCATACAGAGCTGAATCTTCTCTTGATAGCACTCCAGGATGTTTGACGTTAATTTAGAATGCAGTGTCATTTCCCAGGAGTTATGGGTTAATTCTGAAAAAATTAAATGACCTTCAGATACATGTTGCCTAAATGGTTCTCACTCATCCATATTCAAAGCAAGACTTTTTTAAAAGGCTCCATGTAGCTCATATCTGCAAGTATGATCTCAGGGAAAAATAATTGCATTCAAAATGGCAGTTGCTTGACTAGAGGCAAAAAATTTTTAAAATGTCTTCCTCTTTAAACAAATCATCTTGTATTTGAAATTTATTTTCAGCTTTCCAGGTGGCTATCTTTGTCAGAGTTTCAGGAAGAAAAATAATAAATATGAACCATAGGTAGTGGATAATTGAGGCCTCCTGTAAAGACAAAATATTGTGTATGTAAACACCTCAGCAGTGTCAATATAAGTGAAAATGTAATGAAAAGCCTATTTATTTCACACCAGTCAGTCTCAGATACGAACTTGTAAGGAACAATGATATTCCATTTCACACAATTTAAACATACTTTTTTTGTTGTTAAAAATAAGTTTTACAATGCTTTAATGCACTTACAGGTACTCTTGGATAAGAGAAAACTGCCTTCAAGTTCCTTAAAATATCTAGACCACCTCAGAAAACTGCTTGAGTTTAACACACATTCGTATTTTATAATGAGAGTAAATATACATTTTCCTTTTGAACAAGGAGTGGAAATAAACAAATTCCTGTTTTCTAGATGAAATTAAATGCATAGTAGTACCTGTTTAGATGCATAGATCCCTCAGCTGTTTAATATGAAAACCCTTGTTTGGATGAGTGAGTTTCCTCTTCCTACTTCTCAAGGCCTTGCCCCGGACTCTTTACTCCCAGAAAAATATGTGTCTCTGACATATTTTTTCCTCCAATGCCTCTTTTTTTCAGGAGACAGAGCCATTGTTAATTCCTGTGTGAGAATTTATGACACTTCTAGAATAGTTTTTTAGATTTTAGCCCATTTATGCTCCCCAACAGCTCTGTCTGACAACAGCTCTGTCTGACAGCCTGTGAGTCTCACAATGCTGAAGAGAAGATGGAGCCTAGTGACATAATATGTTTTACAGGGATACTTTGCTCCCATTCCCTAATTTTGCAAACATTATAATAATTTTCAAATGTATCCTGAATTTCGCAAACACTTTAAGCTGAAATCACAGATGAAAATTGTTTGAGCCTTCAGATTTTCCTTTCAAAGCTTTTCCCCTTATGAAAAGTCAAGAGTATTGCCACTTATGAAAAAGGTCAAGGATATGGAGGTCTGGGTTATCCTAGCCTGTAAATATCAATACCCTGCACCCAAACCAGGGTCTCAAGAGTCATTAACCACCACTCCTTTCCTTTTATGGGATCCTTTCCAGATCCTTATCATTCTTGGAAATGCACATGGCTTGGTATAGAGAGAGCAGTGCTACCTGCAGAGTGTTAAGGAGTGGGAAGAGGTGTCAACACCTCTAGTTTTACTAAATGAAATTGTGACTGAATGAGAAGAAAAGAGAGACAGATTCCACATCCCTGAAAACAGAGCTGGGAACTGCCCACTGGTTTCAGTGCAGTCTGTCTGAATCAGAAGAGGTTCACCCTCTGCCTTCTGAATGGGGTATGTACCTAGCCCTAGGAACTGTGCCTGTGTGTTGGGGAAGAAAAGGGGGCTACAGGCAGTTTTCTGTGTCTCCATTTGCTTGCTGTTTATTGCAAATGCACCCAAAATGAAAGAAAACCGTTGTTCAGATCAAAATCCACCTCCTCTTTTTCCTTTTTTTACTTTCTTCCTTTTTGTCATTTTTGTGGTTTATCTGCCATTTACACTCCCCTCTCCCTACAAAAACAACAAATAAACCAACAAAACCAAACTCTAGTTAGCTGCATTTACTTGTACCTACTTTTCTGTTTTTACTGCAAATGTATAAAACTATCCTGTCCTGGATGGTGGTTGTAGAGACAGAGACATAGATGTTCTGACAGACCTAAACGGATCTGAATCCATCTCTATTGTTTCCGAAAGTAGTTTCTTACTCAGGTCCCAGTTCCCTTTCTCTAGAGCCACATGTTTTCCTCAGTTAAAGGTGTGTAGAGGACAAACTGTAAGCCCTTCACTCTGGCTTTCCTTAGTATGGACACATATAGCAAACTTTAGGAAAAATCTATTTAAAAAAACAATTAAAACAAATTATTCTATAAGGCCTATTCATAGGAATTAGGAGACAGTCTGAGGCTGGGACATGTAGGTTATCTGTACTTGTGTCTATAAAGAGAGGGAAATTAAACATGTAGAAGAAGAGGTTTTGGGGTACATACCCAGAAATGCTGGGAAGTGCAGGTGGCAAGGAGAATCTGATATATATTGACATGGCTTTCTAAAAACCTCTGTTTTCCTCAGCAATACGACCCTTCTGTCTTATGCTGGTCATTGTTTTAGGAAGAAGTCAGAAGTTCTGTCCACAAAGTTGAAAAAAAGAAAAGGTAGGAAGGAGCCAGTGGGAAAAAATTTCCAACCAGAATTAAGCCTGAGATTTCATGTCTGCAAAGAATAAGAAAAATTTCATGGTTAGAATTCTGAAGAAGAAATCTGACCGATTAAAAATATCAGAAATAGTATTATTGTGTTTTTACTTCTCTGTGTCTCTAAGACGTGTCTTTCAACTGTAGTTTTTATATTACAATCTTGTGATATGATTATTTTCCATGAATTCACTTTGCATTGATATTTTTGCACCCTATATTTATACCTGCCATTTATAAACTTTACTTAATTGGAGTGTTTACTTCATGAACCAAATTCCATATTGTCAAAGAGAAATTGAATGGCTGAAACAATGCAGAGTGAATTTTTCATTCTTCTGAATATAAGTTTAATAACCACATTGTTAACTGTGTTGTTCAAACACTGCACAATCTGCATAAATATTAAAGGGTTTTTTTTCTGCTGACACGATTTTCCTATGGAAAATATTTTGTTAGCCTTTATTTGAGAGCATTACTAGGCACTGTAATTGCTGATTTGTTCATTGATTTTCAAGCTATGTGTTATTTTCTTTTCACAATATTTTCAATTCAGAATAGCAAGTTAGAAACAGAAAAATGAAGATAACCACTTACACAGGCTATCTCTAGATATTTCTGGGTTTTCTATTGACTCTAGCTCTCTGTGTAAGTTTTACCAGGAGACCCATCACCTTTGTTGCAAATTCCTAAGAACCAATATAGCAACAGCTGTACATTGTCATTGCAGTACTAGCCATCCTGAGAGGAACAATGCACAAGGGGAGAAATAGGGCAAGGAATATTGGCTTCCATCTGACAAGAGTCAAGCAAAGACTATTTCCATTAAGTGTTGCAACTATATTTTTGATCACCTCCCTGTGGCTTGACTATAATGGTCCTAGGAAACCCTAGGCTATGCTAGATTTAAGATCCTAGCTCTAAACAGATGACAGAGAATATATAACACTATACTCGCCAGTGGCTCAAAGTCTGCATGGTAGGTTCCATTTTTCAGTCCCTGATGGGACTGTACCTTGTACTTTTAGGAGGTATCAATTTTGCAAAGGCTTTACCCTTTCTTCATCATAAATACTCCTGCTTGGGTAGAAATTTCAGAGTGCTGAAGCATCAGTTTTTAGTTTCTATGAAAAAATTGTGTGTACAGCCCTAGACCCTGCTCAGTGCAGAATTTATTTGATTTATGTGACAATGAGGTTTGCAAAACCTCTGTTGTTTTCTAGTCCGTGGATTGTGCAAACTGTCTTTCAGAACTGGATCGAACATTGCTAATGCTGTCTATAAACAACCCAAAACAACACTCTGAGGAGTGTAAATAAACCTGGAGCTCATTAATCCATATCAACTGCTGCACTATTGTCATTGAGAGACTGCTCTATTTAGCAATCCAGGTGAAGTCATCTCAGTACTCCAGGAATTTTGCTTGAGGCACAGCTACAAACATCCTGCACAAGATTTACTACACAATTATACAGCACCAGGCTCTGAGAGGAAAAGTACTTCTGGATACAATAGGATCATTTAAGATGGTGGATGGAGCAGAAATTTTGGAAGAGATGGGATGAAATTCATGTTCTCTCAATGACAGTACTGTCCTAGGTTCCCTTGTGTATCAACGAAAGGAATTTTTGGACAGAAAAAAAAGTCTACAATGTTTTGATTTCTTCATAGGCAGAAAATACAGGTGGTATCAAAAGTTTCTGTGCATGCAATTTAGAGGTTTCTATACCAGTGCATGTGGGACACTCAGGATTTTCCAGGTTCCCAAGGGCTGAACAATTTTTTTCCCATAATTGTGGGAAAAATTATTTGTTTTTTAAAAAATCCCCCACTGAGAATAAAGGAATCCCTAAGTGCTCAGCGAGATTGGAAGTTTGAAATTCAGAAGGGCTTTATGCATTCTGCAGCTTTTCACTGCCAATGCTTGTGATTTGGCAAGGAATTTGATAAGGAATTGCTAGCTTCAGAAATGTGACTACACATGCCATTTCCTTGTTTGCAGGAGATTCAGGGCTTTTTCTTTGTCTTTTCTCTTTCATTGCTTTAGACATGACAGGAAGCTGACACGAAGTGTGATCACCATTTGTATACACCAAACATGTATAGATTGTGTGAGGACAAACGTCCACCCCATTCACTAGTCTGCTTTTTGGGAGTTGCCTGGGGAACAAATGTAAGCATCACAGGTTGTCTCAGCCCTTGTAGTAACTGGTGATAAGTGACTTCACCCTTGCATGCAAAAACATGCAAAGACCACAGTCAATGCAGGGGGAGAGCAAAACACTTGCAAAAAGACTCTGCATTTGGTTTCTTTGCATAATTTGGAACAAATTTCCTCTTTATCTGGTATTTGGATTAGAATCATCAGTTTACAGCTACTTCTTACTAGTGGCAAATACTTGGATTGACATTTTCTCTTCTGGGTTCTTGCCTAGCACAGAGGGAAGGAAGACTTCCTGTGACCTGCTGGGGACACTCTTCCTAAAGCAAGACAGACTCTTCCTGAATGGAGACAGCAATTGGATATACCTTCCCTTTAGCCTTCTCTTCTCCAGACTAATCAAATGCAGTTACCTCATCCTCTCTTAACACATCATGTTCCCCAGTCCCTGATAATTTTAGTAGCCTTTAACTGACCTCACCCTGTTTGCCAGTCTATCTCTTTTTCTGGAGGGCCCAAGCCGGGAGACAATACTCCAAGTGTGTCTTCACAAAGGCTGAATAGAGGGAAGTTACATTTTCCCATGGTATTATGGTTAAAGTGGTTTTGTTCTGGAGTATTTACTGTCCGTTCCTGTAAGCACAGTCCCCAAGAGTACCAGGAGTAAATACCATAACCCTTTTAAAAATTGTATGGTCTTAAGTCATTGTGGTTTCATTTGCAGAAGTTTTGGTAACTCCTTGAAACAGCTGAAATCAGGTGACTTAATTTGAACAAAGGAGATTTTATTTATTGAAGTTTCCAAAAAATTATATTAAAATGAGCCCAGCTTATTGCAATAATACCCACAGCTAGAGGATATATTGTTATTTTTAAAATTATTTGCGCCTTGTTTCTAGTCTTTCTGCTAGGTTGTGCTCATGCCAGAGATTGCTAAGAAGCCTGACTACAGTTTGTGAAACCCTCAGACACTGAAACAAGCACCACAGAAAAACTCATGAGGAATATAATAACTGCCTTGAGAGAAAGGTTTGAATACTTAATGGAATATATAGTAAGAAGACACTGCAAAATATGGAAATTCTGTGTATGAAGCAAAAACAAATCATATCTTGTGCTGAAGTGGGAAGAGGTACCCTCTGAAGAAAACGTAGTCTTGAATTTGTTGTCTATATCAGAATACATATCTATCTCGACATTTTCTATCCATTGAACACTTGTCAGTCTTTATAGCATTCTTTTAAGAATATTTTTTTCTTCTAATTTAATAATAAAAGAATCTTCTTGAGCTAAAGAATTAGGTTGTACCCAAAGGTCAATTAATATACACTAATAAAAACGTGCAGAATATGAAATATTCCTTTTTATGTATCATCTGTTATTTAAGGTATTTCTCAGAACCTGCACTGAATTAGTGATATTGAAATATCCTTGCAGGACAGCTACTCACAGGAGAATAAAATATATCATGATACAACTGGAGTTGGAAAAAATCAACCAAAGGCTAGAGGAGCCTAAGTATTTCATGAAATATAATTCTAAGTCTAAAATCTGAGTTGTCAGTACTGCTACTAAGATGTTCTTTTGGGCTCTGAATGTGCCTGAAATCTCAGGTGAAAACATAATTGCCTTAAGTCTGTCTCAACACACTCAGAAGCACCACTGTTCAGCTGGTGCTGACTGTGGCTTGACATCCAGCCTATGCACACCCTTAAAGGGCTGTGGAAACCAGGCACTTCTCCAAGCCATGTGTTTAGCTCTGGCAGGTGTTTCCCATCTACTGTAAGACACCACAAAGGGAGACACACTGGGAAACAGAAGATGCCTTACAGTTCCCTTTTGCCCAGGAGTCTATTTTGCCAAGAACTGTCACTCATGACAGAGAGGAAAGTTCTAGACCCTTCCCTCCCTATCCAGCTTCTTTGTGGACTGGACATTCAACTTCTTCTACGCCTAAAAAATTGTTAGTTGGAGCAGGAACTACAACTGCATGTTCTCAGATTAGATTGATGCTACCAGCTGATAGCACATCCTGGAGTGTGGGGTGATCAGAGATCCACAGCTGTTCTTTATGCATGAAAGAAGTACAGGCCAGACAGGAGAAAATGAGCCCAAATACTATGGACTAGCTACAATACTCATGAAATGGATGGATCTTTTAAAGTAAATTACTCAGATACCAGATTCCTGCCTGTCTGTGCTCTCTGTCTGAGCAGGTGAAACCAGACTTAAGTCCCTTTTTGCTAATACCTTATTCTGCAACTTCAGTGTAGTAAACACTGAGGAGTAACACCATAAAAACTTCAGAATTTTAATATTTATTAGTCTAAAACAATTTGAACATGAGAGATGTCTCATTAATTTTTGGTTTCCTCAGTCGTTTAAGGCAAAACTCGGTGGCTTGATACCTTTGGATGTTACTTTGCCCTTCTCCTTCCCCAGGGTTTCTCATGCCTTTATTGTTCTTGACTGGTGTTTTTCTAACTTATTATTCTTAAAAACTTTCAGAATTGTCTATCTCATTACCCCTCCAAGCCTACTCCTATGCTTTATTTTCTATCCTATGAGATTTTCGTCATAATTCTTCAGTTTAAGCTCCTTACGCCATACCACATCCACTCAAACACATAGGGAACTAACTCTATTTTCATTGTTATGATTTGATATAAGGTCTCTAAGTTCTTTTGCTCTAGACTAAGCTGTTTAAAATTATCTTGTCTTTCTCTACAAGATCCATTTTATTACTTTGAACTCTCTACACTTGATCCACCTCTTTTTTTTTTTTTAGCATATTTATTACTGCTGGAGACACTACTCATTAAAGGCTGAGGCAAGAACAACACCCAGAGAACAGCCTACTGTATCTGGTAGATTGTATTCTTGTGTGTACACATATGCATCTGTATGTGTGTGTGTGTGCATTCTAGTAGAATGCTTGTCTTTTTTTCCTAACAGCATGACTAAATTCATTAATATTCAGCTTAGAATCAAACCTTCCTCTCTAACTTAAATACTTTCCTTCGGAGCTACTGCCCAGCCTTCTGCACATCCAGCCTAGCTATCTAGACTATAGCATCTTTCACAAGTCTTTATTGACTGCGTGCTATTTCTTAAGTTCACACAATCATCCTAAATTCTAACCCTTTTTCCCCCTGATCTTTCATCCGCCACCTGATCCACCTCTTTACCTGCAAACTTCATAGGTATATTCTGATGTAAAAGTCCTTAGCAGAAACATTAGCTTACAACAGAGTAGTAGCCATCTCAAGAGAGACCTCTTCAAAATTTAACTGGCACGTCTTCCATTTTGACACCAACCATTAATAAATACTTTTAGTGGTTACCAAATGCTCAAGATTTATACTCTTTCATAAAAATCTCTTTCTGACTTGTTTTCAGGACTATCACATAAAAGTGTCAAACCTTTCTAAAGTGAGGATATGACATATACTGCTCCTGCTTTTTTTCTCTCATGAAACACTTAAATCAAATTTACAAACTCTAAACTAGCTGGTCTTCTTGTCATCATCCAGGTGTCTGTAAATTACAGTTTGAGTATTTATTACTGTATTTTTTTCCTGAAACTTCATCCTTGCTAGCGTCTAACTCCCAGCATTTCCTTCATTCTTTCGTTCAAACTTGCAATATGTTTGCTAGTTTGCAGTCTTTCGAACCACATCTGTTCTCCATGAACTCTGGAAATCATTGGTGGTTTTTATTTGAGATTGTTTCAGTCAGTTCTCTAAATGCTTTACAATGAGGATCATCAGTCTTAGTCAATTTTGAAGTCTATACCTTAGGTAGAATCAGAGGTGTGCAAGGAAAAGACAAGAGACAGCAAGTCCCTATACATAAGGGAAAAAAATTCACAGCAAGAGTTCCCGCAAGGACTTGAACAGGTTTCTCAGTGAGGTTGTGGAGTTTCTATCTGGATAACCTGGGAAAACGTTGAAGCTGGCCCTGTTTTGAAAGGGGTTGGGACTAGATCACCACAGCGGTCTCTGCAGTGTACATGTTTCTAGTACTCTGTATTGATTTTATCACTCTTCTTTTTTCCTCTGAAGTTCGAGGTTAGATTGATTTTTGTCTCTGATGAGTTGACATGATCAAGCCAGATGTAATCATAACAAAATAATGGTTTAGTAACAACTGAACTCTCGTCATTTTCTGTCATCCTCCTTTCTACTCAATGACAGCACCAGTACCCAGTCCCTTTGTGTCATTTGCTGTTGCTCATCAGCTGGGTTCCCAGCTGTTCTGGGAATAAAACAGGTAGGTCATGTGAGTGACAAATATTTGTAAATTGCATCACCATGGTTATAAGATGGTGCTTCATGTTTCTAAGACCTGGTCTTAGAAATTGCTCTTATTGTTTTTCATACCCATCTCATCCTTCTTTTAATTGGTTTCCAGTACAATGCTACCTTGTATGGCAAGGAAAAGGATTTTTTGTGTGTGGTTAAAGCCTCAGTGTGCTTTATTGTAGGCCTAGGCAAACAATAATTAGTATCACTCAATTAAACAGATAAGCCAAAGGACTCTCCTTCATCTGTATAAGGTCATCTATCTCAAAGTACATCTCCCCTTGGGAGATGTACTGGGAGGTCAGCCCACACCGTGCCATGAAGGGATTCATCACTTACACTCTAAGTAAAATGAAATTATTACTTTCTCCTTCTTTGGTGCACTTAGTCATGGCACAAAGAAGGCCTGTAAACTGCTGAGTTTAACACCTATTTAAGTCTTAAGGCTTAACTGGGATTACAGTATTTTCTGCCACTTTCATTTTTTGAGCTGGTCTCCGCATTTTTGCTGCAGTCATTTCCTAAGAAAGAACACATGTTTTTATTCATCTCTCTACTTGAGCCCTTACCTTTCTGTGCACAAAGCTTGCAGCTGGTCTGCCTGCCAGATAGCTCTTCCTTCTGTGAGAGCTGCTGTGTGCTTTGCTGTAAATATAACCAGCATGGCCAGCATGATCATTGCTTTATAAACCATTTGTCACAGCCCTGAGGGTACTGCACGTGCCCTTTATGATACTGAGCACACAGAGGAAGCTACAAAATAATGTATCTGATTATTTATTCTGGAAAGTAATTTCTGCTGAATGAGAGAGCAGCAATGACTAACATGTTGTGCCAGCTCTTGGCAGGCTGACCAGCCCAGCAAACTGACCAGCCTGCAAAATCCCTTTGTTTGTTGTCATCCACCAAGCAGAGATGCCTTTCAAAATCTCTTTTTGAGCTCTTCATAAGTCCATCTATTTTCATTCTCCCTTTATATTTTCTCCCTTAACATCTTTCTTTATTTGCCAAGAGCAAAGCCATTTTTTTCTGAGCTGTACTTCTAGCAAAATGGGAAGTTAGAGTGTACTATTTTGGGGTGGAATGTTGATACCTCTTTTTCTCCACTGAGTCTTAAGATTTTTTTTTGTTGTTGTTAATAAATCTAGAGTGTTTGCATATCTGAGAATTTGACTAACATTATACAATAACATGAAAGGACTCAAGTTTCTGATTTACCTCACTTTTCACTTGCTTCTCTAGAATGTGGTAATTCAAGTTTTGATACAAACATTGTTTATGATTGTGTATATTGTACTTGCTATGAAGCGTATTAGCTTGTAAATCCTTGTAAACAGCTAGCTTGTCTAACGTCTTATCAGCAGTGCACTCGAGTGATTCACATCCGTTCAAATGCCTAACTTCTTTTTCTTAAAATTGTTAGGCTTCCTGAATCATTATCATATTCTTTTCAGCATTCCTACACTCTGCCATGCTTGAAGAATGATACTATGCTACATGAACATGACTGACAATTGTTTCAGTGAAAATAAGTTTAAAAAAACTTTAATACCTTAAAAAAGGAACTCATTTTAGAAGTTAGGCTTGTGCAGGTATTTCTAAGTTACATTGCATGCATATTTCTGACTTATTATCCTAGTTATAACTTCTGAAACTCCCTTTTACTCTTTTCATGAAACATATAGTAACAATTTCACAGAATAAATAAACTTTCTTTATCTCTATTTTGAGGCAGTGGCATATATTAATTCACAAAGGCTAATTTCACATAGGCGTGAGCAATCAAAGTGTTAAAAGAGGTCATTGTCAGTGCACTAAAGCAGATGTCCTGACACCTCCTTTGCTGATTGTGGTTTCAAAAATAGTTGGATGTCTTGATACTCACACATATGCAAAGAAAAACTGGGGGTTTTTTGTATCCTTTAGGGAAAATTGAAGAAACAAGGAGCAGAGGCAAAGGATACCACTGATGTAACCTAATGGAAGCACTGTCTTTGGCACTCACTAATAATTGTGAGCAGCTGGGAACTCTGAGCAGCATGTTGTTGTGAGATGGTGGACCCCTACAATCACCTTGATACACTGTGTCCTCCAAGGCATCATAACAAATGCAATATCAGAAAAAAGTATTGGAAATAAATACTGAAAAAAGGTGGTTCACTGGAGAGATCATTAAATGACTTCCAGTGGTGTATAAAGGCACAATCTGAAAAAGCAATTTATTATCCTTGTGCATTTGGTAGCCTGGCACATATGCCTTTAAGTGACAGGTTTGGTTAGTTCCTGTAGAAATGATTCTGATTATTATTGTTTTTATAACACCTCTTCCAGTGGTTAGTTGAAAGTGCTGTCCACAGGCTATCCATTCTACTAAGGTTTCAAATTCATTATGGTCATTTTTCAGAACAAGGAAATCCATTTTCTATTACCCAGAAGATGTTAGCTTCATGTGTTCCTGAAAGAGCACAATTGTGGTGGTTGCTGATGGTGAGTGAGTAATTGACCAGAGAAACTTTTTGTATCCACTTTGGCATGATAAAAAGCTAGTGCTGTTCAAAGGAAACATTATAAGCTTTTTCTTTGTACAGGGAACTCATTCTTTGTACAGGTAGTAAGTTCAAATAATTACATGCCATTTAGCTGAATAAAAAGATAGATGACAGAAAATAGGAGAAAACTATAGCAAAGAGAAGAAAAAAAAATTGCTGTGTAAAACTTATAAATCATTTTTACCTCCACAGTCCTTGAGATAAGAGGTACTAGTCTGCTTAGCTACTTTAAAGAGAAATTTATCTTAGAATTAGTGCCACATGCTTACAAATTAAAAGTAAACAGCTTTTTTACATCCTACTGAGTTTGAGCTGTCGTGGCTTGAACTCTTCCAATGCCATGGGATCACCTTTGTCTGAAAGCAGGGTTAGCAAAGCCCTGCCTGTAGGCTCTGGGGGAGTGGGTATTGGGGTAAAATATCAACAAGCGCAGAAATTAAACCAGAGCTCAGTGAATCTCCACATGCAGTGCCTCAGCACCCATGTCTGGAGCTCAGTTACCCGTTTCATTTCTGGCACTCTTGTCTTTCCACTCCCTCCAGCCTGGTAGAGATGGTGGAGGTCATATTTCAGATTAACATATGCCCTCCGTAGTGATTTTTTCAAGTTAATCTTGTTATGTTTATTTTTTGACAGTCGAAAGAGAGGAAGGAGCATGGGGCACCATGACATTTCTAGCAACCAGAAGTACGGCAGACACAAAGTTGTCAAAAGAAAACAAATCCCAAAGGCTCAGCTGGTTCGTACGGTGAAATGGGTTTTCTTGCAGTTTATGTTTTGTAATTCATGACTCAGTTTCCTAAGTTGGGAATACTGTTCTGTGCCTTTACTTAATAAGTGAGAATAACAAAACACCAATGAGCTGCTCTACTGAAACATAAATTTGGATTCTCTAATTCGTAGCAAAACAGAGTGCTGTAATTTAACATTGGATAAACGCTGAAGTCCAAAGACATCACAGTCAGAGAATAATACATTTTTGCAAGGATGCGTATATCAGCGGCTACATAGAAAGAGGCACTGAGGGAATTTAAGTACCATTGAGGAAGATTTTGATAACTCATTAAGCATGAAGGACAATACAACAGGAAGGAAGACTGCAAATGAAGGTTCCCAAATGTAAGACAAGAAGAAAAGAACAACAAAACCCCAAACTGTCGCTGAATATCATACTAAAAGTCTGATTTCAGTCTTCTTTTAGACAGAAGAGCTCAAAAATACAGAATTTAATTAAAGCTAATCAGCATAGATCCATTACTGGAAGCCCAAACTTCAGAAATTCACTTGAATATTTTTGTATATATTACAATGGTGTGAAATTCATAACATATCCATAATTCAAGAAGTATTTTAAGCCATACTGCAGGATATATTATGCTGCAGAGTATGAGGGAAGGTGCCCAGAGCAGCTATCAGTAGAGTGCAACAAGCCCTGACTCAGGGACAGATGTCCCCAGTGGCACGGGACAGAGGCACACCTCTCTGCAGGAGGTAAAGGGAGGATCTGTGTACTGCAGCATGTCCTACCACAAGAAAGGATAACTTGACAGGATGGCCTAGATCCTCTTCCTTTCAATCGAGACAATCACAGCCCTCCTGACTGCGTCTAGCAACAGGGGATTTCATCAGTCTTTTCACTAAGGTACCATGGGGTAGATTTAGTCTGCTGAGATACCTACCTCAGAGTTGTAGGTTTGGTTTTCTGCTGAAGCACTCTTCCTTCAGCTGAATGCTGCTTTCTTACCCGTCAGTGAAATGTGGCTAACTGTTCTGAAATCCTCCAGGGGGATATTTATTCTCCTGGATCTGGTCAGTGTTGTGAAATGGTGAAGCTTCCATTCATGGGTTTTATTTGCAACAGTAGCTGCCTTGCTTGAGCAATTTAATTCCTCTTTGCCTCACACATCCTATGCAGAATAAGAGAAAATATGCCTTCAATCCCTTCTGGGGGCTTTTATCGCTTTTTATGACAATGACTACATTGCTACTAAGCATTTTTGGTTTTGAAAGGCCACAATGGTTGTTAAGAAACCTCAGTGCTATTGCACTGCCAATAGATATTCATCGAAGAGCAGTGTTGTGTTTATTATGGGTCATGTGCAAGCCAAGCTCTTTATATGCTTGAGTAAAGGAGAAATATCTTGGTTTTTTTTGCTGTTAGGATTTCTTTCACTGTCTCATCCTCTGAACAGTTTCAAAGCGGTTGTCTTCACCAAAATTTTAGCAACATTAAACACTTACTAGATATCCACCTCCTGTTTTGACAACTCACACGATACGTATCATTCTATGCTCATTAATCAAGGTCATGCTTATGCAGATAGTAAAAACTGTCTCTGAAAACAGATTCCTTGTTTGAGGGTTTTTCCTTATTCAAATGCATGGTAGATATAAGAACAATCCTCTTTTTTCATTTTTAATTTTCTTCATAATATGTTCAGTTTGAAAACCATCTGGAACTGAGTTTTAAATCAGACACACTTTGGTTGTTCATGCTATTGCTAGGATGATGTAAATATTCACATTACACACATGATAAATTAACTCTAACCAACTGTTTTGTGTCTTTCCTCCCCAGTGAAAATAGAAAATTCTTGGGGTTTAGCTGTCTGTCACAGTGAATTAAAAGCACAGACTAGCATATTTAAGGAGACTGTCTCTGATCAAAATGATGGAAAAACTCTGTCTATCAACTGCTAGCCGATAAAAAAAAAATTGTGCATCATTCAGAAATAAGGTTAAAAATATGGAAAATTCAAACACAATTATCAGGAGAAGTGTTAATGCTTGAAGCTGGATCTACAGCCTCCTCTGTACTCTGTGTAGCAGAGTAAGTAATTTCTTTGGCGATAGTGATGGCATTTACATGTGCGGTTTTTTGCCCTGAGTCCCAAATATATCTTCTTGTTCAAGGAAAACAGAAGTCTTCTTTTTGATGTTCTATTACTGATATCTGCTTTTGTTATATATTATAATGCCTCCTTTGGATGAAGATACCATATTCTCTTATAAAGAGTGAAAAATGATCTTAAGCTGTAAGAGGAAGACCTTGTACAGGGTTCAGAGAGAAATAGCATATTACTCATTCAGTTGTCATACTTATTTACCATATTACAGCTGTCACTGTTTGTAAATGGTGATGCTATCTCATTATTTTCCAGCCTGCCTGCAATTAACCTCTTATTTTGAGTGTGGTGAAAACATGCAGTAACAGCATATAACATTTCAAACATATTTCAAAGTGCATCTTTGTCACTTCAGTCACTCATGAGGGAAACAAATGCTTCCTTACTGATTTGCATGCATGCTAGTCATAAATAAGTCTTATCCTTAACATCATGTATTAGAAAGAAATAATAGACTTCCTTAATGGATTCTATGTTTGTCATCATTGTCTGAATTTTAATAGCTCCTGAATCTCGAACATAAGTAATGCAAGCAGTAGCAAATGGATTGAGAACTCTAAGGAGATCATCTTGACTCTGGAGCTGTCTGTGATGAAGGCTGCCCAGATGCTAGTCCCAAAATGTAGTCACTGTGCTGTCACCCTTAGGAGAACTTCCAGTACCCAAATTTACTAAGGCCTCCAGTGTGCAGTAAATGCAGAATTGCTACTTATTTATATTTTCACCCTCACATGAACTGTATGGTGTCCTACCTGCTTTAACATTTATACTGATACAGAGGGGTTTAGTGCCTCCAGTGTGCAGTAAATGCAGAATTGCTACTTATTTATATTTTCACCCTCACATGAACTGTATGGTGTCCTACCTGCTTTAACATTTATANAAGGTGGGCCAGCACATGCGGTTTGTCCCGCTCCTTTCCTGAGAGCTAGCCGGGGACACCGCCGAGGGCGGCAATTCGCGGGACAGCCGCAGTATGGTATCCTACCTGCTTTAACATTTATACTGATACAGAGGGGTTTAGTATTTAAGGGTTAATTGCTTATTGTGGCATTACTGGTATTGCTAAATTTTGCAGCTGCTTGTTAGACAATGTATGTTGCTTGCTTGATCCTTATTATGTTTGCCAAGCAGAAGGGGAGGATGTAGGGCCATTGATAAGGGGTAGAGACCGTGACTCCAGGTCCTGGTTTCAGATCCTGCAACCAGCTAGAACCAGCCCTGGAGTTTGGACTTGGACCAGGAACTTAGTGAGCATGCGCAGGGAATGGGGGTAAAAAGTTCAAGCCTGAGGAAGACCTTTACTTCATCCCAGAGATCCCGGCCCACGACCACCAGGCGGCAGTGCGCAGGCACATTAAAATGCTAATGACTTTTGAGCTAATTATAATACGAAGCGGGGACGGATAATGAATATGTAGAGGCGTATTGTGTAATTTAGTGCGTATGTAACTTGTAACTCGATAAATACCAAGCTGAGCATTGCTGGGGTACGCACGTCTTCGGAGGACGACCCGCCCCCCCAGCCCCCGTGCGTCTGGCGTTGCAATGAATCCATTAATAAATGCATACCTACTTTACATCTTTAATTAGCTGTGGAGTCTCTCCGTGGATCAATACCTTGCTTAAAAGTTAGCCTTAGGGACCTAAGCTTAGCACCTTACCCTCCCTCTGTAGCCAAATACAAAACTGCTTCAGGAGGCAATTCCACTCATCCTCAGATGGTGGTTATGGTAGGTGAGACAAACTGTTTCACTGGAGTTGCCTGTTCTAAGACTAAAGTTGGGAGTGAAGAGCTTAAATTTGGGTAAGGAACTTCTGACCTCTGGCATTGATTGGGCTTTGCCTGCTGATTTTTTCCCTTTTCTTTTGTGAGACAGATGTTTTAAGCTAATCATCTGGTTTCCCACCTACAGACAGCAGAGAGCAAACAGACTCTCCCGGGGATGATTCATCCTCTCCAAAGATAAGTATCTGACACAGGTGGGTGTTAGTCAAAGTAGAAAATGTACTGTAAATTCATTTCTGCTGGTATTGTTCACCACTTAAGCAGTCTCTTGGGAGGGGAGCTTCTTATCTGATTCTCGCTTCAGAGAAGAGAGTAGCCGACCCACCAAATTGCTGGAGGATGAGATCTCCTAGATGCTAGTCTGAGCATTGTTTCCCTGCATAAGTGAGGGAAGTGCACGGAGGAGAGGAAGGCCCTTGGGAAAGGCATGAGCAATGAAAACTATTTTGGGACAAGTAACGGGGTATGCGTGAGAGGCAGTAATTACAGAAACAAATAGAAAGGGATTTTTAGGAGAAGAATGGTACAGGAAGTCAAATAAAGTAAAGATTAAAGAGGACGAAAGATGCGGGGAAAAAAATGAATACAAATGCCATCAGAAATTGATGCTAAATACATGATGAAACTCATACGGAAAAAGATGCCTCAGAGCAGGAGATTTTGAAGAAGTCATTTACAAAATGAAAAAGTAAACTGTTGTCAGCTAAATAAAATAAATGCTATTATATTACTTCCATTTCAGGATAAGCTTCTGACAGAGGCAGGTAAAGTGTTTGGGAAATGTGCCAGTTTGATATTCCCAGGCCAGGCAATTCGAAAGAGGTGAGTTCCATATTGCCTGAATTTGAAGTTCAAGTGTTTGGATAATGCTTTCAGATACATGGTGTGATTTTTGGGGTTGTCATGTGCAGAGCCAGAAACTGGACTCAATGATCCTTGAGGGTCCCTTCCAGCTCAGGATGTTCCTTGATTCTATAACTTACTTGTATTTACTCTGTGAAGGTCACCACATTTATAATCCCTAAATATACTTGGGTCCTAAGTATATTTAGGGATTTTTCAAGTTGGTTATAAACCCCAGTTCTCAAAATAGTATGCATTAGAAGTGTGAATGTAAAGAGGAAAAGCATCAATTGATACAAAACACCTAAAAGTAACCTAAAAAATCAAATATTTTGTCAGGAAGACTGAGGTCCCTAGGAAAGTGCAAACAAAATTTGGATGAGTACAATGTACTAAATCAAAGGTAAGAAATCAATTAAAAGGGAAATAGTAAAGATCACACTTTTGGAATTATTATTGTTTAAAAAATCCTTTTCCCTTTCTGAGGTCCTTCTTGGATTGTTCTACCTTCAGAGTGATATGGTCTTTCTCTCAATCATGTTTTTTAAAATTGTTCAATGTGTCCTAATGTTGGAAATGCTGTTAGTAAAGCAGTAAATAAAAAAACACTCCAGTGCTTAATTTCTAGATCCAAATAACAGTGTTCAATGTCGCTATAGGATGTGAGAAAGAACCACTCTCACACCTGCTAGGTTGAGCAGAAAGAGAAAAAGAAGCAAGTTTATTTTAAAATTCTCATATTTATAGATTTCTCAATTCCACAAGAGATTGGAGGACATTGTCACCTCCCCTTTCATTCATTGGACAAAAGAATTGCTCATCAAACTTTTCCTCAGCACAGTGGAATGAAAAACAGAAAGAACAGTTAAGTAAACATTGTCTAATATTTACATGAAAGTGTGAGAATATCTGACTCCAAAAAATGTAAATTATCAGAAGGCTAACAAAAACAGGGCAACAGTGCAACTTATCCTGACTGCATCAAATGGGATATTTCAGACATTCAGCAGCATACCAGTACAACAGAATTAACAGAAAAGACTATATAAAAATGTGGCTTCAGAAAAGAGACATCTTGAAACTTAAAATTACTTTAATGTCACACATTTAAACATTTTTGTCTTTATAGTGAGAGCACTGTTTTGCCCTTTTCCTTTCTCTCTTTCTTTCTCCAACTACAGAACTTGCTGTCTGAAGAATGTCTGATGAAAAAAAGGCTTTGGAAGCTAGGACTGGAAGCAGGCTGTTTATCCAGTTAGATATTCCATTTAAATAACCAAGGGTGTGGATATCCATCACATTGTGTGGTTGGGGCACTGAATATGGCCGTAATTCTGGGTTTCTCTCCAAGTACTCCAGGACAAAGGAGGGGATCATTGTTAGGATCCTTTGTTTTGCTCTTCTTGTAATGGTGTTCCCATATCAATGGTGGGGGGGGGGAAAAACCCCCACCGCTCCCACTGGGAAAGTTTTTCTCACATTCACAAAGTATTTTTAATTCATTTCATAAATATATGGAAATAATATGAAAGGACACGTGTCCTCTCCAGCTCCAGGACTAGGAAGCTGCTTCCATTTTACTCAGTTCTTCTAATAGCATGAAAGTTACTCCTCTGAGGTTCACTTGTGATGGAAAGGAGACTTTTCAGTGTCTCAGTTTTTGTACATCTATTATGGTTACACAAACATGTCCCTAGAAAGAAAACTGGAAAGCAGGGCAGGGGTGGTTCTTACAGCAAAGAGAAAATCAACATCTCCACTTCCAGCAGCATGAGGAAAAAGCAGGAAAAAAGGTTCAAGTATTGACAGGTACTTTACTGATTTATTTCTTTTGATCAGAATGGTAGACCCCGTTTGCAGATTTTGCCTGAAGGTTTTATCTGTCACATGATGATGCTCCAGGTGGGATTTAATTCAGGACTACAGCATCTGAACTGAGAGGACCAGATGTTGTGTGTACAAGCTGCTCTGACAGTCAGTGGGAATTTGGCCAGCCTAGGGAAAGATTCAACTAGCCAGCCATTTGCTTTGGTTCTAGCAGAAGCACTTTACTGGGTGGATCTCCATTCACTAAAGTGGGAGTTCAGCTCCCTAATGTGCCTGTAAACACCAAGATGTGGAATTGGATGTGTTAATTTTGAACTGAATCTTACTCTCCTAGGCTGTGCTATCTTGCTTATGTTGACAGTAAACCTAATTATTTTTTCCTTTCCCTCATTCTTGTTCTTTGTTTCCATAAGGATTTGCTTTCTTGGACAGGAATATGTACTTGGCCACAGCAATGTGGATTCACAGTGCATCATTTGTGATGTATTAACCCCAACTGGACAGAGAATTCTACTTCAGTGTAAAGACGGGATAAATTGTGGTTCATTAAGACACGTGAATGTATCACTTACAAGTGAGATACATCAGGAACATACACTGGGAGTCACTTCACCTGATTTAAGATCATCACTTTTCCTAGCTCTAGAGACCTAA
This sequence comes from Platysteira castanea, assembly GCA_013397175.1. Lineage (NCBI taxonomy): Eukaryota > Metazoa > Chordata > Aves > Passeriformes > Platysteira > Platysteira castanea. Next base: position 156,939 of record VYXC01010634.1, on the reverse strand, counting down.
ATAAGGCTCTTCTAAAACAGACGTCTTAAATGCTCAGGGAGAGAAATGACTCCAGTTTTCCAGAGAAAGACCCTGCTGTATTTAGGTCCTTCATTTTAGTGCACAGGACTTACAGTCCAGAGTATTCACTTGAGGTGTTTGGACAGAAAATTCTACCTACGCTGCACCTACTGTGTAAACTACAGCACAGAGCTGTGTTGTAACTTAGACTGAAATAATTATTCCCAGGCCGTTCATTCTTACCTGTTAACATTGTTCATGACACAGCAAGAGTGCAGGCCTGATTGTGGTCCTTGGATGCAATTATGATACAAACAAAACCCAACAGTTTGACAATTAGGAGGTGAATGGAGCAGGGATTCTTTTGAGTTCTTTCATACCAGAAACAAAACTTCATTCTTCTCTTGGTATTAAAAGTAAATCTCCTAAAGTTCCTGAATGTCTCTAAGCCACTTTTAAGTATGTCTTAGCTATTGGTATTTGCTAGCACTGCTCAAAACTCTGAGAAAGAGGCTCCTTAAGCTGTGTATCAGAAATGCCAAATGGTCAGCATAAAACTACATCAGTGTTTTGTCAAAATGCTGAGAAAAGTGGAAAGTTCTTATCTTTTTGTTCCAGGCTGACAGCTGAGTTTTATTCTTGTTGAAAAGGAATATGAGCACAGTCTGTTTTAGAGCAGATATCTGTGCATTAGAAGTCTAGCCATGACTCTGGACTAAAGCTGATCCATGAACCAAGAGAGGCTTTGTTTCCTTCTTTGAATAATATTGGTTTCCTTCTTTGAATTATGGCATAGAATCATAGAATGTTTTTGTTGGAAGGGACCTTAAAGATCTTCTTCTTTCCATCCACTTGCCATGGACAGGGATGCCATTACCCTCACTACAATGTCACCTGTCCCTGCCCTCCCTCCCATTAATCCTGACCCATAAACTCTTGATCCGCTCCTTGTCCAACTCCAGGTGAAGCTCCATGCTGGTCACTGGCATAGAGGGTGACACCCCCTCCTTGTCCTCCTCCTCCTTTCATCAATCTTCACTGGGAATGCTTCGTACTGTTCATATTACACCTCTGGCAAAACAAATCCTCTATTTTAACACGATAAATCACTTCTGAGAAAGTAGTTAACTGAAAGTTGAGGTCCTTTTTCTGCCCATCTGAGTCCAGCACTTGCAAATGTGAGTTCCTTCCTCTACAAAGCAGTGTTAGACTGTCTTAAGACTCTGGAAGCTCAAAGAGAGAAATAAACGTTAGCTTTGAGGGTGACTTCCATTCACATACCAGATCTAGCCAAACTAACCTCTGCTATTGGCTTCCATGGCTTTGGGCTCCAAGTAGGGCAAGGAGGAGATAGCCATGGCTGGCTATCATCAAGGGATGCACGTATATTTTCAGATTTTTCATTGTTTCAAAATGGACTCTAGTTGTTGGTAAAATTTTTATAGCAGTATGAGAGCAGTGGGCTGCTTATCAGCAAATTTATATCCAAAAAAGTGGGATGCTCATTTATAAAACTGTCTTGCAACAACATCTAAATCCAGCACCACAAAGCTAAGACTTATCCAAGGAAACCATGCTCCATACCCCTGGTTCATTTCAGTTTTGTGGCACATTGGAACAATACATTGGCATAGTCTCTTGAAATAAGATGCTTATTTGCTAAACATAATTTAAACAAGTGCAAACAATTTTGAGAGAAAGATTTTTTTTACTCAGATTTGCCCTAATCCTTTTGTGCATGTATTTTAACTCCTAAGAAGAGAATCTTAGATCAGTTACTGTCCATTCCTTTGCGGTGTTTTTGTTCTTTTTAAAATTCCAAATACAACAGAAAACAGATCAAATTCTGGAAAATATGTTACCCAGCAAACACATGCATAGTTTGTGTTCCAGAGGGCTTGAGTCTTGCCTACCTATCTGCTGCAAATAACAAAGATGGGAGTCAGAAATCACAGGAATATCAAGAAGCTCCAGTGTATTACTTACTAAAATAAAATAGAATATGTCATTTCTGAAGTGAGTTAGATATAAACTTCCTAATAGACCAACTGTAATGCTCCAAACATATCCCCATTGTCTTTAAAAAAAATGTGTTTTTCCCCCCCCACATTTTCTGGTCTACAGTGTTCTGTCAAAATCATTCATGAGTTTGTTCTTTTAATTTTTGAACTTTACAGAATCACAGAATATGCTGAGTTGCAAGGGACCCACAAGGATCATCAAGTCTAACTCCTTGGGTCAATTATGATTTTTATTTTTTCTGAGGGAGTTCTTCAGTGGGCAGATTAAAAAAAATTACTTTCTCCTAAGTCCTTTTGGTAAAACACTCTACAATGTTTGTGCTTTCTATCTGTAATAAACTGTTGGGATGAGTTCTAACTTCTTCCAGTATGATCTAACTGTAGGACACACTAAAAATACTGCATTACATTCCCCTCTTTGCAAATAATTTTAGATCTAGTTCTGGCCTAAAATATTTTCTGTGGCAAATGGAGGTTTATAAAGATAACTTACTGTTATAGTTCAGCTGATATCTATATTCACAGCAGTCTGAAGGAGTAATATGGTTGTATGTTTCAGTCACAGAATATTAATTTGAAATAGATTGATTTCCCCCTTAGATCAATGCTTTCATAGCATATATATTTTAATCAATATGCAAAGTTGATGGTACTATTTGAAAAGCAATAAAGGCACAATTTATTTCTAGGTAGATCTTGAGTGCTAGATATTTTAGTGTGACTACCAAAATAATTGACCATCTTTTTTTTTTTCCAGTTCATCTGTTTGTGTGGTTTCCCACACTTAAGAGGAAACTGTGAAAATACATTTTAAAATCCTACTTTAATTAAACTTCAAAAGCATTTACATATCCTTGTTGCTTTCAGGCAGTAGACCTCAGTACAAACAATTCAATTGAATTATGTGTTGGTCAAAACACTTCATAATAAGAGAAATGCAATGGAACTAATCAATTGTCACACGTGAGTGTTTTGCTTGGGTTTTTTCCTCTCCTTTGGGCAGCAAAGGGGGTGTCATCATCCTGCTTGTTCATTACAGATAGTAGAAACTACATTTCACAAAGGCACATTTGATGCAATGTGTTAATAATCATTGTAATTGATTTAAATGCTTGAATTGACCAATAACATTCATAGATTTTTTTTCATTAGTTGGCGGCAAGATAACACTGATGAAAATTGGAACATTTTGTTGTACTGCACAAAAGGCCTTAGAGAAGTTTCTGTGATGAGCAAATTTTTTTCTACTTGCTGTTCTGCATATTTTTCAACTGAAGGTAAAGATTTAGGTGAATCAAAAGGTGGATGTATTGTGTTACCTTAGGCATTTACTCTGTGTATTTTAAAAGAATGGTAATCTAACAAAATCCAGGATTTAAATAAGCAATGAGAAACAATATTTGTCAGCACCTTTCTACAGCTTGAAATTTCCTCTGGATGTCACAGGACAGACCACATTCTAGTAACAAATTATTTTTGAAAAGCTAAATGGTTTTTTTTGAACTTCAATGGAAGTTTGAAAAAGTCAAGGATAAGTCTAAAGGTCAAAGCTGAACAGGACACAGCTTGGGTTCTTTCTTCTCCTGGAATAAGCTGTGTTGGAGCAAGAAAACCAACATATAAGAGAAGACAGTTCTACTCCCAAACTTTAGCACGTTGCAAGAGGCAAAAGCTGCTAAGAGAATTCTTCTGCAGCATAGAGACAAACAATCCTGGTGTCATTAAAACTCATACAATTAAGCTATTTACTGACTGTTTATAATGAGATAAGAGAAAGAAAACATATCTGTGGCTCTTGGTGTGCAGGTCAAACCTTGTCCCTTCTCAACTTCAGCACTGCCACCACAGATATCTGTTGTGAATTTCTGAGACAACACTTGAGGAAAGACTGGTTGCAAATTCAAACCTGGGAGAGAGGAACAGAAAAGCTGAGCCTGGCAGCATTTAGAAGCCAGGGTGCTGACAATGTGGAATCAACCTGATACAGTAAATCACATTGGTTTTATTATTACTCATTGAGGCCAGTTAGTGATTTCTATTTAGGTAATAAATTGGTTTCCGCATAGACTTTTCTCTCTATTTGTGCTGAGCAGCTTTTATATTAAAGGGGTTTTGATTTATGAATATTGACAGGTCATGTTCTGCTCTCAGTTATATAAATAATAAAATTCAATTCCACCTGTATAAATCTGTTATGCCAATAGTTAACTTATATAGAAATAGGTGAAACTGATGGTGGCATTTTGATAACTAAATGCAATCTGAAGAAATGAAACACCTTTATGCACTTTTTGGAATCATAAATGTTCTAGTTAGATCTACACCTACCAGCTATATGCCTCTGGTACTTATCCTGGGTGTTCTAAAGTACTGGTTTCAGAAGACACCAGGTTTTATTTTAGATGATAATTTCTGTGTCTTTAGGAATCACTGACAGTAATTTGTACTCATTCAAGTGTCTTCATAACACCCAGTAAACAAAGTAAGAAATATTCTAATTAACATAAATAGTGTGTAAAATAACTCTTTTTTCTTTCATTCACAGCATATTTTACTTTCTGATTGCAGAACTTTTGATTTATTCCTGAGTTTCAGTCTTATAATTTATTGTCAAAGATATTTTCATGCGGAACAACTTTTAAACAGTGGTGACGATTTTTAATGTTTAAGATTTTCCAGGATATTTTAGCAAAGCCCTCTGGACTTTATTCTGACTCTAAAATTTTGTTTAAGCTGCCCTAGTGCCCATGGTCCTAATACAAAAATATATTGAATCTGAAGCTATTAGTCAAGAGTGTTCTCAAAAGAAGATTCTCTCCTCTTCCAAGCATTTATAAGGGAATGCTTAGAACAATGATATCCATAAAAGTTAAAAGCAGCTAAAAAGTCTCTCCAGAGGATTAGAAAAATTCCCCAAAACCCAATTCTCAAAACTTCAATGCCAATGCATGGCAATATGGGCTACTTAAGAATATAAAGGCAACTTTCATATTTACAAAATCTTTCCTGCATGAGACAGAGTAAGGTAGGAATGTTCATCAGTCATGTTGGACAAGGTGGGGAGAATTTCTCAGTTGCACCTCTTTCCCCTGAAAGACAGTCTGCTGAGGTAAGCAGTGATTTGTGCTGGATAGACCCTTCCAAAGTACGTACTCACACTAATCTTTAAAATATTTTAGTTTCCTTGCTGATACCTTCGGTTAGTTCAATAACTCATTTACACTGTTCAAAGAAAGGATGTCCATGTTTACTTTTTGCCTAGATGAGATATGCATATCAGTGCAAATACATATTTTCTCCATAACTGGATTTGTTGGTATCAGTGCAAATACATACTTTTCTCCATAACTGGATTTGTTAGCAGTTCTTGAATCCATCAATCAAGTTCTTAAAGAGTAAGTTGAGTAAACATCTTCCACCAGTATTAGCTAAGCTGTGGTTAGTTCTGGTTTGGGATGGAAGAGATGAATTTGTTAGCCTCTCTAATGCTATGATATATCCTTATCTGTGCACTCTGCTCTATATATTGCATAATATTGTCATTTATTTATCTTTGAGCCTACCTAATTCCTAGACTATGGAGCTCTAATTTCTGAGGGACTTGCTCCATCTGCCAGATTCTTACTTGCAAGGTAAGCTTGCATTATCTGGCACAAAACCAATGCTTACAGTCCTGCTTCAAAGTTGGGGGTTTAAGAGAGGATTTTGCCAACTCAGCTGCAGGGAGCACAGAATTGAAACCACCTAATCTTCCATGCAGTAATTTGGAAACCCCCAAGAGTTTCTTGACAACTGCATTCAATTCTTTACTGACTTGTGGCTCAGAGATCCAGTGGTCTCCAAGCACATGCAGGAATAAATTGGTTATTGCTAAGATTTGTAATCTGAAGTAAATAAAACTTCCTCACCATCAGGTGTATCCCAACTCCAGCAGAAGGAAGATCAGGTAGTACTACAAATACACAGGAAGTTTCTCTTGCAACAAAAAAGAGAAAAGAGCTATTTTTGCTTACATTGTGTTATTTGAGGAACATACTGCCAGATTTGGGAGCAGAATAAAGGATCAGGAACAGTGACAGAGATGGAGGCTACTTGGCAGGGTTTACACAGCTGCTGGATAAGAATGGTGAGATGCAAAACTCTCACTAGGGTGTAAGCCACACAGGATCCAAAAAGTCCCATTCCTGTCTCAGATACATTTTTTTTTTTAAGAAGTTAGCAGCATTTTTCATTTTCAGTGCTTATAGCAAAGACTCAGCTGCAGCCACTTGTGACTTCAAAGTCATATTAGGTGTGATCTATATCCCTTGTGTTAGTTGTGTTGTTAGTCAGAAAATGGACTGCAGGGGATCTCTTAAAATGTCCATTACTGCTGTAAGGAGAATTAATCTGGTTTTACCACCTTATGACTTCCAACCTGGCAAACACATCTGCATTGCAACTTAAAAAGGACAGACTCTTGTCTTAAAAAAATAAATTAAAAATATTAGGAGGAACCCCATCACTCTCCAAGATGAGCACCTTAATATTCTTTTAATTCACTCCCAACCCACTGTGTGAATTTTCCCAGCAAACCGTAGTTTTGTAACACTTAACGAAGACCAGACTGTAATACCTTTTTTAGGAGCTCAATTGATGCCATGGCCTCCACAGAGGACAATTTGAAGCTTCGACAGGCTTAATTTTCCAGTGTCTGGTCTCTCACCTCTGAAGGGAAGTGACTAGTTCCTTGTGTTAGCCTATGTCTACCCTAGCAAGTGGTACAGCATAACAGGAGTTAATCCGAATACAAGGCATTTTATGTGGAGGATCCTTCATCTACTCTATGTCTTCTGTAATGCCTTAATTTATACTAGAGTTAGCCAGGTTTGCTGTCCCAAGCACGCTCATGGAACACAAATTTGGAACGAATTGCAGCCTTACCTCTGCATCCAGGCTAATGCTCTACAGGGGCACTCTGGAGGAACAGATGCTGGTCCTCCTGACCGTACTTTCCTTAGGGAAGAGGACAAGGGCCATGACACTCTGGTAGTCTTCCCTGCTACAGCTGCTTTGATCCTCATTCATGTGAAGTTCTGGATGCAGCAGATGAGCTCGGAAGTGGTGGAAGGTGGAAATCGCATTGTCTGTGGGATGGACAGCATCAGGCACAATATTTGTGACTGTGTGAGCCCCATATGAAGAGCTTGTGTTGTTATTCCACTCTCGGTGAATACAACTTTGGGGGCCATCTCTTAATTTAAATGAATGGCCACCACTACTAAGTCTTGCAGACCTCAGCACCTGCTGCTTGGTGGATATCTGTTTTTGAGGACAGCAAGAACACAGAGAGCAAAGTGATGAGGGAAGATTTAGAAGTCATCCTCCAAAAGTGGGGTTTTTTTTGGAAAGTGAAAGTGGGACATTTCAACAAATTGACAGAGAGCTGAATGGCACTCCTGACAATGAATGTTCTCAGAATCATCAAAATACATGCTCAGCTCTCAGCACCTTCTGTTAGGGCATGAACATTTTCAACTTAATGTTCAGCTTTATTAAAGTGTTAGTGGCACTTTATTTCCTGTTTGGCCTTATTAGTTTTATACAACATACACAGTATTTTCACTGCAATAAATGAATTTAGAGACTTAATTGGATATGTGTTGATAGGGATAGGCAAGTTTTGAAAGAAAAACAACATAATTTCTGAGATCTTTGAGTAACTGAAAAGGCTTGGGGAAAACTGGCTAAAGAGAAACCAATCCTTATGTTTTGGAGGTGTTAATGAAAAATACTGTGCTCTTGTCTGTATTTTAACGTGTGTTCATTCTCACAGAAAAGATTGTGGATTCTAATAGAACTGTCATTGTCATTTCACTTCAGGTATTTTTTTTTAAATACTTAAAAAACTGAAAGGGTATTTACATTCTTATGCCCCTGCTGTGCTCTTAATACAGGACTATCAATTATGGGGGCTTACAGTTGCAGTGGGTAGATCAGGGCCTTCAGGCAAGTGATAAGCTCAGCTACAATTCTAACTAGTACTTTTCTCATTTGTTTTTTCTTCTATTGTTGTCACTATTATTGGTAGTATCTTAGTTATTTTTGTTACTATTATTATTATTATTGTTGTTGTTGTTGTTATTGTTGTTATTGTTATTATTATTACCACCGTCCCGACCATACTCATCCATAGTAATCACACCTCTTACCGTATAAGCTGAAAGTAGTAAAAAAGAGACTTGATATCATGCCTGCTCAGCAATTTGGGAGTGAAAGGACAAAACAATTTGCTTTGTGTTTCCTGCTGCCTTTGCAGATACTCTGCAATTGACTCCCCTATCTTCTCTGCTCGATTTGAATCTTTTTTTTCTGTATATTGTTGATACCATAATGAAACTGGGAAAAAGGACATACTGCAGAAAGCAGAGAGGCTTCCCTGTATTCAGTTCTAACGTCCACCTCCCTTGACTGTACATGCTGCCTACACATTTTTTCTCCATTTATCCAACTCTGGAATGTAAAAATTTTTTGAANCTTCCCTGTATTCAGTTCTAACATCCACCTCCCTTGACTGTACGTGCTGCCTACACATTATTTCTCCATTTATCGAACTCTGGAATGTAAAAATTTTTTGAAGCTATTTCTGCTACAGAAACCCTGAAAAAATCGACCAACTAGATGAATAGAAAGAGAAATTAGTTTAATAGAATGTTTCAAATGTGTGATGGTGTAAATTTCTGTGATTTTCTTTTAGGAGTTAATACTGGGGACTTGCATGCCTTGAATGTTTCTCCTTGTTTTTTTTTCCGTGCTCTTGACTCATTGAAAGCGTCTCAGACATGACAGGTGGACTGCTGTCAGTGCTTCTCTAGTGTAATATGAGAAGTCATTGAGAGAAAGCTAGATGCATTCTGGCCCGCAGAATAAATGCTTGTTGCAAGCACTGCAAAGTCAGAGACTGTATTGCTGTGTTAGGGTTACTGATTTGTTTCGGAGACCCGAGTAACATTAAATTACTTTTTCTGTACAGTGATTTAAAGATAGATAAGTTCTCTTCCATATCTAAGCAAGTTTGCAAATCATTAGCCTGGCAGATATGAAAGGCTGTAAGAACATAGCCCTGCAAATTAAAATGTAATAAGTGCAGACTTGTTTGCATCATTTTTTGTCATCTTTGTTCCACCTTGTTCCCCAGGTCAGCGGTCACTTCAGTGTATCCAGCAATATGAATGTGGAGTGGCACCAGAGTCGGGGAGAATTATTTGCCTTTTCAGTTCATAGCAATCCTTTTGTCTTCAGTGTAAAACTTAGACTAAAAAAGAAACAGCCACTTGTATCTGCAGATCAGGTTGTTTTCCTAGCTTCCAAATGCCTATACCAGTCTTACTTGGGTTATTGTAGAGCCCTCTGTGACTAGCACAAACCATCAAAGAGAAGAAAATGATCCTGTTCCTTAAGCATAAATTTCAATTAGACTGTACTGTGTATAAGTCACTGGGTTGTACAAACTGGAGAAACTTCAATATTTAAAAACAATGGTCTGTAACAGGATTCTCCCATGGACTTTCTCCTACAAATTCAATTTTACTCGAGAAAGAAATGAAAAAATCTTTTATTATGTTCCCCACTTTGTCTATGACTTTCCAATATCCTTATGGTGTTCAAAGAGCATCTTTTAATTAACACTGCCTGGTCATAGCACAGTCTTCCAGCAATGAAATCATGCAGGATATTACTGTGCCTAGTGTGCAGCAGAACATCTGTAGCCAGTGAGCAATATGTCTCAGCAGGGTTTGTGCTCCAGAGAGGTCTAGCATACTGCTAAAAATAGTTTAGTTAAAATATTTCTGCAAATAAATAATGAGGAGTAAATAACAGAGAAAGCTTCAGCAATTCAGGCTTCATAACAATCTACATAAAGTTTTTAGTTTTCCTCGGTAGCTTTATCTTTCCTTTGTATTTTTATTTTGGCCTAAATATAGACATTGTTCCTGGGCCTTGACCTTATTTTTTGCCAGTTTTTCTCAGTATCTTGAAAAATCTTAGGCTTAGATAGCATCACAGTAGTATCTAAGGAAGGTGTTCTCACACTAAGGTGCTTGAAGAACTCACAGGAAAACCCAGACACTAAACTGCCTGAAAGAAGTGTAGAACATTTATTAATTTTTTTGTGCAAAGTTGCTTCAAGACTTGAATTGGAACAGTTTGGAGCAGTGTCCCAAGTTACAGTGATCAGAAACGCTGTGGGGATGGAGTTAATCTTAGATGGAAAATTGCAACTGCAACATCCCTTTGCAGTTCTTAATGAATACTAACTCTCTTCTTTCCATCTTGTTTTCCTCTAGCAAAAGAGGAAAATCACATTGTAATTCTCCTATCAGAACTATAAAATACAGTTACTCCTGGCTGCAAAGACATTCCTAAAGGAATATAAAGCATTCCTTCAAACATTGATGGTGTAATGAAAATGAGAACCAAGAGGTAGAAGGAGTATAACCTTACCTAGGTGCTTTATAGCTTTAAGTGGCAGTAAGAAACAATACAGCAAACTATTACCAACACTGAGAATATTTCAAATCATCAGAGTGTGTCAGCAAATAAAGGCATATGTTTTCATTCGAAAATGTTCTCTTTTTTCTGAGTGTCCCTGTATGTAATCATAAATTTTCATTGGTGGTGTAACTTGGAGGAGACAGCACTTGTGCATTAATACTGTGTATGGAATGGTTTGAAAACTTAAGTATCAAACACACAAGTTAAATTCTTCATTTTCAGTGCCAAGACAAAGCACATCTTTAGACTTCTTAATATACTCTGAGCCTGAAATGGAAAAGACAGCAGCTGCTTTTGATGATAACCACTGCAACTCTGACAGATGGCAATGAACAATGTGAAATCAGTGTTTCCCAAAAACATTTTATAATTGAGGATCATTACTGCCTGATTTGCCACCAGCACTCCGGTAAAAACATGTAGATTTATGCCGTAATAATGCAGTTGGTCTTTGTGAGATGTACTTCCTCGAATTTCTTCTTTCATTGATGTGTTGGAGTGGCTGACGTTTCCAACACAGACTGCAGATAAGTGATATTGGTATTGTTCTTGCAGATATGTGCAGGACATGGAAACAGAGAACAAATTTATTTTAAAAAACAGCTGTGCCAGCAGAATTTTGCTACCTTGCTGAGGGATTTAGGAAATTTAACTTGCTTAATTGTTTCTTTCACCTTGGCTGTTTCATTTGCCCTACCTGGTACCACCTTGTCTTTTTCACTTAGACTAAGTAAAAATGAATCCTTCAAGGACTTTTCTAACACTCCCAGAGCTACAGAGAAGAATAAATTTTCCAACATTTCTAAAATGTAATCTGAGGTGTCAGAACCAATCCCTTGCCCAGAACATGGAACCACACGTCCTTACTAAGCATTTTGTCTGTGCTCAGTATGTTAAACATGGATTGCCTTCTGATGTTTTTATGACAGAAATTCTATGAATGTAACAATAATAATACATTTGTTGGGTATATGCATAATAATACATATGTTGGGTAATAATTGTACCAACATATAAATAAAAAAATTAAGAAAGAGTTCTTACTTAACCTTCTCTTAGAAGAGTACCTGATGAGTCTCCTGAAAGTGGAATTAAGCACTTGAAATATGTTGCACAGGATGATCTTTCCTGTTCTTGGCATGGATATTACAATAAAGAGCAGGGTGCTTTGAACAGAGAATATTGCAATTTTTTTCACAGTCCTGTCCATTAAGGTTTGAATTTTTTTAGATACTGATTAAAACAGTGCTGGAACACAAAAGTTAGGCAGATTAGGTTCAGGAAGTAGAAGGCAACTGTGGCTATAGAACAAGAGAAAGAACCACAATTGCACACTGAGATGTCAGAAGGCAAATGAATATCGGGTTTAATTTCTCTCGATATATATAGATTTCTTAACTATGACAGTGGATTGGACGTTGAGGTTAAAACCTCCCCAGCCACACTGGTTAAAAGACTGTCCATCAAGATTTCTCTCATTGTAAAAGAATGATAACAAAAAAGAACAGTTAAGTAAACATTGGCCATTATTTATATAAAAACTGTGAGAATTCTGACTCCAAGAATGCAAACATCAAAAGGCTGAGAAAACCAGGGCGACAGGCAACATTATGTAGAAGAGATTAATATTATTGTGGGCAGTTATTGCTGTTGTGATTGCCTTATTAACAAACCTTTAATTTAAAGAAATTGTTCAAGACCTTGGAATCCTGAACTGTATGTTAGACCTTAAATCTGCACAATCCATTTAACTTACCAAAGAGAGAGTTAAGAAGAGATTTGACAGTTATCTGTGCAGAGAGGTTGCAGAGAGGTTTTTGATGGTAAGGAGCTCTTTTGATGGTAAAGAGCAGACTATATATAACACAAGTCTGTGGTTATGAGTGGACACTGGATAAATCCAGCTGGAAATAAGAGTTCAGGTTTCTAGGCAGGCTGTTGCTGCAACAATTCCATGGGAACTATGATGAACTCACCTGGTCTCAATAGGTCTCAGCTTGAGATGTGTCTTTGAAGTATAAATTATTCACTTAATCAAATCTGAATGAGAAATTATTTAAATTAAATTCCATGGTCTGCACTGTGTGGGACATGAGACTGGGAACATTACCTGTACCTCCTGGATCTTAAATCTATGAACCTAGAACTAGAATACTTAAGGGCTGATTTTAACATAAATCACAGGTCTTTAATAGAGTTGTGGCAGAATAAAGTGTTCTTTAAGTGAGAGTAAATGTAATTTATGCACACTTAAAAGGCACTTTACACTGCCTAAGTAGTGTGAAGAGAACTTATTATAGTGACAATAAATCCATACTTGTTTGGGAATAAAAGGAACTCTCATGATCATCTGGTATGAGTTATGGCAGAGCACAAGCTATAGAACTTCACAGAGTGTTTCCCACATCAAGCCAAATGATGTGTGCTTGATCTTTTGGAAGGGAATTCTGTTTTATGTCTTCATATCAGCTTCTTGATTCCCTTCATTCAAAATCTAACACACCTTTAAATTTTCCTTCAAAGGGAACCCTGTTAAGTGAGGAGTGGAAAATTTGTCACTGCCTTTGACATTCATGGACAGACTGGTGAATTTGAGGAAAATGGAATTAAAAGTAGGTGATTGGTTTTTAAGAGAGGAACTGAAAAATGCGCTTTCTTCTCTACATTAATATATTGGGTTTACATGGCCAAGCTTTGGTAGACGGGGAGCTACAGGGGTGGCTTTTGCGAGAAGCTGCCAGAAGCTTTTCCCATGTCTGACAGCCAATCCTTGGTGGCTCCAAAGATGGCAGTGCTGCTGGCCAAGGCTGGGGCAATTAGAAATGGTGGTAACGCCCATGTGATAACAGATTGAAGAAGAAGAAAAAAGTTATTGCGCAGTTGTAATTGCAGCCAGAAAAGAACAAAGTGAGAACATGTGAGAGGAAGAGCCCTGCAGACATCAAGATCAGTGGAGAAGGAGGGGCTGGAGGTGCCCCAGGCACTGGAACTGGGACTGCCCTGCAGCCCATGGTGCAGTCCATGGTGAGGCAGCTGGGCCCCTGCAGCCCATGGAGGGCCGTGGGGATGCAGAGATCCACCTGCAGCCTGTGGAGGAGACCCACACCAGAGCAGGTGGATGCCTGAGAGGAGGCTGTGACCCCATGGGATGCACATGGAGAGAGGAGTCCCTACGAAAGCAGCCTGTCCTTGAAGGACTGCAGCCTGTCCTTCAGAGTGACCCACATTGCAGCAGGTTGGGGAGGACTGTTGCTTGTGAGATGGACTCACTTTGAAGGGGTTCGTGGAGAACTGTCTCCCATGGGAGGGACCCCACAGCGGAGCAGGGGAAGGACTCCTCTCCCTCACCAGCAAGAGAAACAGCCCGTGATGAACTGACCTTAACTCCCATTGTTTGTCTCCTTGTGCTGCTGGGGGAGGAGGTAGAGCTGGGAAGGAGGGAGGGGTGGGAGGTAGGTGTATTGAAGGTTTTATTTTACTTCTTATTATCCTGCTTTGACTTCTTTAGCTCTATACTCAATTAACATCTAAGTTGAACCTGTTTTGCTTGTGACAGTATTTGATGAGTGATCTCCCCAGGTCCTTCTCTCAATTCATGAACCCTTCACTATATTTTCCCTCCCCTGTCCAGCTGCAGAGGAGAGAGTGGTTTTGATGAGTGCCTGGCATTCAGCCAGCATCACCTCATTACAATTGGCTTTTCCTCTGAATTAGCCCAATGTATTAGTTTAGGTTATCTTTCCAAAATTTGTAGATGATTGTACTTTTCTATTCTGATTAAAAAGTTTGCTTTTGTTTGACTGAGATACAAAGATGTAAATCATAGAGCTAAAAGCGTACATGCTTTTGAATAGCTGTTAAATGACACTGCACTGCCTTACTCTGGGGCATGCTACAGTTTTCTTAAAACATCATCAACTTTAGGATTGTGTTTTGTCCCAGTAGAGTCTAGGGGATCAGTTCATCTCCTGAATGTAGCTGCCATGGATGTAGCTGGATCAGACTGTAAGGTAAAAATCTAATGCTTTTAGATGGGTTCACCAAGGTTTCTCAAAATGAGTTTGCCAGACTCGTCTGGCATATGTCCACAAATATGAACACATATTTGGCAATAGGTCTCTCTGCTCAAATGTCTCTTTCAAGTAATATTTTTATTTAATTTATTGTAGTTCATTTACTTTTATTACATCTCTTTTGTACTGCTAATGTGTGTTGCCCATTTGCCCACTGGCTTCTACATCTTTTTTTCAGAAGGAACAGTCTTTACCTTGTGTCTAAAAATAAATACTTGCAAAAGACTTGTGAGGGGTAACGCTGGAAACCATATTATGCTAAAAAGTTTTACTCTGAAGTGAAGTAACAATACCTAAGTCAGCAATAATGTCTGTCAGGAAGCTGCAAAAAGCTGTGAAAAGCTCAGAGTTGTTAAGGGAAACAATTTTATTTATAGATTTCATTACCTTTCTTATCACCGCTGAAAAAGGCTGGAAAGTAATGGGGAACTCATTTGTGAGAGCTGCACCTTTGCCTGTTGTTTTGCTATGACAGTGACAGAGATATCTATGTGTTTATGGGGGACAAGTGTTTATGTGTGTTTATGGGTTTGTAAGACCTTCACTGAACATCATCTTAATGACCATGGTGATGACTGGAAGCAGGGGAGAAAACAATTTTCCAGTGCAAATAAAAAGCTCATGGAATAACACAGTGGAATGAGATTTCATCTGATCTACACCTTTGAATTTTTTAATGTATTAATAAATATGAAATGTGAGATTATTAGGATCTTTTGTTTTCATGTGCTACCTAGACAAGTTCACCTAGGTCCTTTTTCTACCTATTTGTATAATCAATATATTGTTATTAATGGTACGTGTTTTGAAACTAGTTTTTCATAGCAGCTGTTAAAATTCTAGGTAGATAAAAAGATGACAATTACCAGGAAGAATATGTTGCACATATTTGAAAATCTCAAATGATAGGGATTATTAATGAACTTTTGAAGTGTTGCCAAACAATATTATCTCAGTGAGGTTTATGGATTTAGTGCACACACAGGATACTTTGCTTGGGAAAATTCAATAGATCTTGATGAAAGTTCCTGAATCCCTAATTAGTGGAGTACTTCACAGAGGCTTTTTGGCTGAAGGTCTATATAGAAGAAAAAACTGCAAAAAACTTCTCAGCAAACTATCATGAACTTTACTGTACTTTTCAGACAAAAGCAGTGAAAGAAAGGTCATGGAAGGACTGGAACACCTCTTGCAATGCTTCTTCCCAGGTTTCTCAAACTGTGCTTGGTCTCTGCTGAACAGTGTTCTGGAAGAAAAACTTGGAGGTTTTCACAAATTTCTTCCTTTCCTGTCAGCCCCAGGTTTGTTCCATAATATCTATAGCTTTTAAATCCAGTAATGGGATGCATTTTGACTTGATTGGTGTAGCTTGCTGGATACTACTTATTGCCAGATAAGCAACCAGGGAAAAGTGCAGTCCTTAGAGAAATTGTTTTTGGAAGGGAGATAACACAGAGAAAAGTTTTGGTTAAGGGTAAGAATAACAATGGTTGAGTTGTAAGAATAAATGATTACATTGTTTTAGCTAGGAAAGCTTCTTCAAAGCTGCAAGAAAAATTGTATTTTAATGTTATGACTAGAATCCAGTGTCAGTTGCCAGCCTCTGATGGCCATGCTTAAGGCCAGTGCTGTACACTGGAGAAGTTCAGCAGTGGCTTGCTTTCTGCGTATTCCTGTGTGCAATAGACCAAGTCACACAGGGTGTCTGTCATAGTGGTTTATACCTTCTACACTGCATTCCTGTTTATTATTGCTACAACTGCTTAAATGTGTTCATTCTTTCATATAGATACAGTCCAGAAAATTGAATTCCGGTTTCAAAGCTTCATAATTCAAGATACAGTGAAACTGAGTAAAAAATATTTAATTAAATACTTTCCAAATAATTAATTACTCTGCAGGAGAAGGCACCCTTTCTTCTTCAGTCACCATTAAAAATCCTTTTAGACCTTTATTGAAAACTTCCAGCTGCTATCATCTAACTTTTTAAGAACTCTTCATACAACATGTATCAATCTTCTGCGTTGAAAAAGAACCCCTTTTCAGACGGCTGAAACTGAGGTAAAAAATGGTCAGATAAAACCTGGCAGAATGGAAAGAAAGCACAAAGAAAGAAGACTGCCTGATGTTTATCCAGAAAATTTGTACACAGAAAAATATAATGTCAGTGATATTAAGTAATTTTTAATGGGCAAGAAATAGTCATGCTTATCACTTTTGATTGTTTAAATAGGAGAAATACATACTTCTAGTCTTCTAAAATGCTGTATTGGAGTGCTTGACTGAACATTTCAAAGTGTGATAGAGTAAGACTAACACCAAAATATTGTATACTCCTACTGATTTAGAAATAGTGAGATGAAAAAAATCAGTAAATGCATGCTAAGTTAGAGAGGTCACCAAATTAACTATGGCATATATTTTTGGTCAATGTTTCAGTTCAACAGGTCATCAACCCAATCAAAATTAAGATACTTCACTTTCTAAAAAAATAAATAACAAGTTTTCTATTTTAATTAGATTTTTAATTTTTAATTTTAATTAGAATTTTAATTTTTAATTTTAACCTCTTTGCAGTTAGAAGATCATGAGCTCATGTTGATTAGATTTAATGAACATTAAGCAAAACACATTTCAGTTCTATCAGTTCCTTGGAGGTCCTTGAAGTAGTAATTAAATATTTCATTCAACAAAACTAGGTGTGAAATGAGATGCAGCTCGCCTCATATGATTTTGTAGATCATTATTTGTATGTTCCCCTTCATCCTTCACTTGAAAATTAGCCACACGATACAGATTTGAAACAGAAACCTTTTCCTAAACCTTGGTGTAATATTGAGTACACATCGCTGTTCAGGGTATAGATTTGCACTAGAGGGAGTCACAGTGAGTATTACAGCATTTACAGAAGTGCAAAATGCCCCACAGCCTTGGAGTTTCTAACCTCTTTTTGATTACAGATCCTTACACCATCCTTGAGGAAATAGGAATAGGTGATGGATATAACACTACTGTTAACAGAGTTGGTTTTCTTGTTTATTTTACTCCTTAGAATAACAGATCCACATACACACACACACACTCTGCAGATATGGGATAACCCTGGATAATGTATGGACAGAGCAGGGAATGAGATGCTGGAAAGCAGTGCCACAGAAAGGGACCGGAGGGTCCTGGTCAATGGCAAGTTGAACAGGAGTCAGCAGTGCCCTGGCAGCCAGGAGGGCCAGCCTTGTCCTGGGGGGCATCAGGCACAGCATCGCCAGCAGGGCAAGGGAGGGGATTGTCCCACTCTGCTCTGCACTGGGGCAGCCTCACCTCGAGTGCTGGGGGCAGTTTGGGGCACCACAATGTGAGAAAGACATTAAACCATTAGAGAGTGTCCAGAGGAGGGCAACAAAGATGGTGAAGAGCCTTGAGGGGAAGCCGGGTGAGGAGCAGCTGAGGGCACTTGGCCTGTCAGCCTGGAGAAGAGGAGACTGAGGGGAGACCTCACTGCAGTTACAGCTTCCATGTGAGGGGAAGAGGAGGGGCAGGCACTGATCTCTGTCTGTGGTGACCAGTGATGGGACCTGAGGGAATGGCCTGAAATTGTGTCAGGGGAGGTTTAGGTTGGATATCAGGAAAAGGTTCTTCACCCAGAGGGTGGCTGGGCACTGGAACAGGCTCTCCAGGGAAGTGGTCACAGCACCAGCCTGACAGAGTTCAAGAAGTGTTTGGACAATACTGTAAGGTACATGGTGTGACTCTTGGGTATGGTGCTGTGCAGGGTAGGGAGCTGGACTTGATGATCCTAGTTTGTCCCGTCCCAGTTCAGCATATTCTGTGATTCTGTGAATATATGTATTGGGTCTGGCTGAGATAGAGTTCATTCTTGCCTTAGCAGACCTCACAACACTGTGTTTTCCTCTGGTAGCTGGAAGGGTGTTGATAACACACCAGTGTTTTGGCTGCTGCTGAACAGTGCTCTCCCTCTAACACTCCTTCCCCCCATCAAGGGGCTGGGAATGGGCAAAATCTTGAGAGGGGACACAACCAGGCTGGCTGACCCGAATTAACCAAAAGGATATTCCATATCATATGACATCAGCTCAGATATAAAGGAAAAGGGAGAGAGGAAGAACAGGGGGGGGCATTTGTTATTCCAGAATATTTGTCTTCCAGAGCAACAGCTCCACGTGCTGAGGCCCTGCTTCCTGGGATGTGTCTGAACATTTCTTGCTGATGGGAAGTAGAGATTAACCTTTTTTACCTTTTTTTATGTGTGTGCAAACTTTTGCTTGTTTTTTTCTTTTGCTTAGCAAGCTGCCTTATCTCAACCTACTAGTTGCTTTCCGTCTCTTTCTCTCCCCTGTCCCACTGGGAAGAGGAAGGATAGAGTGGCTTAGTGGGCATCTGACACCCAGCTAAGGTCAAATTACTACAATATATTTCAAAAATATGACTGTATAAAAATGTGAGGAGTACAACCTAACAGTCTCCCAAGAAGCTAACTGCTGCTGCTTTATGTTGATTGTACAACTACACCCTCATGGGTGGAGGCATATTTCCAGGCCCATATTCTTTCTTCTTCCCTCCTTTATACTGTATTTCCTCCTTGTTTATTCACTGTAGGTAGAGCCTCCAATGAAGTCTCGAGCTTCACAAAGTTCTGTGCTAGACTGTACTGCTGGTGGCAGCTGAAAATGCAGTCATACCACAGCAGCAAACCCACGACCTGCTCCTGCCATGCTTACAGTGCATCCTGGAGCAAGGCCAAAACAGACCAGCATGGGTGAGCACTTGATGGCTAACGTACAGTGTGGCTGGGAATTTCACATGGGACAAATGGTAAGTCACCCACTGCAAGGAGTCCTTGCTGCGTGGCAGAAGAGGCAGAGGTCTGAGCTATGAGTTCATCATCTCTCCCACCCCAAGGCCTGCTTCAGCTGCAGGTGAAAGACTCCATCTGGCTCTGGCTCTACAACAACTTTAATAAATGTCAGTACAATTTCAATGAAGATGTATAAGAACAGGTTTTTTCTTCCTTTGTACTACGTAATTCTGCCCTGTTACTCTGTGAAATATGGAAGCATGGTTCCCAGACTAATGAAGAGGAATTGCCACACTTGTACAATTGCTTTAAATGATCACCATAATAGTGTAGTGTTTGCCCATAAGAACCAGTTCTTTACAGTAATGTGGGTTCCTCTAGGGTTTTTTTGGCCTGGGAAATAAAAGCTAGTCTAAGAGATGTTTTAGACTCAGATAAAGGCAAGATTAGGTTCTGTGATATCTGCCCCAGACAGAGGTAGACACGGACAATTTACCTCTGCTCTGATTCTATTGATTTAATCTGAGATAGATAGGAGTAGTCACAGACCAATTGTTTTTCAAGTCTATTTATGCTAATTTCCCTAATTTTATTTTCCATTGTGTCTTCAGGAAGACAATTTAAAAAAAAAAGCTCAGCCAGAATAAATCCTTTCAGTGGTCTTTGTAAATATGTTGTCTTTCATTTGCTTTTACTATTGGAAAGATGGATGGCTTGTTTTGACATGAGAAACATGGATTTTGTAAATACCAATAGCTGTAAGAACTGGAAATTTAAATGAAGAGGCTAGTCCTTCCTATTGAATTAGGAAGAAATAGATGCCACTTAATGATTGCAATGGAGAAAAAATATGAGCTATATATGACTTTTTTCCATGGACCATTTTAATAATCACATATTGAATTTCATCTGATATCTTGTGTTGTCTTTGGCAAACCAAGTTATTTTAATTATCTCTGTGAAAATTATCATATAATATATTAACTGGTTTGACTGTTCTCAAAGGGAAACAAAACTAAACAGAAAGACCTCCACAGAACTGTTAAACCAATATAATAAACCTTTTTGAAAACAATATTTATAATAATTTTTGGAAGAGTTTGCTTTTACATTTTCTCTAAATATATTTGCCATAATACAATTTACATGACTTTCAAGTGTCTTGGAATTAAATAAGACAAGAAATTTGCATGTAACATAAAAATTACAGAAATAAGCTCTGGTTTGCAATCATACCTTCCCTGCATATGTGTTTCAGTACCTCTTTTTAATTCCAGGGTGGCAGAATGCCTTTTAAATCCTCAGCCTTAACTCACCAAGAAATGTAGTTGCTGGCTGCTATGTGAGTGCATCACACAAGGTTACAATGTTTCTGTTATAAGATAGTGTAAATACATGGCAAATTAAAAAAAAATTATATATATGTGTATATATAATCAATGTTTAATGTTCCTTTAAATTCATAATATGGTGAATCTGTAATAAAGTTCAAAACCTAGGGGACATAGTGGCATAAATTTACCTTAAGAGCTTAATTTTGAGTTTACATTTTCTTATGCAAGTCTGAGTTCTGAGAAGTATGTTGGCTGAATGGTGGTGCCTTCACTGTTTTGTAAGTAAAAATACTGAAAGTCTCATCTCTGTGTATTTGAATGTACATTTAAAATATTCAGAGAAGGTAAGTAATTTATTACACTTTTGCTGATCTCGCTTCACCAAATATTCTCTGTGAAAGCATCTAGTGAAGCCTTAAAATGCTTAAACATAAATAACTAAGGATAAGTACAAATGATTTATCTAGGATAGCACATTTAAGGAATCAATACAAACCATTAGCTATTTTAATTAAAAATAGACAATAGATGGCTTTCAAGTAAAAAATTCAACAGCTTCACCTATCTCTCCAATCTGGTCCTGCCAGAAGAAATAGTATTTTCAAAATATGAACATTTGAAAATCCATTGGTTGAACCCATGAAACACCAGTCAATGTCTGTGCATCTTCAGGAGATAATCACAACTGCTAAATTTGGTTGTTTTCTTGCTTTCAGTACTCTATCATATTTGTTTCTTGTTAGAGTTGTATTGGTCTTCCACCACGCAACAATTTTCAGTTACTTAGCATGCTGATACAGGGCAGTACTTGTCACAATGGACACAGACAATTAAGCAGTCAACACTGTGAAAGGGATACAATTTACACCATGTCAGTCTTTATAGATAATGTTATTGGTGAGGGGCACATACCTTGAAGCAGAATTATTGAGTATTATTTAGGAATTCGCAAACTAGCAAAGTCATATGGTCATTTTGTCACTGTTAGGAACTGATTAGCTCATCACGACTTTAAAGATGTTGTTTAATTTGCTCTTTGGTAGTTAAATATGTGTTTATCCACCACTGACCTGGAAACCTATAAGGTTTGTTGGGTTTTTTCATACCAGAGATATTTATAACAACAGTTTGCATCTTGCCTAAACTTTGCCAAAGAAATGGAAGCACTAAAATCTTGTTATCCCTTCCTTAAAATTTTTAAAGGGCTGGCAGAGTTTGTTAATGCCATTTCCATACTTCTCAGAGACTTTTTTAGTGTAAATAGGAAGTTTCATAAGCATTCACACACATGTCCTAACATTTTCAAAAACTAATCCAGAGTTACACTTCCAATTCAGTCAATTTTCTACCTTCAGCATTTCAACCACCTCTACCTTCTTTCTCTGAAGTCAACCATGCCTCTTGCAGTCTCTGAATATATCATTAGTTGGGAAAACAACAACAAGGAATGTATGCTCAATAAAGTGCAGTTCATTCAGTGTAGCAACTATCAACAGTACTCCTGGAGTATCTCCAGGAGTCATGAAGAGTAACATGCTGAGAAGTCTCAGAAAGTGATGGAGCCAGACTAGGTCTGCAAATTAGATGTCAGCCTGGTTGGTTTCCCTTCTCCTTCCAGAGCCCAAAATTGGCAGTCTGTACTCCTGTTCTCCACAACTTAGCATCTTTGGGGCCAGTCCTTTTCTGTCTGCCTTTGCTGCAAGTCCCAGGCTCCAAGCGTTCCCTCATTCCTTGCTGTAATGAGATATGGTGGTCCTCAAGAGGAGGGAGGACAGGTGGAAAATGGTTCTGTGATCCTGAAGGCTGTGATGACTTTGTGCCCAAAAGCAGCCAGAAGTTGAGCTGTGCTGAGGGGAAGGTGCTGCAGCCACACTTCAACTACACCTCACTTCTTCACTACAAGCCCCCTGTCCAAAGTAGGACTGATTTGAGAGGTGAAGCATGCAGAAATCACAGAAAGGTGGAAAACACCCTCACAGCACCCTGTGGAGCCTAGGGAGAGCTCTCAGTCATTTCAAGACACCAGCAAGGTGTGGAGGGATCTGTTAAAGCTGTTACGCATGGACTGTCCCTTTCCTATGGGGAAGGAAAGAGAGCAGGCAACATTAATTTTTCACCCAGGACTGAAGGCCACTTAGCATTAATTTTCAGATGACTGAAAACTGGGCCTTCGTTCTCTAAACAGCAGTAGTTACCTTTAATATAGTATATTTATAGTAAAAGCTGAGGTATATACAGTCTATGGCTCCTCTCCACCTGCAGTACTTCAAATATATCTCTCCAGAAATACAAGCTCACCATCATGGCTAAGTCACTGGGGAATTCCTGGTTTTTCCTATTGAATATATGCCAGTGTGTTGAAAGCAATATTGACCTGATGGTGATGTGCAAGGAGAGGCTGCCTGAAGGGTGTGGCTGTGGTAGCCTGGAAATTAGGGCACTTGGTTGAAAGCAGAAAGTTTGGGACACTGGTTGCTATTCCCAGGTTTATTGCTACTGGGGTTATATACGTCCAGAACCAAGCTCATATCTAAGCTTTCTTCAGGTTTGCTTCAGACTTCCACATTCTGCCTAGGTCCCAGTTTAGAAATCTCCTTTCTTCAAAATTATGTGTTTCCTTTAATCCTGGGTGTAGCCAAACTGTCTGCCAAAGGGAGGTCTCAGCTATGCATTTGCTGGTGTCCAGGAGACAACCTGTGTGTGCTGCTGCAAGAGAAGGCAAAGGATGAGAAGCAAGGATATGGAAAAGGATCCCCTTTTTCTTTTCACACAAAGAATTGGAGTGGAAAACATACTATGTGCTCTGTGTTCAGACAAATTCTGTGAAGACTTGGAAACAGACTAGCTTTTCCATAAAGTTTTTCTGGTAGACTAATGTAACTTCTTTTCAGTAGTCCTGGATCTATAAACTTAACAATAACCTGTTGCGACTGGGACATGAGAGGAGTATGGGAAGTACTCATCTGAGCCACCATATCAGAGGTTTTCACAAGTTTTTCACATGGTGGGATTTATGCTTGATTTGTTGGCCAGAAACCTATCTAAAATAGCTCTTACCACCTACTTACAGACACTGATTTACAAAGACATAAGCATTACCATGCTTCAGAATCCACTCCTTTAAGTGTGGGAAGAAAGCTTAGGGTCCAATAGAGAGGGTAGGCCAACAAGGAATTGAATTCCCCGCTTTTGTGCATTATGTCTAAGACATAACCATGTTTAAGTGGTACAGCAGATTGAATAAGAGATTGTTTTGACAATGACTTCCAGGTGCACACTTCCACTTATTGAATAACCTTTAGTCAACAAACCAGCATGCTAAGATGGTGCTAGATTATTTCAGCATCACTCATCATTTGCTTATGTTCTTTAAACAGTAAAAAATATGTTCTCTCTTCAATTCCTATTGCAGACAATGCGAAGCAGAGTGCTCTTTTCAGCTCCACATTTTAAAAGTGCCTCTAGACCTTGCTGAAGAGCTACCTTATTCTAGAAATTAGTCTAAGCATTTGCTCCTTTTGTAAGTCAATATATACAATTCTAGAAGCTACAACCTGACAAAGGACAGAAATATTTTCATCCCCCACAATGGGAAAGAACCATCCAGACACAATCCTGTGCAATGTGGTCTAGAATGACCCTAATTAAATAGGGAGGTTGGGCCAGATGACCCACTGTGGTGCCTTCTAACCTCACTTATTCTGTGATTCTGTGATTTTATAAGAAAAGGAAACTAGTGTGGAGAAGTTATTAGTCCAGTTATGGTGGGGCCAGCCATTGACAAAGCAAGGGCTCTAAACCTACGGCTGCTGTGCCTACAAAAATATTGGCAGGAAAACAACTGAAAAGAAACAGCAAAGTAATGGAAGGTTGTTGTTTATCTTCTCTGGTGACATAAAAGAAGAATGTGTTAAAGTGGGAAAGCAAGATACTTCAGTGCACATCCACTCAGTTAATCTTGGGATCACCGCTTTTAAGGACCTTTGTTGAAATCTCTGAAGAAACAAGGATGAAAATAATTGAAGTCTAGACCTCCACGACCATCTCATTGAAAAATGTTAATGGCTGATGAACAATTTACCAATTCATTTGTTTATAGTCTCTTTCTTCCATCTAACGGTCAGCCAAACTACTGCTCAAAAATTCCATTAAGTTTTATAATTACTATTTATTGACTACCTTGGATCCTTTCTTTCCAGCCTCTTCCGTCTCTTGAGGAACTGATCTTCAAAGTGCCTCTTTTCAGATTATGTGTTGCTCCAATCCATCATCGGGGAGTTGAATTAGTGCAATACGTAATAGAGTTGCTTTTCTATTACTCACTAATGTAACTACCTTGACAACAGCACATAGAGAACACCACAGTTTTATATCTAATGTTTGGCTTCAGCATTCAAGTACTTAAAGTTGTTTTTTTAAGATTTAATCAATAGTCATAGTAAAAGAAATAGAATTCTGGAGGAAGAAGCTATTTTCAGCTTCTGGGCCCAAAAAACATGGGCCTTTTGGAGTGGGTCAAGAGGAAGGCCCTGAAGATACTTAGAGGACTGGAACATCTCTCCTATAAGGAATGACAGAGAGTTGGAGTTGTCCAGCCTGACGAGATGTCTCCATAGAAACTTTATTGCAGCCTTCCAGTATCTAACAGGGTCTTATAAGAAAGATGAAGACAGATTTTGTTCTTCACAAGTAATAGAATAGTCTGCTTTGAATCTGCACTGAATATTTACAGTACAGGTAAATGCTGAAAAACAACCAGCGTACAAGATTCTAGCCAAAGAAAGGCTGTAATAAGGTGAGGCTGACCCACACCGGTGGTATCAGGGGAGAGGAGGCTCCCTGGTACTTCTGAGGCAGAGCAGAGCACACAAGTGAGTTAAAAATCCATTATCTTGCCAGCCAGCATGAAATTCATAGCCATAAACTTCCTAAGCTTTGCAGTGAGAATGTGTCTTCTTCGTGCCGAGTTACACTGAATTTGTGGAAACTAGTATTTAAGGGAATTTAGTTAGTTAGTTAGTTAGTTAGTTAGATAGTTAGTTAGTTAGTTAGTGTTATATGAATACAGTAACCCTTTCCACTTATTTTTTGGAATAAAGGTGAAATTAAAACATTGCCCACCTTCATTAAACCAGAGGGGAAATCCTATATGGTATCCATCCAGATACTGCACCACAGGCATACTTGACACTATGAAATTTTTAAAAGAATACTCAGCATTCTGGCTGAGATGTTTACATTCCCCAAGGACCACTAGTAAAACAAGATGTTTGTAACTTAATGAGATTGACCCGTAGCACTTCTAAATAAATAAGTATAACAACGAACTTGTGGATTCCCAACAACAATAGGTCCACTCATGCAAAGGTTGTCTCCAACTTGTATCAGCTTCCTGTGCTCTGAGTTAGTCTTTTATGTGTGAATATTGTCTGTTAACATTTTACTGTTATGTATTGTTCTGTAGTTTGCAATTGCAGATATAAAGAGACAAAGCTCTAAGTAGACCCACATTTAAATTGCAAGTTTCATTTAAATCCACTATTTGTTATTCTCCTCCTCAACCAGCTGCAGATAACCATAAAGATAAGAATTAACAACCTAAATACAAATGTAATTGGTATCAATAGAATGCATAAGTTCCAAGTTAGACTGTGAACTAATTCTCTTCATGGGGAAAATACCTAAATAACTTATGCCAAGTTATTAAGTCTTCCTGTCCCTTGTGGTGTATTTTCCACAACTCATGGAGTTCATTAAAGGGTTTGCATAAATATAGATCATCCATGGAAAGTAATTAATCCTGTTACCTGTTTGGTAACCTGTGTGTTCTACTTTATTAAATATGCCATATAAATATAAATATTAATATGCCAGGAAGAATGCTTATGGGAATGCTAAAATTTTTGATTTTGTTTTTATATATCCTGGGGCCTTTTGATGTTGTTTTTTTCCCTTCTTCTTCTTTTGCTTTTTTTTAATATGAAACAATATGCTTACTGTCAGGATATAATTATGGTAGCAAAATTTAGGCATTAATAATAGCTCATTACATAGCAAGGGTAGTCATACTCCATTGAACTCTGTGAGAGATTTGCCATTGATTTCAGTGAAAGCAAGGTCAAGCCCACTGAGTTTCAAGATAATTGCTGTAAAGTATCCATTAGATAATAAAGGAGATTATTAATAATTGGACACCAAGAGGCTTTCATTTATCATTAGATTAATATTTTAAATTGTCTTGAATGCAAGCAATACTCAAGAAACAAAGCATTGCAGCTTGTCTGAATAGAAGTGTGTTGTTAGATAATTAACCCATCTGAACCTGAATTAATGGTACTTTATACCAGTAATTCTAAAACAACTTAAAGCCATATGTAATACTTTTTCAGAATTGTCAGAAATTTTGCATGAGTAAAATATATGCTATATTTTTATTCAATACACATTCACGAAGAGAGCAAGCGAACATATCGTTTTGGATAAAGAATAATCTCAAACATTTTTTAGGCTCCATTGAGAAAATCCTGCATTTATCCAGGAATCATAAATTCATTAGTCTTTTGTACTGAATGGATGAGGAAGGACTTCAGCTTCATAAGACCATAAAGGAAACAAGATAATGGGTTAACAAACTCTATTAAAAAAAGAACCCTTAATAGGGGTTACTCCCCACTCTTAAGGGAAAGAGACAAACAAAATGGCTGCTTTAAAACTCCTTAAAAAATGCAAAGATTAGCTCCCACAAATTCCCCATGGAAAGGAGGATTGCTCCAGCCCCAACACCCCCCATGTCTCTGCTGTCTCTCTGCTTCCCTAGAAATCTGGAACAGCCTCCCCCCGAGCAGCACTCACTGTGTAAACCACAGAATCACAGAATATGCTGAGTTGGAAGGGACCCACAAGGATCATTGAGTCCATCTCCTGGCCTTGCACAGAAGAGTCACACTATACACCCAAGAGCATTGTCCAAATGCTTCTTGAACCCTGTCAAGCTGGTGCTGTGACCGCTTCCCTAGGGAGCCTGTTCCAGTGCCCAGCCACCCTCTGGGTGAAGAACCCTTTTCTAATATGCAACCTAAACCTCCCCTGACACAGCTTCAGGCCATTCCCTCGGGTCCTGTCACTGTCACCACAGAGAAGAGATCAGTGCCTGCCCCTCCTCTTCCCCTCACATGGAAGTTGTAACTGCAGTGAGGTCTCCCCTCAGTCTCCTCTTCTCCAGGCTGAACAGGCCAAGTGCCCTCAGTTGCTCCTCATGAGGCTTCCCCTCAGGGGCCTTCACCATCTTTGTTGCCTTCCTTTCAACACTCTCTAATAGCTTAATGTCTTTCTTACACTGTGGTGCCCAAAACTGCACACAGCACTCGGGGTGAATGCCTTCTGGAGGGAAAGAGGGACAGGTTGGCTTGCTCTGGGAGGAGCTAGGAAAAAGAAGAGCATTTCCATGTGGCTCTCCACACTCATGAGATGGGTCCTGCCTGGGGTGAGAATTCGCTCATTGAGACTCAATTTGAACAAGACTGAGAGAATAGTAGCAGAAGAGAATAGTAGCAGGAGAAACCAAAGAAGACATGGCAAAATAGGAGGTTAACCAACATGGTTTCTAACATCCTGCTCTCCAAAACAGAACTAACTCCTTCAACACAGGGCAGGACTGGTAGAATTTTAATCTGATTATTTTTCTCTTCTTTTAAGATAAATGGTCACAGGTGATAAGACTACCAAAAAACCCCAACGAACCAAAAACCAAAACCAAAACCAAACAAATGAACATAAAACCAGTCCTGTATGTTGCATTCTGAAGTCTTTGATTTTTCCCTTGACAATCACAATAAATTTTATGGAATTGGCACATAGAAACAAGCTCCTTGAGTCTCTTTTCTTTTCTTTTCTTTTTCCTGACACTCAATCTACAGTGAGCTTGCTGTGTTAATTTTGTTATTATTATTTTTAAACAGGAAAAAAGTAATTTAATTTGTTTTTTATTATGGTAAATATCAGTAATTCTAAATGTAATTAGAATTCTTGAGGTTTGGTTTTTTTCAAATACATGTGCATTGCAATATCAAAGACCTGTAAAACCCCATAGTATTGAAAAATTTTGTTACAGAAATTTTTATGCTAGCTTCACATCGATGCTTGGATGAACTTGCATGTCATTCTCCTTTTAGACACATGAAAAACATATCTTCAGGTTGTGTCCTCAAAAGTTACAGCAAATAATTGCGTGTATTTTTGTCCTTGTCTGTATTTAAATGCATGCCATTTTGAAAGCAAGTATGTTGAAAATGTGTTCTCCTCATGACAGATCATCTGAGAAGTAACCAAGCCAAAGCCATGCGGACAATATTGTTATTGATTGTACTCAAATATTTTCTTAGCAGTAATTCAGTTCATGACTGTTTACGTGCATCTCTGCCAAGGATTGGTTCCCATCAGTGTCCTTCAATTGCTTTATGAAATGGGCATAAGAATTGCATGGATGAGAGGAGAAGTGTTCTAAGTGGGAAAAAACATCAAAGACAAGAAAGAATTTCATATCTTTTGATGTCACTCAGCTTCAGGTAAGAGAGCATTACAGCTTGCAGGAGTGCTAATTAAAACTGATAGTTGTTTTGTTAACTTGACGTGCCTTTCAAATAGCTTACAAAACTTGCCATTCCTAACAAGAGGAAGTTTTCAAGTCTATGAACATGTATGATTTATAAGTCTTCCTTCTTTTGCCGTCCAAATGTAAATGTAGTGACCTTAGAGTGCTAGAACCAAAAGATGGAGCTGTACATACTAATTCTGAGGGCACAACAATTCACACCAGCAAAGTGCCTTTTCTTTTCCACTTTTAGGGGAGAATTGATTAACCTGAGTATGGTATTGACATTGTTTTCCTTACAATTTTTTCTAAAACACAATGTAGTTTCTAACATAGGACAAAGCTGACACTAACATCACCTTGTTGGAGAATGACTAGCAGCTCTGTCTTGTCTGTCTTTCCCTGAGTCATAGTACTCTCAAACACACCTCAAGCTTTCTCTAATGCTCTGAAGTAGCTATTGTTGCAGGGAGTGATGTTATATTCCATATTGTATAAAAATCAGTAAATTGTTTTTCCTTTGTTTCAGTAACATTGGTTTTTTCATTGCTAATAACCCGTATGGCCTAGAACACATTAACAGGCAAAAGCCATTAAGTGCCTATGAAGGACTGCTTTTGCTCTGAAAAAGGTTTTCTGAAATGTGTGAAGTGCAAAAAGAACAGAAACAAAAGTAATTCCTCTGCAAAAACTATTTGATGGCAGCTTTCCATTTCAGCTATTGTGAGCCGGTTAGGAAAAAATAAATGGTTTTGTGACACCATGGCATATTTCTCTATGATGAAGGCTTGGACCATTGAGAATAGTATCAAAACACTGAGTGTCTTTGCACTCAAGGAGGATTTTCTTGGCAATTTGGGGGATATTTTGCTGCTTTGAGCATGCTGTTCATATATGTGGTTTTCAGGTAGATAGTTTTTTGTTGGGCAGCTTTGTAGTAATTCCATTGCTTGTTTGTTTTTTCTTGTGATAGTTCATACAAATCTAACAGTCAACAAAAGGGTAATTTTGACATGTGGGTGTTCTTAACTTGATATCTGTTGTTAGTTCCTACTGTATTTCCCTGGTTATTGTCTAATGATCTATGGCTAAATACCTTATCCTTCATTTTCATTTCTTACTTTCATAGAATCATAGAATGGTTTGGGTTAGAAAAGACTTTCGAGATCCTCTAGTTCCAACCCCCCTTCCATGGACAGGGACACCTTCCCTTAGACCAGGTTGCTCAAGGCCCCATCCAAGCCCTGTCCTTGAACACTTTTAGGGATGGGGCATCCAGCTTTGCTGGGCAGCCTGTTCCAGGGCCTCACCACCCTTACAGAAGAATATATTCGTAATAGCAAATCTAAATCTGCCCTCTTTATGTTTGATGACCTTGCCCCTGTCCTATCACTGTATGGCCTTGTAAAAAGTCCCCTTCCAGCTTTCTTGTAAGCCCCCTTCAGGTGCTGAAAGGCCTCTAACAACTAGTTTGCTGTTTCTTTTCTGAATAAAATGAGACACCATGGTCTTAAAAGCAAAGACACTAAAAGTGTCTGAAACACTGACAATGCTCCCAGCTGGTAACTTGCAAGGTACATCCACTGCCATTTGAGCTTTTCTCCTTGACCTGAAGGATTGAGGAGGAAATCAGCTGAGTTGTTGCATGTCACCTTTTCTCCCAGAGCTCACTATAAGTTCTCTTGATTTGCTCCATATGATCCTGGACAGTGTCATTGGTGCCCATGTTGAGCAACATGAGATAAAGGGCTGGACAAGCCTTAGCAGCCTCTGAAACATGGCAAATCTTCACGTGAAAGCACCAAACCTCCAGTGACAACAGGCCTGCTTAAGCTGATGTTGTCTCCCTGCATCCATCCTCACCAACCACTTTTGGTGCTGATTTTGGTTCACCCTCAGTAGGCTTCTGGACTTTGTCTCTGGTGGAGCTTGATTGTCTCCACTGTCTGTTAGGGAACTCTACTAACACTGCAAGTTCAAATTCGAGAGCACAAAAGGAACACTGCTCCTCTGTCAGAAGTCAGAAATCTCCATCCTTCCCCATTCTGGGACTATCCAGCCAGCACTTGTTCAAGCCTCCAGCTGTCCCTCCTTCCTTTCATCATGTGGCTCAGGATATTTGCAAGGTTTCTGCAAAGACCCTGCCTCTTATTCACAAGGGATCTATTTGAGGCTTACCACTTGGAAATTTCTTAAATATCAAGTTATTCTGAACCATACTGTGCTGCCTCAAGAAAATTGCTTCACATATATTAAGTATATCAGACTAAGCAAAAGCACTTTACTTCAAAATCTGTTTATATCCAAATGCCATCTGCTGCTGGGTGTGCTTTTTCATGAAATAAATGATGTGCGACAAAGGTCATACATACTGCTCTATTGATATTTCAGCATGACACCCAATTTTGAAAAGGAATCTCATGCAGAAACTATTTGTTTTGCTACAGAGATGGTGTAAAGTTTAAATGCTCTGTCACAAAATAAAAGACAGCTTCTGTACCTTGGGCACACTGGAATCAGCACATTCATTAATTTTAGGACAGCTGCATGCTGGTGTTACAGCATTGGAAGTTATTGATATGGGGAACCTACAGAGAACACAGAAAGAACAAAGCAGTATTTAAATTACATGGTGCTAGTGATCAGTACTCCCTTTATAGCTAATTTCTATGATCTTTTTATTATACTTTTAGACATCCAAGTAGTAGGTAAGAATTCCTACAATTCATTATTACATCCAAATACCCCTTTGCAATGGAGGTTATGTTATTCTCTCTAGTAACACAAGATAATATCATTCTGAGAATGTCCTAATGTAAAATGTGAACTTCAGGACTGGAATGTAAACAACTTGGAAAAATTCTCGGGACAAAACCCTGTTCCACATATTTCTCTCTGACATGACGTGTTGCCATCTTCTGGGCAGAACTTACTGATCAAAAGGAAGGAGGGAGCATGAGTGGAGGGATCCGGAGCAGAGAGCACTGGAGTGGGTTGAGGGCGTGCCCCTGAAAGGAGGCAAGCATGACTATGAATCCCTGCAGTTCAGACATAATCTCTCCTGCTGAGCCATCACACGGCAGAGTGACAAAGGTAACAGGATCCTGCTCTACAGGATAGCAAGGCTGCCATGGTGACTGCAGCAGGCTTGCTCTGGGGGACGGGCACAAGGAAGCTGCCAGTCCACCGCCTTCAGGGAAAGACCACTTACTCCCTTGGATCCGCAGTCAGATAAAGTGTAAAGGCTGATTTCAAGTTGTTCAAAATTTAGAACAATTGGTGCTTGTGCAGGTGCTAAAATGTCAAATACAGAAAAAGTTACAAAGTCTATGAAACTCCTTAATTAGGAACAGCAGACAAAGATTTTCGAAGACTGCATTGTTTTAGGCTTCTAAACGTCTAACTTTTTTCCATAGAAACCCTAGTGGAACAGTTACAAATAGTCCAGGAAACATCTGTCAGCTAACAGTGGCACAACTTAGATCTTTTAAGAGACAATTTTCAGATTCTTTGAGCTCAGTTTTTTCATTTTAACAAAGTGAAATGTGTGCAGTGTGAGGGTATTAAGATGAGGAAAATCTGTATGGTTTAGATTAGCTAAGGACATCTTCACAACACGGTTGTGCCAAATAGTGCTCATTTTATGTTGCATCTTCTTAGGTATGTAATCCCACCACAAGTATATAACTTATATATGTAAGTATATACATTCTACTCCTGCCTCTGTAAACATTGAGTTGTGGTAACAAATGTTCGGGGGTACAGACTGCATTGTATTCTTACTCACGTGCATATACTTTAATAAACTATTCAGCCTGAGGTATTAATGTGATAGCTATAAGCCAGGAACTTCCTGATAAATTCTCTTAAAGTAGTATCTGGTAATTCCTCAAGTTAGACAATGCATGATTTTCACTCTCACCTTCTTTAATAATTAAACAGATACTCTCATCAGCAGCTTGTTCTGAGTGCATGCTACTTCTATTAATTGATCAAAAAATAACAGGGTAGAAGTGCCTGTAGCCAGAGAAATATATTTGTATTTCCATGATAAGGATATTGCATCTTCAAATTTTTAAAACTGTACTCTGCTCAGAGAAAGTGTCCATGTAATCAGCCACATGTTAAAAGAGAGAAATGCATCTTGTTCTGTCTCAAGGAATATTTTTGTGTCTTCTTGCTTTATAGCTTACCTTTGTCCTAAAAAAACAAGTACCTGTAGGACTGAGAAAAGCAGTGGTGTTATAGAAAGGAGCAGGTTTTGTCATTCTTCTCAAGCCCAGTACCCAAGGCAAAGACATCAGCAGTTAATAAGAAAACGCTGCAAATCTATGAGGAACTGTCGATCTTTTAGGTTAACTGACACTGGATGTATTTTTAACAAAAGGGAAAACTATTCCAATTAATAATTCTTATTAACCCTTTAGGATTATAGCCTGCTGATTGTATATAAAAAATTTTAAGTACCTCACCTTCACTTAAAAAAAATAAATCTGCTTTTATCTTGGAAATCAATCTTGGTGGAAGTAATACCCTAGTGTCTCATCTTAAGCTTGTAATATTCATTTTTTGTGTTCTCTGGATTCTCAAATACAAAGAGGAAGAACTAGAGTTGCAAACACTACAAAAGAGTGATAACTTCAGCTGTCATTTTGCACCATCTGTGCATCTCGATACTGCACATCTCAATGAATTGCTTAATCCTTCAGCAATTTGCTGTTTTTCTCAAGAAAAACATTCTGTCTTTGCAAGCAAGGCAGAACTTAAGTGGTACTTTTATCTTCCCATAACCATACCTGCTTTACAATGGTCCCTGCCTCCAGGGTATTATTCTGCTAGGATGTGGAGATTCTCTTGATTTTTAAATGGAATCTGTCTGAGATGCTGTCCAGATCCCAGGCCTTGGGATCACACAAAAGCGAACCGAAAAGCTCTTCTGTGGGGTTGCAATTATTTTACAGCACTATTGCAGGAAATCCTAAAACACCACAGAAACATTTGTATTGTTATTATTAAGTCTTCTTAATTCCTTCTCAGAACACTGTCAATCTCTTTTTATATCTTTGCATTTGTATTGTGTTTGCACGGTGGGGTTTTGGTAATAGGGGTCTACAGGGGTGGATGCTGGGAGAAGCTGCCAGAAGCCTCTCCCATGTCCAACAGAGCCAATGCCAGCTGGCTCCAAGAGTGACCCACTGCTGATGAGCCCATCAGCAATGGTGGTAGCACCTCTGGGGTAACAGATTTAAGAAGGGGGAAAAGTTACTTTGCAGAAACAAATTGCAGCCAAAGACTGGGAGAACCATTCTCCAGACACCAAGGTCAGTGAAGAGAGAGAGGGAGGATGTGCTCCAGGCACTGGAGCAGAGATTCCCCTGCAGCCTGTGGTGGTACCATGGTGAGACAGCTGTGCCTCTGCAACCCATGGAGGTCCATGGGGGAGCAGAGATCCACCTGCAGCCCCTGAAAGAGCCCACACTAAACCGGGTGGATGCCCAAAGGAAGGCTATAATCAT
This sequence comes from Platysteira castanea, assembly GCA_013397175.1. NCBI lineage: Eukaryota > Metazoa > Chordata > Aves > Passeriformes > Platysteira > Platysteira castanea. The sequence continues at coordinate 122,057 of VYXC01010634.1, read as the reverse complement.
GTGGTAAGCCTGTGGTGGAACAGGCTCCTGGCAGGATCTGTGGCTTCATGGAAAGAGGAGCCCACACTGAAGCAGGTTTTTTGGTAGGATTTGTGGCTCCACAGGTGACCCTTGCTGGAACAGCCTGTCCTTGAAGGACAGCACCTTGTGGAAGGGGCCCACAATGGAGCAGTTTGTGAAGAACTGCAGCTTGTGGGAAGGACTCACACTGAATAAATTAGTGGAGGACTGTCGGCCATGGAAAGGACCCCACACTGGAGCAGAGGAAGAGTGTGAGAAATTCTGCCCCTGTGGAGGAAGAAGCAGCAGCAACACGTGATGAAGTGACTGCAGCCGCATTTCCCATTCCCCTCTGCCCCTCAGATGGTAGTGGGAGAGACACTGAGAGTGAAGTTGAGCCTGGGAAGAAGGGAGTGGTTAGTGGTGGGTGTTTTTAAGATTTGGGTTTATTTTTCATTACTCTAATCTGATTTAACTGGTAATAAACAAAACTAATTTCCCCAAGTCAAGTCTGTTTTGCCCATGATGGTAACTGAATGACGTAACTGAGTAACTGATGCTGAGTGATCTCTCCCTGTCCTTACCTTGACCCATGAGCCTTTCATTACATTTTCTCTCCCCTGTCCAGCTGAGGAGGAAAGAGAGAGTGGGCACCTGGTGGCCAGCCAGGGTCAACCCACCAATCAATAAAACAAAATAATTCTCTACTTAGCTAATGGGTTTGTTTTGCTTTTTTCTTGGAGGAAGTGTCCTTTCACCACAATCATAAAGCACAGTTCCAGACATCCTGAACACTGTGTCAAGTCAACTATCAAGAAAACTTCGTCTTCCTGCTTGAGTTCCCTACACCCTACAAGTGTCTTTAATTTTCTCTCTTACTGAAAAGTAAAACTACTCTCCAAATCCTTACAGAAATGGAAAGCAACATAAACAGTTACTAATACTAGCTATCCCATAACTGGAAGAAACACTAACCTCAGGGAAAATGAGTCTGTCTCATTTAAATGCTGGAAGGAGTTCTCTGCTTTTGTGCTTGCAGAAGTAGACACAAGAATGAAGAACCACATTTCAAACACAATCCTAGTCTCGTCTTTTTTTTTTCTGTTTAATCTTTTGCACATTTTCAATGCTACACAGATAAAGAAAACTCAACTCATTGCTAAAGTGATGCAGAACTTACTTGAGAAATGTATCTTCCTTCTAGAAAAAAACGTTTCAATTTAAATATTCATTTCTTTCAGCATCTTTGTCTTGAGGGATTTCTTACATAGATTGTACAGAGATGAAAACTGAAAATCTGCATTTAGATAGAAATATCAGGAAAGGTCTTCTTTACAAACTAAGAAGTATTGGTTTTTTCTTCCTTACAGTAAGACATGAAATAATTTTTCTCTTCCATTCCTTAAATAATGACACTAAAGCATGACTTCATGGTCCCCTAAACACTGAGGGTGAAGATGTTGTAATAACTCTAATTTTGTATGATGAACCAAACTTCCTGCATCAAATGCCCAAAACGATGTATATTTCTGTTTACTACAAATACCTTCTAGTTTTCATTCAAGTATGCTGACCACATTAGAGGTCAGCAGAAACAAATAGGAGAGCTAAGGAATAACATTTCTATTATATTCTTGTACAAGGTCTTGCTGCAGTCCATGTACTGGGAAAGAAAGGTTAGAAGTGACTGATGAATTTTTAATAGGTTTTCCTAGATTTCAGTGGCTGTCATTTGTTCTCAGTCAATAATTCACATGGTTACAGAAGGCCACCCAATTGATTTTTAGTGTAGCAGTACTTGGGCAAAAGAAAGGATTGTAAAATGCTTCATAACATTTTACACATGCTGGGACAACTTCTGCCCCAGCTCCCATACAGGTAGTATCACTGATTTCACAAAGGCTGGATGAGACCCAGAGGAATGATGTTGGAAGCAATGTATGTACAATCTGTATGAGATGATCCCCAGTGTCTCACTCACTCATGGAATACCAGGTGCAAGGAGAAAGGGGAAGAACGTGATTTGAGAACAAGTGAAATTCTTATGCCCAAAATGATCCCATGCACTCTATTGGAAAAATACTGATACATATGAAAGGAATAGGACTTTCCCATTAAGACAAACAGTGAATTTACCACAGCCTTCTATTTATCTCCACAAATAATAGCCTTTGCTTAGAGAACAAATTAATGAAAATCACTGCTGTGGCACCAAGTATGTCAGTAAGTTACAGCAAAATGTCTTTAATGTGGCCAGCATGGTTCAAACCAAATCTACCAGACAGTAAATTAACAGGCAGATTTAATGAGGTGAATTCACAGCCAGGAAGTTTCCAGGAATCAAGCATGACTTGATTTTTATTATGATTTCCAGAGAAAACAAATCAGTCATGGAATTGTACTTTCAGTTAATAATGGCATGTGCAAAACAGCTTCCACAGAGTTGTGTTTGCAAGCATTATGCTTCTGATAAGGACACATTTGAAGCAGATGGTTCCCAAAAGGCCTTTGTTACAGAAAATTAAAGTTGGGGATCACAATTTACTTTGTTTTATGAAAAATACACAGAAAGCTTGATGTTTAACATATTTTTATGTTAATGAAACTTGTGATCTAAAAGACAGAAGATAAAGCAGCTTGCTTGGTCAGATCCTGGAGTGATGCACCATGGTAGGTAATGATGTCTGTGAAGGACCCAGTGTTCTGGATGCACCATTAACAACCTGCAGATGTTGAAAAATCCATTGTAGTGCTGCTCTTCAGGTGAAGAAAAACAATTTCATCATCTTCTTCTGAAGAAATGCAACCTTACAGAGCCAATACAAGGCTCTGTACAAAACCTCTGAAAAAAACCTCTAAAAACACATCGACATGAACACGTGATCTTAGAAAACCTAACAAAAATCACTGAGTACACAGTATTTATAATAATCTTTGGTTTTTTAATGAACCTTATTGCAAGTTTAGAAGCAAGGGAGGTTGATCATTGCATTGCTGTCTCTCTCCCCATTTGGGAAACAAACTTGGAAGCCAGGAATGAATGGAATTCCTGCATGGATTTACTGTGTTAACTGAATCTTTTCTTTGAAATTATTGAGTCAAGATATTTGCAATTCACTCCAAAAATACTGCCACCTGAAAGTAAAAACGGTTGTAATGAACTTCAGTAAGCTTAAAAACATTGCAAGACTGCAGATTATTTTTACACTCCATTGTTTATTTATCCTCATCAGCATATCGATTGCAGCAGTGTGGTGAAAGCTCTGTGGTACCTGAGCTGAGAGGAACAGATGAACAATGAAATAGAAGCATGGTAAGGCTTCTTAACAGATTGATTGTGCTTACAGGTTGCAATTAATCTATGGACTCTGATGGTTTCGGAGGTAAGACAAGTATTTTCACAATTTAAAGGCATTTAAATGCTCACCTGACTGTATTATGATTTAAGACATTTATACCCTGAATATCTGTTTACACTAGTCAGTAGATAATATGCATGATAGTCACAAGTTATCTAGCAAGTTCTTTCTTTTCAGGCTGCATGACTTATAGACAAGATAGGGTGGTATGACTGGAGTATAAGAAAAATGTTAGTAATCAAAATATTGAAGGATTTCTTGATTGTGCTTGTGGCCTATTGCAGCGCTTGTCAGGATGTTCATATCAGGCTGCACTGCATCACTGGATGTAAGCCATTCTACCTAATCTGAATCTCATCTTTCCAATAAATGTGTGTTTCAACACTCTCCAAAGTAAAGCTCTTACAGATGTTAGAGGAGAAGGCTCTATCAACATGTTCTGGAGTTAAGAGAAAACAGATTTAACTGGTGGTGTGAGTTTCAGGGTACAGAAAAATAAAGAAGAAAAGTGACATCTTTTTTTTCATAATAAAATCTTCTTTAAATGACATTTATATGCTTCTTGTGAAGTGAGGGGTCTGAGAAAACCAAATGCAAGAGACATGCCTCTCATTATTCCATCTCCATCTATTTTAAGTTGCCTGCTTCTTCTCCAGTGCATGCTTCAAGCTGCACTATTGGGCTCTAAATCCTTCTAAATCCTTTAAGAGAGTAAAGGGTATGGGACTTATAAAAGTAATGTCACTCTGCTGAACTTTGCCTTCCTAAAATGTTCTTCCTCCTTCCAGAAGCATGTAGTTCACAGCAGTGAACCACTACATTAAAACTACTTGACAACCTGGCCAAGCCAAGCTATAATAGACAGTTTTTTGCAGTCTATTTTCCCAACCATTAAAGGAAAAGAATAACCAATAGTTTAAAAAAAAAATAAAAAGGGCAGTAAAGGATTTGAATGATACACTTATTATATTCTTCCTGAGCTAATAATAAAAGTTCTATGATATTTATTTGGATCCTGGACCTACATAGACATCTACATCCACACACACAAAAATGAAATCACAGAATCACAGAACCATTGAGTTTGGAAGGGACATCTTGAGACCAGCTTGTTCACGCCCCAAGCTTAAGCAGGACCAGCTACAGGGGGTGGCCCAGGGCCATTTCCAGTTGGGTTTTGAATCTGTCAATAGATCCACAACCTTTCTGGGGAACTTGATCCAGTGTTCAAGGACCCTTACAGTAAAAATATATTTTGGTGTGTTCAGACAGAACCTCCTGTATTTCCGTTTGTGCTCATTGTCCCTTGTTCCCACAGTGAATACCACTAAGAGCTCAGTTCTCCAGACTGAGCAGTTCCACCTCTTCAGGTCTCTCCTCATATGTCAGATGCTCCAAGACCTTCATTATCTCATTATTGTAGCCCTGATCTAGACTGACTTGTATATCCATGTCTCCCTTGTGCTGGGGAGTCTAGAATTTCACCCAGCAGTCCAGGTGCTCCTCACTAGAGCCAAATAGGGGGAAGGATCACCTCCTTTGACCTGCTAGAAGTGATCCCCCTTCTGCTGCCCAGGATGCTGCTTGCCACCATTGTCACAAGGATGCACTGCAGCCTCATGGTCAACTGGCTGTCCACCAGGATCCCAGGTCGTTCCCAGCAAAGCTGCTTCAGCCACAGCCCTATTACACCCTATTTAAGGATTAAACACTATAAAAGAACCTTTAAATTGTTCAATTTCTTCTGTCTGAGCAGCTTATTTTCTGCAACAGGAGACAGATGCTTTGTCTCCTATTAAGACAGACAAAGAAGTTTTTGCTGTCAGCTAAAGAATAAAGAATTTTTAATTCTTCAAAACTACATCATTTGTGATATTATATCACAGGCTATAGAATTCTGCTTTTACTTAACCTATTAATAGTATGCCTTTTGATTTACTTAGAGCCACAATTGCTCACTAGGGATTGAAGATATCTAAACTGGAAAATGAGCCTTTCAGTCACTCAGTCTTGGCTCTAGATGAGAAATTAGTCTGAAGCTTGTTCTCTGAGAACATCTTTCTCATTCCCCAGAGGTTCATTTGTAAGAATCAAGAGCATTAGTGCCCAGTGTGAAACTGTCTAGATGGGTTTCAGCGAGAAATCAAACCACTCTGTGTTCCCAAAGCAGTCTGTTCAGTACAGGGTTGGGGCTTTTTAAGTAGTGCTTTTGCAGGCAAGATAAATGTAGTGCAGATAGATGGAGTGTAGGTCCGCAGAGTACCACCCCCACTCTGTTAGCACTGATCTCTTGTTCTCATGTCCCAGCACAGAAAACCAGCCCAGTGTGATGTCAATTTCTGGCTCCTCTGGCCCATGTACAAGATGCAAGAAGCCAGCTGTGCAAGAACAAGGCAGTCTATATCCTAGCTTATTTGAAGTGCCCTGCCCCATGACGTTTGAGTACAGGTGGGAGGGGGTATCCATAATACAAATGTGTAAAAGCACACAGCCCATTCAAGCAGCAGTTACACCTAATCCAGAGCATACGATTCGGGACCCACTTTTTTCCTGGGCCATGTGCTATATGGGGCTTGACAGAAGCAAGGAGTGACTGCACACCCATAATTTCCTTGCAAGACAGAGTTATAACCCCTGTGAAGAAATAATAAGGTATTATTTCATTATGGACATTGGAAAATAGCATCTAGCTTGTTATGAAGACTAAAATGTACTAATCACAGTCTGACTGCATCTTGCAGGACAGGTATCTCTGAGTGCAATTCGCTCAGTTTTGTGGAGGTGAATCCAGGCGATAGTTTTTCTAAAGCTGACATAACTGTGTGGAGGGAAACACATCTTTCCAAAGACTCTTCCAGTGCAAGCGACCACGATGCTGTACTCAGGGGTTGACCTGAGGGCTCAGCCGTGCCTGCTGATACCACTGGGGCACCTTGCATTAACCAGGCTGCCAGGAACACAGCTCACAACCAGGGCAGAGGAGGACAAGGTGTCAGACTCCTCTGTATACCTGGAAGGGAAGTCTTTTCAGCTGTCTGACTTAGAGCATTAGGTCTGAAAAGCATATCAAATCACTGTTCATAGCACCTTGGAGAGACAAGCAGACTGCTTTCTACATATTTTGCTTGTCTAGTTTATTAAAGCTCCTGATTTAATGAGATCTTTTTAGGTTCCAAACCTTTAATAATCCAGAGCTCTTCCACAGCCATCCTTTTACATTTCCCCCACAAAGAGTTTATTCACTGACAGCTTTAAGCCGACTGATAGGTGAGCATTGCTCTCCAGGTGGTTGTCTGTCTTGTAACCTGACACATAAATGAACCCCTCTCTGTCTATGGGTATATATCAGAGTGCTCTTGACAGAACATGTTATTCTGAAGTTCTTTAGTAAATACCGTAAGCAACAGCTGTTCACTACATTCACTACACCCTTGTCTTAAGGATTAACCTATTGTTAAGTGAGTGTTGTAAATAGCCACTTCAGAGCTTTAGGGACATTTCATTTGTTCTGTCACATACACCAGCATGGCAATATTCATGCACGAGATAGATGTTTATCCATGATAGTTTACATAAACAGAGCTCCTGACTTCTGCAGTTTGAGAATAAAATACACTCATGGGAGAAGAACAACTTTTGATATTTTCTCTCCCCTCACCTCCCCAAGCCTTTCAGAAAGATACTTTTGAATTATGAAATGCTCACTGAAGGCTTCATTTTGAAGCAATTAAGACTATTCCTAAGCCAAATGAAAAGGATTGCTGAAAGGCACAGACCCAGGATACTCACAAAACAGTAAATTCTTGTGTGAAAGCAATTAGGAAAAGAAACACACATTCTCAAGACAGCAAGGACATTGTGGTGTGATAGGAAAGAACTTCATGTGATCTCCAGAAGTTGAAGTATCTCAAAAGTGTTCAAAATATTTGCTTTGAAAAAAGTTTGAAAATGGAAGAATTGTGCTTTTATCTCAAATTCTTAGAAAACCTCTTGATCTTTAAGTAAATACATGAAGAGGACACAGACAAGACTACCAGGAAAAAACTAATATATGAAACATGTCATATNGAAAGAAGGAAAAGGAAGGGGAAGAGGAAATTAAAAAGAAAACACCACCATTTTATTACATGTAATAATAATCAAAGGCATTCAGAGTTTTGGTATGACAGTCTTGACAAGTATCATTTACCTAAATACCCAGTAAGGACTACTGGCGAATTTTCCCCAAATTCCTGTTCGCAGTACAGGATATTTGTAAACCAAATCACCTGAATTAATTATCCTTTCTCAACTTGAAGAGTATAAATGAGAAGTTAATAGGGTTACTACTTGAGAAAGTCTCTTCTCTCACCACTTCAGAGTGCAGAATTGGATTCTGAGAACAAAGTGTCATTCAGTGACAACCTCTGCATAAAATCTTATCATCCCCTGCTATATAATGAAATCCCTTGAATTTTCAAATGGTTAAAGTGTATTTTGTGTGCATAGGCTTGGACTGACAGTGTTTTGAACACAGAGTCACTGGTCCTGCTTGTGGCCATTTTGAATTCATGACACATTTCTGACTCTCAGTCTTTCCATTCAGAAAATTGGAGTAAGGAAAGCAATCTTCCCATGTAAAATGCTTTGGCATTTGAAATGGAAATAGATGAACTAACAACAAGCAACACATAATGGTAATATTAATAACACACAATTTAATAAAAATTAAAACTAATGAACATCTACTGTAGTATTTCTCAGCAGTAAACTTTTGCATAACATAGAAATACGGACACTAGTTGCATTTAGAAAAGGAAGCTATTCAGATTGCTCCACGAATTCCATTTTAACAAAATTGCACAATTTTTAAAAATTAAAATGTGCCAGTTTTCAGTGACTACACCAACTATGTGGTAAATAGGTAGTTAGATTTATCCAGTAAAATCCTAACACTAATGAAAGCAAAGTTGAATTTTGACACTGACATAAAAATAGATCATCTTTATTATTCAGAAAGATCCTTTCCGTTGCTTGTACAATTTATAAGTCTCATTGAAGGAGTAACATTGGGTCATTTTGACATTTAAATGTCATATAGAAACAGAAATATAGTGAAACTTTAAAACTGAGAAAAAAAAAAACCAGTAGCACACCAACTTATTAAACCTTTCATCATTATGAAAAATGTGAAAACTTTGTGTTAGTGTTTCTTTAAATCCATTTAAAAGATTAAACTATTCATTTAAATCAATTTAAGATCCCATGTTCCACAGTATCTGGCTCTTCAGAGCAGTAAATCTTCCCAAAATGTGTTAAAAAGGCAGGGAATTATTCATCAGACCAAGCATGAAACCCTAGTTACTGTACAAAGAAAACATAAAAGTCAAATTTTCCATTGCCCAAAGCTTTCAATTTCCTGTGGATTTTTTTAAAGCCGTAGTGCTATTTTACAGATGGGTTCGGGAAAAAAAATAAGTAAAAGCATTGGAATTCATTTTTTTCATACAGTAACGCAATATATGGAAACCCAAATAAAATAATAATTCCAATTACTCCTTCTTCAAAATGAATAAATTTTGATTAAATTATCATGCAGTGATCTAATAAGCTTCATTTAATTTCAAATCTTAAAACTATTTTTCATCAAAGATTTTTAATTTTTACCAAGGATTAAAAACGATGGAGGGAACTATAAGAATGTGAGAGTGACATTTTTCTGTCACCCATTTATGGTGGCTTTCAAATTTGGAGGGCTAGCAATTTGAAATGTCTTTGATGACAGTATAATATAGTTTAAAAAAATGGGAGAAACACAACTCTAAACTTTCTGTAAAATGATGCCAGGCCCAAAGGGCAAAAACTGTCACTGTAAATATCAGATATCTTGTATTCTACTCTTTCATCTCCTTCTGCCATAATTTGGCCCAGTTCTGCCAGGAAGCATTTTCATTTTCCCTTCAAACTTTTACACTGTCAAAAGAATTGTTAGTATCATCATTTAATGCTTTTGTTTAACTGAGAATAACATTCTACAGTTGTAGGATAACTGAATATATACAAATACATTAAATGTAACTCTTAGAATCTTGAACTAAACTGCCATCTTTGCCTGACAAATACTCTTTTAAGAGAGCACACTTTTTTCTCTCATTCAGTGTTTCCTGAATGATACCGAATCTTCAGTTTCGTTGACAACTTTTCCCATTTTTGATTGGCCCTAATTTTGTTTTCCAACTCTTTGTTTGCTAAAGAAACAGAGCAGGCTGGCAGTTTTAGGATGTTGTCAACACAGGTTCATTGAGCCAGCCAATATAAATCTTGCCGAGAATACTTGTGCCAGGTACACTGATGCATCAGCATTTAGCACCTCAGACTGGAAAGTGGCCCTGGAACCAGCCAGACACAACGCCCTGCCCAGTGCCTGTGACAGCTCTTGGCGCCCAAGCGACACGGGAGAGATGAAGTTCCCACACAATCTGTAAAACACGGTGGAAAAGCCTCAGCCTTGCTCTCATCACACAAACCCTGATGTACACTTTAAGAAAGTTGTTTTCTCCATTGCTATTATTCTTTTCCATGAATTCTTGTTAGCCAATTTTACCTTCACCCTGCAGTGGCTTAGCATGATCTTCTTTCCTCTGATAAAAAGGGATTAATTTTTTTGCTACTGCAAAGCAACAATTATTGGTTTTAGGAAGTTGCACACAAAGAAATTCACTTTCTGAAAAGCCTAGGGGGAAAACTAGGCTCCCTATGACCAAAAGCCTGCTACTTTTACAGGATTGCAATGCCATGCATTTCTCTGCCTTAGAAAAGCTAAACTAATGTTGAAATTGTGATTTTAGAGAAATAGTCTCTAGAAGACATAGCCTCTAAAAGACAAGACTGTAAGTTTTACCATTCCTCTGGTAGTGATTTTTTTCATGATGCATAAAGCAGCTTTAATGCTGGAAGAATACAAAAGAAACTCTGGGGCCGTAGCTCAAAGGTCAAATAAGGAACCTCTGGAGATTAGAGTGTCTCCCATTCAGCAGCCCAGTAGTTAGCTGGGTTTTTTCTGGCTAAGTGGAGAAGGCACATAGCTGGTTTTTTCCAGCAGGGCAATCCACAACCCAAGGGTCTCAGGCAGAAATGCAACCTCTTAACTAGCTCGCGAATAATAGAAAATCCCTTCATTCCTTTATGATGCACCTAACCTTTTAGTACCTTAGGCTTGACACCAGCCCCTTCTCACCCTCCCACCCCCTCTCAAGCCGCACCTGTGTGTGCAGTAGTTCTTCTTACAGCTCCTTAGGATACTCTGAAGGTGAATGTCTCTTTGGATATTCATGCCATGAAGTAATTTTTTGCCTGCTTTCAATTTACCCTTAAGAACTATCTGTTCCAATTTTTTTTAGAAGGTCCTTCTTGAGACAAACTTTACTTCTTTTCCAAGGCTAATGCTTAATAAAACATTTCCATCTTTCTTTCCACATGGTCTGTGCAGTGCCATGGCTTTTCAGTTCTCCACAGCAGACTGTACCAGGAGAGTTTATGCTCAAAGTCTTCCCCCATCATGTTCAGCTGTGGAGAACTTGCTCTCACAGAGTCAGCATTTTCCCTGTAACAGTTGTTGCCTTCAGAAAAATCTTTAATTATTTACACAAAAGATTACCTGATGCATGCAACTCCCTGGAGAGTGTTGGGGATTTTTTACCTTTCAACATGCTCACCTCATGTGGACAAGAACTTCCAGTGACCTGGAGGTTGGTGGTTTAATGTTCTTTAGGAGATTCATTATGAGTTAAAGATAGAGTATTAGGGTTATTTTTCTGTTAACTGAACATGGTGTGAATTCAGTGGTTTTGCAAACCAAAGCAAGCAAAAAAACCCAACAACAACAACCATCAAAACAAACAAACAAAAACCAAAACAAAAACCAAACAACAACCAAACAAGCAAACAAAAAACCCCAGGGTATTCAGGCACGTTCTACATGACCAGTGTGACTGAGGCACAGTCACAGCTCAGTTACAGAATCACTAAGGCTGTAGTATCATCCCCACTCAAAGCACACAAGCACCTCTTTGCAACAGGAATTCTGCAGGAGATAGTTGTGAAAGCAGGACAGAGGAAATAAAGGGATTAAATTTATGTAAAGAAAAATTTGTTCCCTTAGTAAATGAGCCACTGAGATTGTTTTTTAAATATCCAGATAGGTTTTAGACTGTAGAGTACAGCAGCTCCATTTCATCTTTGGAAAACTATCTTACACATTTTTTAGGAGTATCAATAATGAAAAACACTTGGTAAAATCAAACAAGCTGGGAAACAATTTGGTATTGATAGCATGAGATAGGGCAGTATCCAAATACACTTTCACAGATTGTAAATTCCTCTGATCTGCCTGCAGAATCAAAAAGCTGAATGGACTTCAAATACCCTAAACATTTTAGCTAATCATTTAACAGATTTCTTACAATTTTAATGAAAAACATAATTTACTACAATTACAGTTTAATTACTTCACCCTCAGCATACTCTCTTATATGACAGCTATCAGATCTAATTATTTCCTTTCCATTTGAGTTTAATAAAAAAGGAATTGGGCCAATGTAATTACTAGCTATAGTGGAGTAACACAGCTTAGTTTTTATCATGCATCTACTGGGCCACTGCTAGCTTAAATTATGCTTTGGAAGAAACCCATAAATTTTAGTTGAAATAAGACCCATTCAAATTCCACTACATTTTCTCTTAAAAGCTTCAATGAGAAGATCTAAATCTCCATATAAACCAATGAACATGTGTAATGTGATTGGAAAGCAGTGCAGGGCACCATTCATGACCTGAAAATGAAGCTGACTAAGCTGTTACAGTCCTGTAACAAAAATTTGAATCATAACTTGTGGAAAACAATCTGGTACCCACAAATTTCTCAGTCATACATTGTTTTGATAGTACTGTTGGTCAGGAAATTTCTTTCAGACCTGCTTTTACAATTGGCATTCTTCAAACTTTGATATTTTCACTACAATATAAAAATTTTAATAATAAAGTTTAAACAACTTGAACTTGCATTTGCTTTTGATGCTGTATTTTCTCAAAGCACTGACATTTCCTCTGGCCCCTAGCTCAGAAATCACAGGATGGTTCAACCTCTGATCTAGCAGGACCAGATGTCCTGCATGTCATGCAGTTGCAGATGCACCAGCAGAGATAGAGTCTCCAACAGCCACCTGAATTCCACATTTCTGGAGACAAGGCAGCAACAAAGACGCAAATTAGTGACGAAATTGCTAGAAAAGAAATATTTTCAAATAAACCCTAGGAAAATGGCAGAAATAATATTAAGCCAAAAATGACAGCATGAACTGTTCTGTTTCATGCAAGTCTTGTTCTGGTTTGATAGAAAATACCAAAAAGAAAGTCTCATCATTTTCCAATCTCCTTTTTGTGCCCTGCAGAAATATCAGCATTTCCTATTGAAGAGAAAATCTAGTTTTCACTGCAGTAGTCATCAGTAAGTTTGGAAAAGGATTTTATTTGCAGCATGAAAGTCTTAACAGTGATGATATCCCTAACTTGAAAGGCCAAAGGACTGTGGAATTGGGTTGGGGTTTTTTTTTCCTTTTCTTCAGAATAGTAATTTCACATTCTTAAACTCATTTGTTGTTTCTGAAGATTGAGACATTTAAGTTGTTCTTGCTTACAAGCATATTCCCATTTTTTCTCTTGCTTTTGTTGCCTTCCCAGCTTGACCCATTGTATTGGGTTTGCATGGCAAGGTTTTGGTAGCAGGGGTGGAAACCAGGGTGACTTCTCTGAGAAAGCTGCTGGAGGCTTCCCCCATGTCCAACAGAGCCAATGCCAGCCAGCTCCAGAATGGATGCACTGCTGGCCGAGGCAAAACCTATCAGCAACGATGATAGTGCCTTTGGAATAACCGACTTAAGGGGTAAAAAGTTATTGTGCAGAAACAAACTGCAGCTAGAGGAGTGAGAACATGTGGGAGGAACAGTCCTGCAGACAGCCAGGTCCGTTCAGCAGCAGTGGGTGGGGGGTGGTGGTGCTCCAGGCACCAAAGCAGAGATTCCTCTGCAGCCCATGGGGAAGACTGGTGAGGCAGCTGTTCCTCTGCTGCCCATGGAGATCTGTGCGGAAGCAGAGATCCATCTGTTGCCTTTGGAGGACTCCACTCTGGGGCAGGTGGATGCCCAAAGGAGGTTGTAACCTCGTGAGAAGCCCACATTGGAGCAGGCTCTGGGCAGAAACTGCAGACTTGTGGATAGAGGAGCCCACACTGGAGCAGGTTTGCTGCAGTTTAAGAACTGAAGCCTGTGGAAAGGACCCATACTGGATAAGTACATGGAGGATAATCTGCCATGGGAGAGACTCCATGCTGGAGCAAAGGAAGAGTGTGAGGAGTCCTCCCTCCCTCTGAGAAGGAAGAAGCAGGAGAGAAAATGTGTGATGACCTGACTGCAGCCTTCATTCCCCATCTCCCTGCTACGCTGAGAGGGAGGAGGTAGAGAGAACTAGGAATAAAGCTTGAAAGGAGAATGGGGCGAGGGGGACGTTGTTTTCATTATCCTACTCTGATTTGATTGGTAATAAATTAAACTAATTTCCCCATGTTGGGTCTGTTTTGCCAGTGAGGGTTACTGAGTGTCTCTCTCTTTCCTTATCTCTACCCAGGAGCCATTTGTTAACATTCTTCTCTCCCCTGTCCAGCTGACAAGGGGAGTGATATAGCAGTTTTGGTGGGCACTTGTCATCCATAAAAGGTCAATACACCACACCCATTCCATGCAGCTTCATGCCATCCTTGCAAAGTTTTCCCCACTGTTGAGTGGAATTTGTAAAGATCAGGCTTGTGGCTATTTCAGAAGGAATGCCTCTTCCTCTCCATTGAGCAGTAAAATACCTTTGCATTCTTCAGTGGTCTTTGCAACGTTATTTAATCAGTCCATTATCCAGACAATAATGTCACTCAAATATTCTAAGTGTGGCTGAATACCAGTAGGATGAAAAATCTACACAGGTCTAAAATCTCTGTATTACTACCCATTTGTCATCCTTCCATTCTTTCTTTTGTTTTGAGTTAAAACCATTGCTCTCGGTACTCTTAATCGAACAACAAACAAGAATGACATACTTGGCCTCAGCTTCAATTGAAAAATTTTCACTTCACATTGGCTTTTCTACACAGAAATGAAATGGGTCACTTGGTCTTTAATAAAAGTGTCTGCAGATCATCAATCTGTTAAGTTTAAGATTAATCAACACTTATTTACTTCAAACAAGAGTAGAAGTTGGATTTTTAAAAGCACTCAGCAGCAGTTCTCTCTTTGTCCTCACTGAAGTCTATTGGCTTCTGCTGATGAATTCTATGAGCTGAAAAAGCCATTTAAGAAATCCCAGTCTGTGCTTTACAGAGAAGATTAATGGTTAAAGAGCACCTTCATATTCACCCATAAAACCTGGGTCATTTCAATATCCAGAATTCTGAAGCTTATAGAAATTTCCTTTCCATACAGAAGTGTTGATATCCTCTCGAAAAGCACTTTGAGAATATTTCCCGAATTTCTCCATAAACTGCAAGATTCAGTGAAGTAAGACAGCATGAAATCTTCTGTTACCCATTAAAAATATTTTTAGGGTTCTGCAGTTTTGATACCTCAACAATTTCTTTTCCTGTGTTTGTTACTGAGAAAAGCAAAATCTCTGCAGAAGAGAAATTAAACTATTCTAATAACTCTTGTCATAAGATATGGCTTAAAACTTTCAATCTTTCCCAGCATTGTCTTTAAAATTAAGAATCAGAAGACAGAAGAAATGAACACATTTTATCTATTTAACACATTTTTAATATTTAATTTTGTCTCTTAAAATCACATCTTTCCTTTTAGGAAAAGGAAAGCCTTTAAGTAAGCATACCACTGGCCAGTCTCCAGAAATTGAAACGATTTAGGTCTCTAAGGAGTCCTGAGGGCAGCTTAAAGAACAGGACATTTCGTACCTGTCTGAATGAGTACCCTCCGGATGGACATATCCATGACTTTGTCTCACAAACTGAAAAAGTTGTTTGTTAAAAAAAAATAATCATCACAGAATGGCTTGGCTTGGAAGGGGCCATAAAGAGCATCTAGTGCCACTACACTTCCCACCCCCCTACCCCTTGCCGTGGCCAGGGATTTCACCCGCTAGATCAGGTTGCTCAGGGCCCCATCTAACCTGGCCTTGAACACTTCCGTGGATGAGGCATCCACAGCTTCTCTGGACAACCTGTTCCAGGAACTCACCATGCTCACAGTAAATTTGTTCCTAGCATCTAGTCTAAATCTCTCCTCTTTTAGATTAAAACCATGCCCCCTTGTCCTATCACTATCTGCCCATGTAAAAATCACTCTCCCCAGTATAAGTGATCTGAGATCTTTCTCTTGGTCCAAAACCACAGAATCTTAAATTTAGAACAATAAATACTATTAAAATTTGTATGAAAATAGTAAATGTAAATATGGTATCACACAATTTCCAGGACATCTCTAATCACTTATACTGTTGGCTTTCCATCATTCTTCTCTCCTCTAAGTAAGAAAATATTAGAAGTTGCACACTATGAGTTTTCATAACAACATTCTGTTCTAATTTCAGAAGCCATCTCTTCCTTCATTCACAGCCATAAATATAATAGATGTGATTCTCTACTAGGTGGAGATGCACTGGACTTCATCACTGCCATTGCCAAGGTTTTTTTTCCAGGGAACAGCGTTCAGGTCTATCTCAGGTTCACTAGCAAGGCTGCCAGAGAATGCTATTCAGAAATTGCACTGAATTCCCTTGGGTTACCAGGGAGAAAAAGCAATCTGGTCCATTGCCACTGGGTCCTTCATTAACCTCCATCAATTTTAACATTTACACCTGCCATTACTTTCCTGCTGATAGAGTCTTGGCACTTCCAGAGCATTCCTGCCAGCTGGGTTTTCCTGACAGCATTCATTAGCAGGTAATTTGCCAGTTACTCTGAAGGACCATGTTGTGTTCTGTGGTTTGAAGATCTCTAGCATACACCTGTTGTGGCTAATTGAATTCTAGCAATCCTTGCCATAGTTACTTTCATTAAAGGATTCTTGCAGCCTTTTAAAGGAACAATTAAAACATATCCTTTTCCACTTGCAAATTAAAAAATCTGCCAGTTTCTTATCCAGCTATGCCCAGTTGCAGGTACTGGAGTCACGCAGGCTTCCCTTGCTGTGGGTCCTTCAGCAGATTTTCTTTTTACTTTGTTTTACTTTTGCGTACTTGGTTTTGCTGCCACTGTTCATTGCATGAGATTGAGGTTCAGAATTATGGAATTCCAGTTTTTCAGCCTGAGTGTTGAATGTTTATGTCCTTTATGTGCAGTGCAAACTGTATTCTAAGCAATATTTTAGAGCATTTTTATTTGAGAACACCACACCTTTTAAAACAAAAGAAATTTTAGCAGTGCTTTCAGTTGATGTCTATTCATTATACAAAATAGGCTAAACTTTGAATATTATTTTCATGCCATTTGAAATTTTTGTTGCATTGGTAGAAATCCATGTGTCAGATTTTTTGAAGTCATTACATAGGTCACTCCCCAGTACTACATGGATCCACTATGATTCACCGAATACAGACTGTGGAATTTTTTATTTAACATAGCTCAACCATAAGCCAGGCAAATCTACTCTTGCAACTCCAAATGCATTGCTGGACATGAGAATACCCAGCCCCTTCTGATTTTTGAAGCCATTTAAGTGCTTCTGTGTCACAGCCTCTCCTATTTAAGAAAATATTTCAATATCTATTTATAAAGCTACTAATTCTGGAAGCAGTTGAAATTCTCCCACTGACTCCAGAGAAGGAGATTGCAGCCTCAGTGGATACCTGATGCATCATCATTTCTGATGTCATTTTCCTTTTTTCATCATTACAAAGCTAAAGAAGTGGGTTTGTGTGTGCAAGTTAGTTTAATGCAATCATTACTATAAGATGATTTTTTAAATCTGTTTTCCTATCCCTTTATGTAATAGCTCCTATTCTCCATGGTCATATTTTTTTGCCTGTGGGAATTATACAGGCAGTGCGAAAAAAGTTATAATAAGACAGTTAGAATTAGTAAAATTTCTATGCCACTCTCCAGTACTGTGTGTCTGGTCAGAGTTTTCTCCCAAATAGAAAACGTTTGCACTTGTCAACCAAACCTAAGGAGAAACACTAAGGGTTATATAGAAAAGATCCCAAAACTGAAATGGAAAGCTGTACATAGTCATTTCCTGGTCTTGCTATGAAGGGAAATATTTTTTTTTGTTTTGATAGCACGGAAAAATGAAGACAGCATGTGAGAGAAATTATTTCCTTAGCACTTTATTGCCCCATGTGGGGTTTTATACTTACTGACGTTTCTTTAAGCACTTGGGGCAGCTGTGTCCAGTTGCATGGAGTAATTAGACCACCCTTTTACTGCCTGATGCCTGCTCCGACAGGAGACTCCAAGGTGCAAATGGCTTGGGAAGGGAAAATCAAAAGGTTCCTTGCACTCCACTCTCCTCCACATCCTTGCATGTCAGAGCATGTCTACGTTTATGTGCATCAAGTGCTTCTCCTTATCTCAAGGCCAGGTTGGGTGGGGCTTTGAGCAACCTGGTCCAGTGGCTCTTCCCATGGCAGGGGTGTTGGAACTGGATGATCCTTAATGTCCTTTCCAACCCAAACCTGTCTATAATGATATGATCCTTCCTACTGAGTGGTTTGGGTGAGTGGATTGAGCCTCCCAGCAAATCTTGGCCACTGCTCCCCAGGTGCTGGTGAGTAATAGTTTTAATAAAGTTATAGTTCCTTGCAGTGCCATGTGTTTTAATGGTTCCACATTTTCCAGCTGTCATTTCCACTCTCCCAAAGTCACTCCCTGGTTTGGAACAGGAATTAGTTGCAATCCTCCCGTTAGGAGGGTAACAGTGCTTTCCAGATTCATTCAAATTCTGCTGCTTCCACCCAAAAAGCTGCTTCCAAGAGCCGCAAAAGAACAAAATTAGGAAGCTTGGCTCTTAGAAACTCCATCATCTTCTCACCTACTGCTACAAAACAAACGCCAAGCTAGATTATAATGCCACAATTGAGAATTGTACCATTCTATCATAGCTGAATAAATTCAGTTTGTGCTAGGGATGTAAAAACCTTGGAGAAAATGGAAAAAAGAAGGAGTCAGAAATTTAAAAAAAGGAAGATAACTTTGGCTGCAATGGAATAAAAAATGAAACTAAGCAAAAATTAAACTGTTCCTTTGATAAGGAAGCTTGAGCTAAGGAAAACATTTCTCTGATATGCCATCTTTGCTGGTCCCTGTTGCCAAAACTTCAAAATTAAAAAAAATTATTTCCCTTTATAAGGAGACAGAGAAATTACATTTTAGGGTTTATTCCAATTATAACTCAAAATAATAGGAATGTCAGGCAAAGAGCTGCTCTAAGTTGTATTTTACTTCCTTGCTTTTCTATTCACTCCTTTGTTTCACCTATGATCTTTGATTGCAGAGCACTCGTGAAGGGATGTACGGGCACATGTCTTGGACAATCCATTTTGAGTCCTAGGGAAACAGTAATAATATCTGTACTCAAAGAGGTGAGTGAAATACCAATTTCTGTTACAAAGAGCACCAGAAATTCAGGGACAGTTGCTTCTGAGAAGTTCTGGTAATATCATGAAGTAAAGACTACTCAGTCTCCATACAAAAACTTGAATTGTACTGAGAGACTTGTGGAAGATTCAGGATGGTAATATAATCCTTTACAAATTTATCCCTGAAAAAATGCTCTATTTCTTTTTT
>VYXC01010634.1:0-93726 GCA_013397175.1 Platysteira castanea | reverse complement strand
AGAGAGAGAGAGAGATAGAAAAAACAAAGAACTGTAGGTGTTTTTACATGAAGCCTTTTATGTCCACCCCCGTTACTGACAGTGTTGACCTCATTTTGATTGTCCAAAAGTAGGTGCCCAATGCTATTTGACATGCCTTGGGCATGCCTGCATACACTGATCTCATAAATGGAGACTCTTTCAAATTAAATAAAAAGTGGAAGCCATGGCTGTAGTCGATCTTTTGTGGAAGCATTGCAGCTCTAATTTTGCCAGATTTGACTGAAATTCTACCTCTTCCCTCCTTGTTTAGTAGTCAGTCAGGTTCTAAAGATTGTATCTGTGCCTCATTTAACACCAGTTCTGGAGATGATAAAATCTAGTTTGCTGGGAAGAGAAAATCTCAGCTGAATAACAGAAAATCATACATCCATTTTAAAATACTCAACTCTGTTGCTTCCGCGAGATCTTTTGTATTTAGAAATTCACATGGGAACATTCCATTTTAGGGCTGATGGAGATTAACTGTTTGTATGCTCAGCAAGCCCAAGAGGAGGAATAAAAAAATAATTAAATAAGAGCATGAATAAAATGCATGATGTAAGTCGTAGGTATTGATGTATAACAGTTAGGTGCTCACTCAAGTGTTTCTGTTATTCAGAGTCAGTAGACCAAATACATTTCTCTCCCTTCTCTGCAGCTCAACAGTGGAACAGAAATTTAACTTCTGTGGAGTATTAGAGATACGTGTGACTGAAAGGTTTTGGAAAGCAGAAGATAGAGAAATGCATCCTCATTTTAGAAGATTCTTGAGTGTGCTGAAAGATGAAAATTATGGAGGCTCAAAAATCAATTTAAATTAGCTCTAAGGTTCTTTAATACCAAAGGCTATATAATCCATCTGATGGATTTTGAGGGCAGAGTTAATCTTTGGTATCAAACACTTCAACAAGGAAACTTCTTTGCAGTTTCTATTTGCCCAAATTCCTCTTCTGCAGCACTTTTACAAGTATTTCAGTCCGTTGTGCTCTGGGGACCATCCTCTGCCTCAGATCCTATGCCAGGAGAAATGCCATGATAAAAGGAATACAGAGAGATGCCACCTGGGTTCACCCTTGGCAGCAAGACTGTCATGGTACAGCACCTCTCTCCTTTCCTTCTCAGGAAGGGGTGGAGGTCCAGAAAGGCCCAGCACCAGGAACTGCAGCCCAGGAAAGATGCTGCAGCATGGTGGTGGTGGGGAAGCACGAGGCAAGGGGCAAGCATCAAACAGGAAAACAGGACCTAACACAAAGAGGTGAAGAAATAAACTCCAGCATGTTTTCTTCCCATTCTTCCCTTTTCATGTCTTCCAGGCCATTTTAAAAATCTTGCTTTTAAAGAGAAAGATTGTTCATGAATCTTTTGCCCCATACTTTCTAAAGTACTGAAAAAAGACTTTTTTTGGCCAGCTTTTCCATACTTTAAATCTTGATTTCCTTTGTTCAGCTTCTCTTTCTTTTCTTCCTCAGTATATTTTTCCTGGAACTCTTAAACAGGCATCAGCCTAGCCAGTCTTTGCTACAATTTTAGTGCTCAGACATTCTAAGTGAATCATCTTTTTCATGTAATTCCATTTGTACCAGGAAATAGGACTATGTCATAATAAAGTGAAAATACTTGCCTAGAAATTGTTCTGATATTTATAAAGTGAACAAAATTTTTGTACCTGCTTTGTGTTCTAGGATGTGTGCTGTACTGTTATTGTACATTTTTACCAGTGAGGTTAGCAAACACTCCTAAAAAGTCTAGTCTCCAGAGGTTAAGCTGACATGATTGGTTGACAAAACATATAAACAAGGAGTCATCTTTTAAAATTTAATTCAAGATAAAAAACTTTTCTTGCCACTTTCGAGTCACACCAGACTTTCTATGTATGTATCACCATAGTCCAGTTCGGCTCAAGAAAAACAGAGGAAAAAGCACTGCTTTTTCCAGTTCTGCTCCCTCAGTGGGCTAGGACTAAGTGATAAAGATTAAAATGAGCCCACTCATATCGGTAACAATTGGGCAATTTCAACTTGTTTAAGTTCATAAACTCATGGTGATCTCTTTTTCTTCAGGTTAGAGGCAAAGAGGTCTTTTTGGATCAGCATGGGGGTCTTGTCTTCCTGAACAGGAAGAAAAGTAACAAAAGTTCCCCGTTAGGTAGAAAGCATTGTTCCTCAGTGGGATACTTAATTTCCTTGGGGAGCTTCTTCCCCTCAACAATTTTAAATATTGTTTAGAGATACTATTTCATCTTTCTGAACCAGGGAAGAGAAACACCTCTTGCAGTCACTGTACTGTCAGCTCAGAACTACATCAAAATTGGAAACGAGAGGCTGTTTCCTAAAGGTTGTTGCCACTTGTATCTGCTTGTTCATTAACACTAAAGCTCAGAGAAACTTCTTCTGCTTCACCTTTTTCAGCTAAGCCACTAGAGCTCATGCCGAGAGACATCTTGGATTCTGCATTTTGTGTTGTGCAATCAGATGGCTATTGGCAGTTAAAATACATCAAATGCATTGTTTTAGACAGAAAAATTATACAGAAATTTTGAAAACTACACTCTTTGATGCGAGCACTATAACGTTATATATAGCACCACAGCCAGATACACCTTTAACAAACAATGTGTGGGTTCAATCTGTCCATCAGCAAAATTCTCATTCCCCACCCTGGGAAGAGCTGGTGTCACCGCCAAAGCAACACCACAGGTGTCCTCCTCCATTATCTCTTAACTGCAAAAGTCTCCTGACCAGCCCTTGCCTTCTCTGAAACACTGTGGAAAAGCTAAATTTAAGCAGCACAGTAGAGCTTTATAAAGGAATTAATCTGTGTGGTGGTTGACCTAAGAAACTTCTTCAGTTGGATACAACCAAGCCATCAGTTCTTTCAAAGATTTGGGTTTACTTCCAGACATCTAATTTTCCAAGAACTGTGATACACAATACCTGTGTCCCTCCTATGCATGCATTTATCTTTGTTCAAACTGTGCTCCCTAACAACAGCCCTGTAAGGTGTTCCAGTAGGTTTTTTTTCAATACTGAATGTGTCAGTGAACTGGATCCTAGACCGCCTGTATCTGTATTTGTCCCCATGGTGATCAACTACCTCATCCCTCTGAGAGTAATGACTCAAATGCATTGTCCAACCATTTAAGTGACTGGTTAGTAGAAATTCAGGACTTGGGCTTAAAAGTAAGTACAGCAGCTGAATAATCCCAGCGAGTTTTAAATTTTCAGTCCATCTCTCCAAAGGTCCAGTCATTACACCAGTGTGTGATAGTTTTATAAGAAAGCAATAGATAATATTAGAGGCAAACCCCCACCTGAGTCTGGTTCTGGCTGGGGTAGAGTTAATTTTCATCATAACAGTCAATGTTTTGGATTTGTGCTAGAAACAGTGCTGACAACACAGGAATGTTTCTGTTATTGCTAAGCAGTGCTGCTCCTCACCCCATCCCATCAGCAAATAGGCTAGGAGTGCACAAGTTGAGAGGGGACACAGCTGGGACAGCTGACCCCAGCTGACCAAAGTGACGCTCTGTACCATATGGCATCATGCTCAGCATATAAACTAGGGGAAAGTTGCTCAAGGATTGTCTGGGTATCAGTTGCTTGANTCTGAGAGGAATGACTCAAATGCATTGTCCAACCATTTAAGTGACTGGTTAGTAGAAATTCAGGACTTGGGCTTAAAAGTAAGTACAGCAGCTGAATAATCCCAGCGAGTTTTAAATTTTCAGTCCATCTCTCCAAAGGTCCAGTCATTACACCAGTGTGTGATAGTTTTATAAGAAAGCAATAGATAATATTAGAGGCAAACCCCCACCTGAGTCTGGTTCTGGCTGGGGTAGAGTTAATTTTCATCATAATAGTCAATGTTTTGGATTTGTGCTAGAAACAGTGCTGACAACACAGGAATGTTTCTGTTATTGCTAAGCAGTGCTGCTCCTCACCCCATCCCATCAGCAAATAGGCTAGGAGTGCACAAGTTGAGAGGGGACACAGCTGGGACAGCTGACCCCAGCTTGACCAAAGGGATGCTCCGTACCATATGGCATCATGCTCAGCATATAAACTAGTGGAAAGTTGCTCAGGGATTGTCTGGGTATCAGTTGCTTGATGGTGAGCTATTGTTTTTAATTTGCCTTTCTTTCATGGGGTTTATCTATTTTTGTTGTTGTTATATTGTATTTTTATTATTATTATCTATAACTATAATAGGTATTGTTATTATTTTATTTCCATTATTAAATTCTTCTTATCTCAGCCCACAAGTCTTCTTCCTTTTACCTTTTCAATCCTCTTCCCCCCATCACGCTGGAGGGAGTGAGCAAGCAGCTGTGTGCTGCTTATTTGCCTGCTGGAGTTAAACCATGACAACCATAAAAAAAAAAAAAGGTGAGGCAATGGAACAAAGATGTATCTGACTTGAACTCATTATGTACAAAAATTGCTATGATATTGCAAACATTTTTTTATTTAGTCAGAGAAAAGACAGTATTTTCATCAGATTGCTGATCATTGCTTTAATGCTTTTGTGCTTAACCCAGGATTTTCTTTTCCAAACTGCTTTGATGGCAAAATAAATGCCAGTAGAAAATGACAGGACAGTTTAAAGAAATCTGTTTTCATAGGGCACATTGCTGATTGCTGTTATGTTATTCTCATATGGCAGGGCACCAAATCTTGAGAACAGTTTTAATTAAGCAGGAGAGTTGCACTTATTGCCTGCTAGAGACAAACCTGACAGAAAGGTTTTTTATTGAAGCTGGGGCCATCTTACCAGTGCAGAGGGATCCTTTTAAGCCTATGCAGTAATTGAGAGATGCTCAGGTGCAATGCTGAGAGAAAATGTCATGAAAAAGATTTTCAGGGAAGAGTCAGCCCTACTTCTGATCAGTAATTCAGACAGAGTTTTTCATACAAATGGAAATATAATCATTGTGCTGCTGAATTGAGTGATGTGCTGGTGTAGCTTGGCATCAGATTCAGTGGTGGAGTACACAGACCCCAGCTAAGACTCTGGTATGCACTGTACAAGTTCACAGGTAGATCCACACTCCCTACCACACCCTGCTCACATTTTTTACCTCTGCAGATTGCTTTTCTGAGCATACAAATTTCAATCCGGTGTCCTATTTTATTTTTAAATTAAAATCACACACTATAGCTTTGCTATGGGTGTTTTAATACACCACGGAGAGTGGAAATTTGCTTGAATGCTGTTCATTTTGTTAATGCAGAACAGCAGCTGCCCTTCTCTCTTTGCCTGCTGTAGCAGGAAGCTGTAGCAATAGGATGAACAGCATCTCTCTGCATTATGTGTGCACACAGGGGCAGTAGCAGCCCTTAAGCAGTGCTTACTGCCTAGCAAGCAGTTACTCGCTTTTAAAACACTGTTATGACAGAGAGACAGGCCAAAAGGCTAATTGCTCGGTGGCCAGTGCAATTTTGCACGTGTTATGCAAACATCCCCAAACAAGTAATACTATCTCAACAAGAGTGTAACAGGAATAGTTTCAGCTGTTGCAATGAAGAATAAAATAGTTATAGCACTGGTGCATTAACTCTTCCATTTTAACCGTGGTATAATTGTGATGTTAAATAACAATCACCTTTTAAGTGGTATCACAGATGATTCTTCACATGAGGAAAAGGATACATAACCATGTAACCCTGTTGTGATGAGATAAAACAGATTATTTCTTCTTACAAGGAAGAAATATATAGAAGGCTGTCCTGATGAATTATTCCATTTGAGGGCTCACTGTGTTCTACAAAAAAAAATTGCTGTAAACTGCCAGTCTTCAAATTTTGCACATACTTTTTTTTAACTGTTCAAAATATGTAAAAGCAAGTGTAGAATAAGCTTTAAGCTACAATTTGCAAGAAAGTCAACTTCTTTTAGCTAGGCATTGGGTGCCTGAAACTGGTTCCAGTATGAAGGATATTTCTCTCAATTTTTTTTAAATTTTATTTGTGCTAAACTGGAAAGAAGAAAAGCAGAATGCAATATGTTTCACAGCATAAACTTTATGCATTCTGGAATTTAACAGTTTAAAGACAGAACTGAGTGCAACTTCAGGAATATAATCTGGTATCATCTGTCTGCTGAGCTCACTGCCAATGACAGAAAGAGCAGACCTATTTGAAACAAAACAGTTCTGAAAAAAAAAAACAAACCCACTGTATAGTTCTTTCATGATGTGTTCATAAAAATCCTCCCTGAGTTTTCACTGTGATATATACGTTCATATCCACCTTTTTTTGGCTGGTTATCAGAAACAACCATCATTACATACTACAGGAGTTAAAGCAGGGCCTCATATGATAAGTAAAACATAATGGGTAGTGAGCAACAACAATCGCCAGTAATCATATTAGCACACAAAACCCTTTGTGTTCCCTGTTCATCACTCCTTTAGAAACACCCAAAACATAAATTCTGATTTAGTAATAGAATCTTTTAGGATGGAAAACACCTTTTTCCTTTTTTAATATCATGGAATCCAATCATTAACCCTACACTGTTAAATACAACACTAAACTATGTCCCTAAGTGCAACATCTACATGTCTTTTAAATACCTCCAGGAATGGTGACTCAATCTTTTCCTAATACCTAACCTAACCCCCTCACACACCGACACAGCTTCAGGCCATTTCCTTGGGTCCTGTCATTGGTCACCACAGACAGAGATCAGTGCCTGCCGCTCCTCTTCCCCTCACAAGGAAGTTGTAACTGCAGTGAGGTCTCCCCTCAGTCTCCTCTTCTCCAGGCTGACAGGCNGGGGTTTCCCCGGGAGGAGGGGCAGTCTGGACAGTCTGGACTGGTGGGCGACTATGGTGGCTGGAGGAGAAATAAAGATCAAATGAACACCTATGAAATATCGTGTCCCTGGTGCTTCCGTGGGCCAAGGCTGCTTTCAGAAGCTGCACCGGGCAGCAACAGTGCAGAATCTGGTACTTGTCTTTGTTAAACTTCATCTGGTTGGTGATTGCTCTGATTCGTGGAGGTGTCTCTGCAGGGCCTTCCTGCCTTCGAGGGAGTCAGCAGCTCCTCCCAGTTTTGTGTCACCTGTGAACTTGTTTAGTATCTCTTCCAGTCCTGCCTCCAAGTCATTTATGAAGATGTTGAAGCACACAGGGACGATGATGAAACCCCAGTAGTGACAGGTCACCAGTCTGATGCCACCCCATTCACAATAACCCTTCATGTCCAACTCACAAGCCAGTTGCTCACACATCCCATGGTGTGTTTACCCAGCTCTATGTTGGACATTTTGTCCAGCAGGATCCTGTGAGAGATGCTGTCAAGGGCTTTACCAAAATCCAAAAAGATTACATCAACTGGCTTCCCTTGGTCAACTCAGGGTTAGCCATAATTACTTCTCTTCTATCTAAATTCCAGTGCAGCATGGAAAATAGGAAGTTTGAGCTGAAACTCAGACTTCACAGAACCCTTCTTGACTTCTCTACCATGCAAAAGTTTTTCTTTTGTAAATGGTTCCACATTAAGAAGACAGATGTATCATGACTAAGTAATGTTTCAGTAATAGGAGTAGCATAAGCACTAAGTAGATTTAATGGAATTAAATTAATCAATGAAAAATTTGGTTTGCTTGCAAAAGAAAACTCCTTCTGGGAGAGTAACTTATAACTGTCACTCTATAGGAGTAATTTCATTTTCTTTTCTCTCCAAATTACATGTAATAGACACATTTCTTGAGGAACAAACTAAAGCTGATTAAATCACTAGCAAACCAATCCCACTAAACTATGTTGGAAAATATGCTGGACTGTTGGAAAACTGTCTGGACATTCTAGATTTTCACATCATACTGTATATAATGGAGCAAAAGACATCTGAAATTTCACTGGAGTTATCAACAAACTTGATTTCTTTACTGTGATATATGTAACCGTAAGCTTTAAAAAAAGTGCTGCCAATGAACATTGAGCTTTACGAGCAAACCCCTATAACACTACCCTTTGTGTTGATCCAATAATTACTATTTTTCTCACAAAAGAATTTGAAAAGCCTTCAATTAAACTGGGTAAAAGAAGAGAAAATGTTTAAAATAAGAAAAAGCTTAAATATATTAAAATAAAAGGATACCTGAGAAAAAGTATTATTTCAAACTATTCCACTTACACGGCATAATTATGTATTTCAGCGTGGTATCTCATTTATATGCTGCTGTTTGCACTCCTGATGTCAAAACAGAAAAAAAATAAGCTCTCAAGTATTCATACAACTGCCTTCCAGCAGAGCAAATGCGATTACACATGTATTTGCAACCTCTGGCTATAAGAAATAGCAGAAATTTAAAATTCCCCCTAACTTGCCTAAGAAGCATAAAGATCTCCATTTACAATGATGTAAAAGGTTGGCTAAAATTCAGCCCAAAGAAAATCTCAGAAAGTTATTCTTAGAAAGAAGTAGGGGTTCTGACCACTGGAAACAGGAGACCATATATTAAAACAAAATTTCACAATGAAAGAGGAAATTGAAGTGAGTTGAAAGTAATGTCCATGGGTAAAATGCAACGTGCTTCATAACTGCCAGTGAAATGCCCATGCTGCACTCTACCTGCTCTGGAAAATCTCAAACTCAGTTTAGGTCTTTGCAATAGCTGGAGAGAGCATTAAAACAGGAAGCTCCTGGGAGAATTTTGAAAGTATTATTTTTCTTTTATTAGTTTTGAAGTAATAAATTTTTATTTATTTAGTTACTCACAAATGAAGCAAAGATTCAGTTTGGGGCTTTGGGGTTTTTTTTTCTTTTGGGCAGAGAAGTATTCTTGGTCTGCCATAAATAGCATGTAATACTATTGTGGATATATTGCAAGCCCATCCTTTCTCTAGGGCATTAGAGGAGGCAGAAGATTTCTTAACGAAAGAGGATAAGGCTGAAGACAGAGTCTTGTGGTGAAATGTCTAGGCTGATTTTTTAGCTAGACATGGTGTTGGTATGCAAAAATATAGAGACATTGATAGTCCACTGATACAGACTAAGGACAAGAAGTTTGAGGAGCCGACCTCCAGGACACATTAGCTGGCCCTTTAATGAAAGAGCACTGCTTCTCCATGGGTCAGCTGAGACACCACAGGATAAAATATCTTTGGCTGATAAAAGAGAACAAGAGAACAGAACCTCAGGTCCAAATTGCTGAGAAGCCGTGCCACATGTTTGAGCTGTAACGAAACTCCTGGGATATTTTAGAGAGACACAACTTTCTACAAATGGCTCATTAGGACAGGGCTTTTTGTCCTCCCTGTTCCAGAATGTCAAGCAGACGAATTAATTAGCAGAAAGCCTTTAAGTTAGACAACTATTTCTCCAGGAGCAACTGTGGGAAAAGTAAGGTCCCTAATGTCAGTGTATCACAGAGTCTTTGTTATGCAGGCTTCAGATGGAGACTTTAACTCTTATGAATTGTGAGGATTTATGCTAATTAAATTGAAGAAAAGGTCAAGTTCATGTTAATAATCAAATTGAACTGATGCCTCTGCATAAAGGTCACTGGAAAGGATTATGATTATACACAGTTTTAATGTAGGAACTATCAGCTTCATCACGGCTTTGCAGCTCTTCAGCAGTGTTTCTTCAAGAGCTGAATTTTACAGAGCTGCAAGAGTCTGAGAAGAGTTTTGCAAATTGAAAAAATCCTGTATCTGTATCAAAATAACTGAGGAACACCTCTTCTGGGAAATCATATCAGAAGATTGTTTTATATAGTCAGGTCACCACCTCAAAATTTATTCTACTACACTCATAAAACCCCTTGTCTTTAAAACATGCAATGTGCCATGTCCTCTGCAGCTATTCTCACAGACCAGCATACTCAGGAACCTGCAGCATTCTAATTTGTCTAAATTTTAACTAGATAGATATAAGTTTTCTTGCTTTGGAAAACTGGAGGGAAAGGAAGGGGAATGTCTCTTATTGTATGAAAAAGCAATTTCCTTTGCCAGTAACCTTTTGAAACCCCATTCCTATTATTTGTGATGCTTGTGTTTGAATGAGGTCTTTATCTTTCCCCTTTCAGCTCTTATATAGATGAAATTATTTCTTTTCCTATTAAATTGCCTATTTCTACCAACAGTATCTATAATTCAACCTGATTTCCTTTGCACAGTTAGTTTTGTTAAAACCCAGGAAAACAGATATTCCTTCAAGTGTACAAAAGCAGAACAAAATATTTTGAAAAACTAACAGATCTCTTTGAAAAAATTGATGTTTGCCAACCTTCAATAGTAAGTAAAAGGACGCCAGAGAAATCTGGCAGGAAAGGATCCCTACAGTAGGTCCACAGGCTTCTCCTGCCTTGGGCTGAACACAATGTCAAGGACATGCAATGTCAACTTTATGGAGAGAAAGACTCCTAGACTTCAGAGAGGCAAGCAGGACCACAGTAACCAGGTGTGCCTGTTAGTTGTCCTTCTCTCTGTGCTGCCTTCAGAGGCACTGCACCACGGGTGGGGCTTTTTCCCCATCCATGCCTTCTACCTTTCTTCTACCCAACAGCTCACTGAGGGCATCAAACAAGCAGTTTCAATGGCAAGAAATCCAGTGGTAGGAGGTTTGTGCCAGGCACTTTTCTGGGACAACTGTTCCTGATGAGGCACATACCCACTTTGCCTTCAATGATGCCCTAAAAACCACTTGGTCCTTTCTTTTCTGTAAGTTATGAGGAAGAGACTCTCATAATATCTCCCCTAGCCTTCACCTCCATGCCCTAGAAAAACAGAGGATAGGAAGACAAAGAGCTTTATTGCTTATTCTCTTTTAAGGGAATATAAAAATCCTGTGTAGAGGAGTGAACTGTGAACAAAGAGCAGGGAGAATTAAGCTGTGAGAACTCAATTGTTTGATGCTAATTTTAATACAGCCATAAGGACATAAAGGGGAGAGTATAAGGAAAGACAGAGGGGGAGAAATTGGAAGAGACAAGGAAGAAGGAGAAAGGGACCATATATAAGTCAGAGATTTGAAACAAAACAAAAACAAAAACCAAACCAAAACAAAGCAAGCATTAAAAAAATAGAGGAATAGATATAAGGAAAAAGGAAATGTACACACAAAAAAAATTACTCTCACTAAAAAACAAACAAACAAACAAACAAAAAAAACCCCACACATTGAAATTATGGAAAAAAGTATCTCCTTTAAATATACTATGGAAAGAAAGAAAAGCTTAGCAGGGCAAGAAAACCACTTTACTACCACAACATGCATGCCTTAAAAATAAGTGTTGAAATGTTCTGCATCTGTCACATCACATGGGTGATGGGTTAAGCACTCCTTGCACTTTCATATATTTGACTGCTCTTTGGCTCTTTCCCTGTGTAACTCTTCTTGGAAGATACTAAGTTGTTAAACATTTATAGAGAAAAGCCAACCCCTCCCCGACAGCAAGTCAGATATTACACCCAAATCTAGTTGACGTTTGGCTGTTCTCTCCAACATGTAACTTACCAACAACTTACTGCCTTTTTCCCATTAAATTTTGATAGGTATGTTTGCAAATACCCACTGATAGAGGTCAGCTATAGTGTTTGAAACAAGGGTGCAGGACAAGTGTTCCAACTCATAAAAGCAGGTATTTTGGAGAAAAATTAAAACAAGAGCTGAAAGTAAGTATAAGAAATAGTTGAACTGCAACTAAATCCCAAATTCAGAGGAAATTAGTCCCATTATTCCTCTATAAAAGTTCCTTGTTTTGAAGATAATAAGTTTTGAAGGATTAAGGGTTTGGGCTCAGTGATTAATGTGATAATCTCCAATTGCAGTGAAGCTAGGTAATGAGCATGAGGGTGAGGCCCAAGGTACCAGTACTCTATAATTCTCCTCCTGAGTGACAGAAAGACTGATTCACTGGCCTAAAGCTGTCAAGAAGAAAGTGATGGATCTAGGCTTATGTCCAATACCTTCTTAATACTCCAAGTGGAGCAGGAAAGCTACATTTGCTGCCATTGAGGAATTTCCTGCCTTTGTGGGAGGCTGCTGCACTGAGAGAAGGACCTTTTCCATGCAATGGCAGATGCAAAAAGAGGTAAAAGTCAAGGGAATATTAGTCTCTGACTTTGAAAGTACAGTGGCATGTGAAGAAAAGTTCAGGCAGGTCTTCCTACAATGCTTCACATGTAGAAAGGAAAGAGCAAGTAATTATTGTAAATGTGCTGCTAACATGGACCACAAGCTAGTAGCTTAAGCACTGTCTAATTGTGCATGAGCTTCCTCATCCCAAAACAGATGCGGTCACAGTGTGTTAGGCTGCTCTCTGAAGTCTATTTCCACATTAGATTTTTCTCATTTCCTAACAAAGTCTATTCCCTGGGCTAGTCCAGTACTACATCACTCTTGACATCAGGACTAGATCCAACAGCGGCACATATGTAGGACTGAGTTTGCACTCCTGGAAACTTTCTGTTGCTGACACACTTTGTGACACTAAGATTTCCTGAGCACCAGAAAGTCCTGCTGTCAAGCATGCACAGAAGTATCCCAGTATGGGGACAGCTGAGATTGCTTAGGCCCAGAGCATAGACAGCGCTTACTTTTGCTGCTTTGATTTAGCAGGTAGTTCCAGGGGATGCCTGCAGACCTGAGATCCCTGAAAAATCCAAATCCTTCAAATATGCTTTTTTTCTATTCCCCAGCTGAGTGCTCTAACCACTAGTTACATTCTCTTTTCACTCGTTCATGCCTGGAAGGAAAGGCTGCAGGCACCAATAATTAGGAGAGGGATCTGGACTGCAGGAAATGCTGTCTGATGTTCTTACCTGAGGAATCAAATTTAAGATGCATACACAGGATTTGCACTTTCTGCCAGTTAGTATGTTTATTATGCATTCTTGCAACATCTAAAAATACAGCAAGGCAGCGCCTAACTTGGGACTGTGTGTGTTCTATTTTCTCTTCTGCCTGCGTGCCCCTTACACTGTTCAATACATTAAGCTGTTCCCCTGGGCCAATAATGACACGGGAAAACGTGAAACTATGAAGATAATACATTAAGCCCCTAATTGCTGAGAAAGTAAGAAAGGCAAAGAATTGATGAGCATCGTAGAGGAAGGCTGAAATCTAATTAGTCCCTCTTCCAAGACAGCAACATATTTCTTTACAACCACATCACGTTCCAGGAGTTATGTTCAACAGTTGTGCTAATCTGCTCTCTGGAGAGGATCCCAGTGGTAGTTCCTCTACAGCAGCTCAGAGACAGTACCTCACACAGCTAACTGCTAATCCCCCCCCGCAGGGTTTGGTGCTCAGCATAGGACTCAATATCAGAAGAAATCACTGTTGACCAATTTTGTTTATAACTTGCCATAAAGGTGTAAGACACAGATCTTGAAGTCCAAATATGCATTACTCCACCAAAAAAAAAAAAAAAATCTCTTCCTTACTCTCATAAACAGCTTTTATTCCTTCTAATAAAAGCAAAACTTTCTTGCTTTTTGATGATTATTTTGAATGCTGAAAAGACATCTATTAAGTTCATTTTGGGAAGGGGGATTAATTTTTGGTTCTGTTCTTAGCCAGTGGAAACTTTAGGGTAAGAAAAGCAATATTATCTAGGTATTTTTCTCTTCAAACTTACATATGTACCATCAGTTTTATCATTCTGTGTTTTAGTTTCCAGAGAAGGATAAATGTTATCAGACATACAAACCAATTTGGAAACTCAGCAGCTCTGCTTATCAGGACAGGGCATTTTCTTGTCAGTAGCTTGACTCACACAAATGTATTTGTTCAACAGGCAGAAATGAAACTCTCATGAAACACTCGTACTGTTACTCACTTTCTGCCCATGGGTTTCACATATTGAGACTAGAGAGTCCTGCAAAAGAATGAGTTCAGACTGATGAGGGTTCATTCAGGAAAAAAAAAAAAAAAAGATGCTTTCTTGTGTTATTCAAAAGAGTGATGGAAATACCAGCACATTTTCACAAGTTTGTCCATACTAGGCTTTAACCCCAAGCTTTATTTTAAAGTATATCAGGTACATAATAGTCTCTCTGAAGTTTCACCAGACTTCTAATAAAACCTGTGTGTGTAATACTGAGAAAGAAAGAAGACTGAATACACAGAGGCATGTAAAGTCTCAGGTATCACCTTGAGTCTGAGATAATTCTATATATTTTGTACAAAGTAAAACAGCATTGAAGATTATGGAAAGCCACTTTTTTCACAACCCGAACTTCATCACAGGTGATTGTCTAGCCATTCTACTATGACAAAGTCAGAAACATCAGTTAAAGAGCCTGAAGACACAGGGGTTCAATAAAGCCAGGCTGTGCTTTTTCACTTCAGCGACCACACCAGAATCACTCAAGTGGCCCAGGGTGTTACTCTGCTCGGACTTTATATGACCCCAAAGACGTTCATCTCAATAAGGACACAGTTTTGGCCTATATGAATTTAGACAACTTTATTGTTTGCATCAGTAATTGTAATTATAATTGCTGTAACGCAGCATTCAACAGGGAAAACAGTTTCATGCATAGAGGGTCACAACCAAATAACTCAGAATACTTTTATCCACTGCTGATGCAAATAGTTATTAATTAGCAAGGCCAAAAAAATATATATATATCTGATTTAGCAAAGAGATATTTTCATCAAGAGAAAGGAAAAATATGACAGGAAATATGTCAAGAAAGACAGGTGTCTGCCAAGGAAGGCAGGAGCCTCCCTTAGNGCCCCACCTGCTTTAATGGCTTGTGGAGATGATAATAGAATACATACTTCTGGTTACATCTTATATTGTAAAGTATGATAAATATTTATTCTGCTTCAAAAGAAACTCCAGATTATCACCAAGTAAAGGAGAAGTAAAATTGGCTTCTGGAAGAAAGATGATATCTGTCCAGAACTGATTAAGGACTTCAAGGGGAACATCAGCTAACATGCTCAGCTTGTACAGAGTCCTTACTTATGAATGCAATTTGAAACAAGAGGCAAACGCAAGAAAAAAGGAGCTTCTGACAGCCATCTCAGAGAGAGCCTACCACACGTCAGCTAAATAAGGAAGAGAGAGAGGCACCGTTCTAATTAAGTCTTCTATAAGCAGATTAAGGTGGGTTTTTCTTCTGTTTCTTTATCCATGTCTTTTTCAAACTGTCCTGGGTTGAAGTATATTCTGTTACCATCTTTGTGAGCTGATGCTACCAGTTTNTTTCTTTTAATTTTCTCCTATTAAAATTATAATTCTGACTTGCGATCTCCCACTGGTTTGATTTCAAACTAGTACACAAATATAAATGACTGTTGTATATTTTGAGTAGTGTAAAATGTAAACAATTATTGAACTTGACTGAAGCAAGGAGTGATTTTGAGGTAGGTGGATAATGGCAAGGCACTTTGCCACTAGGAATACTGCTGGCAATGCAAATCTATAAAGTTTGGTTCCTGTATTCCCTATCAAGTGTCCCAACTTCCCATCATCTGTCCTTTGTGGTACTCAAAGTGTAGCAGAGGAGCATCCATGAAAGCTGGCTAAGCTGAATGGAGAACTAAATGATTGGAGAGGGAGAACTATTTTCCATTCCCTGAAATGGCTCAATATGTGTAGGAGGCAGCATACTTGAACCCCAGGGACAATAATCTGTATAAAAACATTAACAAGGCCAAGGCAAAGTCACAAGCATGGTATACAATGATCCAAGCTGTTGCCACTATTTCTGGCACAGTCTGAGGCCAGGCCAGGCCTCCAGATGATATCTGGGCACTGTCCAAGATGAGCCTGAGGCCAAAATGGTGCCTGACATGTTTAGGGGTATCAATGTAGCTGGATCTAGCAGGTCCAAACTCCTACTGCAAGTTAGATGGATGAGCCTTTCATTCTAGAGGTGACCTGTTCTGTTGTTTTGAGAATTTAGAAACAGCAAATTCTGAATAGAAAAAATGAACCATGTCCTAAAATGCAAGACGTAGAAATCATTTTCTATTCTTCTTCTACACTTAACTATTGTATTCCTGAGAACACACTCTGACCACATAAATCTAGTGGAATATTTTAAAACTACTTACAGCATTACAATTTTAACGAGGAGCTCAGACTCATTTTGGGGTTTCCCTCAGTAGGATTATAAAATTTTTTAAAATACTACTTAAGCTTAAATAGGTTTCATGAATCCCAGACCTGAGTTATTATGGACAACTAGCAATCATCTGCCTATATTGTTCCCAAACTACAGTCCACATGGGACCCATTATCTCTGCACACTGGAAAAAGCAAAGCTTCCCTTGAACTTTCACAACATACAGTTTTGCTTCAGATAAACCAGAGCAGTTTTCCCTTTTTTGCATACTTGTATAAGTATGTTTTATGTGATGTCACCATACAGGTGCCAAACTGGTAGCAACAGGTGACCTGCTGAGCTAATATGGATCAGCACAATTGTTCTTTAATATTTGGATCAACACAATTGTTCTTTGAATCAAACAAAATTTCACAGTTGGGATTAGCTCTCTCTCTTTAAGACAAATACGTTATTTTGGGTTGATCACTCTAATTTAATTCTATGGGTAATGGAGGACGAGGTCATTATGGTTTATCACAGCTCTTTCATAGCCACTATGGCACAAATACTTTTCCCCTTTTGTTGAAATAGTGTTTTACTGACTCCAAAGACAGGCTTATTTTAAATTTGCTGCTATTGGCAACAACCATATTTTACATTGGATGCACATGGATGATGTTCACAGTTCTTTCAAAGCAGTGGTGCAGAAGCCTCTCTATTACTTGCTGTCAAAAAAATCTATATTTACCACTTTCCTGCAATACTCTCATCATCATGTGTCATCTCTAAGTAGTCAAAATGGGCATAGGCTGCAGCCCACAGAGAGTTAAGGTAAAATCATGCTGAAGCTTCTGCAACTTTCAGGAATCTTCTTGCTCTCCCTATTATAATATCACTTCCCTTTTTAAAATCTGATGTCAGCTCTTAGTTCAGCAGATAAGAATTGAACTGCAGATTTCTTCAAGGGATGTGAACATTAATTTTGACTTTGTAAGGAGCAGCTCTTTGGTTAGTTTAAAAAGTGCTGTGCAAGTAGCAGAGGATCTTCATTTACTGTCTCAAAAATCTATCAGGCACCTTCTTGTGTGATTGAAATGAAACTTCCCCATCTGCTCCTAATATTGCCTGAACCAAGGACAATGCTGAAGAGAAAACAGCTGAAAATTATAGGAAGCGAGGACAGGGGGGTCACCTGAAACAGAAGTGCCACTACGCCAGCTCATTTTTCATAACGTGTAAAATAGACTGGCTTTACCAGGAGTTAGTAGTGGGTCTCATTTATTTCTTTCATTTTTACACTGGAGTAGTGTAGTGGGTTGATGCTGCCTGGGTGCCAGGCACCCACCAAAACTTTTCTATCACTCCCTTTCACAGCTGGACAGGGGAGAGAAAATATAATGAAGGGTTCGTGATAAGGATCAGGAGAG
The DNA here is from genome assembly GCA_013397175.1 of Platysteira castanea. Classification (NCBI taxonomy): domain Eukaryota; kingdom Metazoa; phylum Chordata; class Aves; order Passeriformes; genus Platysteira; species Platysteira castanea. The sequence continues at coordinate 76,260 of VYXC01010634.1, read as the reverse complement.
AACACTCACCAAGTATCATCATTGGCAAAATAGACTAGAATTATAGATATTAATTGAATTTATTACTAGGAAAATCAAAGCAGTTCTCAGTAAAACAAAACTTTCAAAACAGCTTCCCCTCACCCCTCCCTCCTTCCCAGCTCTACCTTCTCCTCCAGTGGTATGGGTAGATGGGGAGTGGGACTTATGGTAGGTTCATCACCCATTGTTTCTCTCGCTGCTCAGGGAGAGGAGTCTTTCACCTGCTCCACCATGTGGCCCCTCCAGCAGGAGACAGTTCTTCGCAACTTCTCCAACATCTCACAGGCAGCAGCTTTCTGCAACCTGCTGCAATGCGGGTCACTCCTCCACGGGCTGCAGTCCTACAAGGACAGGCTGCTTCCACAGGTGCTCCCTTCAAAATTATACCATGGCCCTCCCATGGGGTCACAGCCTCCTCTCAGGCATCCACATGCTCCAGTGTGGGGCTCCTCCACAGGCTGCAGGTGGATCTCTGCATCCCCAAGGCCCTCCATGGGCTTCAGGGGCACAGCTGCTTCACCATGCTCTGCACCATGGGCTGCAGAAGAATCCCAGCTCTGGCACCTGGGGCACCTCCTGCCCTTCCTTCTCCACTGACCCTGGGGTCTGCAGGGCTATTCCTCTCACATGTTCCCACTCCTCTCTTCTCTGGCAGCAATTACAACTGCACAATAACTTTTTTTTTCCTTTCTTCTTAATCTGTTATCACAGGGGAATTACCACCATTTCTAATTGGCCCAGCCTTGACCAGTGGCACGTCCATCTTTGGAGCTGCCAGGGATTGGCTCTGCTGGACATGGAGGAAGCTTCCAGCAGCTCCTCAATAAGCCACCGCCGTAGCCCCCCCTACCAAAGCTTGGCCATGCAAAACCAATACAAGTAGAGAAAGAGTTCTCAAAAGGGGCTGTACTCAGCAGCATATGTGCTCAAAGGTGGGATGGCTTAGCATCTCCTGTTTGTCTGACAAGAAGTTATACCATTGCCTAATGTGAATAATCTGTGTACTGCTGACAAAGCATTGAGACTGGCATTGTCTGGTAGGACACTGCAAAAGCAATATTATGCGATAAAAAAGAAGGTGAGTCAACCAAAACTTATGGTTTTGGTTGACACATGAAGCAGCTTTATAAGTACATTCTTAGGATAGAAGATTACAAAGTCCCATTTATGGTTTTATACTCATGAGCCTACCTGAAACCACAGGTTTATGAAACAGTAGTGCTGGTGCCCACACTGGCTGAAGAATGAGATTTTTTTCTGTCCCTGGCCTAATCCTTGCCTTTTTCACCAGAGTATTTCTTGGGTTTTAGGCAGTTAAATTTTTTAACCGGTTTGGCCCAGTCTTAAAAGTTATAATGCTGGTAGATGCTGCTATGGAGGAACAAGTGTGAGCAGACATGGGAGAAGACATGGGCAGAAGTTCTTAAACTGACATTGCTGCCAGAGCTACCTTAACAGGAAAACATGTCTGGATTTGGGAAATTAGGAAGATTTCACCTCAAATAAATTCCCATGTTTTTGTTAGCAAGCCTGAGGACAGGACTTGTCAACGACAGTATTTCAGCTGTGGGGAACTGTTTAAAATGCCCTGACAGATAGTTAGACAGTGTGCTGTCTGTAAGTCACCTGGAAACAAAACTGTAATCATCTAGTCTTAAATACAGTAATGTTTGTGTGCCTTTGCCTGTTCCATTAAGGTCTGATGAGAGTGATTCCAGGAAACCCAGCAGAAACATCTGAGTTTCCAGGAAATAGTGATCTAGAGAAGAGCAGTAATGTTTACTCATGTCCCCAGGATCCCATCATGGGCCAGCCTTCCCTCAAACTGTGCGAGTCCCTCTCCAAGTCTGCTCGTCCCGCACAGATTCCTTGAATGGCACATGCCAGGAGAGGCTCCTTCACACTCACCAAGCTATGGGGAATGCCAAAACAGCCCTCAAAATCGTGACAGATGGTTTCCATGCAAGTGAAGACTACTGATACATGACTGTCATTGTACTGATCTGCATGTCCTGTCCTGCTGTTCAAAATGCATCTAGTAAAGATTTCTCTCCTTACCCTCAGACAAATGATGTGCATCCTATGTCTGTAGGGCATATATTTTTTTATTTGTTTTCAGTTCTAACATTATTCTGTGGCGAAGTATGAATTAGCATCAAATATTTAATATTTTCTTTTGCATTTGGCCAATTCAGCAATGAAAAGGATGGTAGAAAAACAGGGTTTGTAGGCCAGCAACAATTTCTCTGCATAACAGATGTTCGTATGGAAATAAATACATGGTGACTGGCTTATTTTCTGCTCAAAGCAACAGTCTCTTCCAAAGATACAGGCACTTAATATACAGGAACTCCATTCTCTTTGCTTTATTGAGACCTCCACTACAGTGTGAACAATGCCCCAAATGGCTTTCCCCCAACCTTCTGAGGAATAAGAGAAATGAGCAAACAGAGAAGCAGTGACAGAGCTCCTGCTGAAAGCAGTAATGCTGCTGGCAAAGGAACTGGCTGTACTTAGTATTTACTGTAAGGAAGACTGGGCAGTGCCCAGGAAAAAAGAAAAGGAGCAATATGCAAAGGGGAGAAAAAATAAGGTACTAACATTCTTGCTTTCTAAATATTTGAAAGGTAAGGAGTCACAAGACAAAGCAAAGGATTAAATCCAAGTAAAAACACACAGAATTACCTTAGATGTGAGAAGTGTCTGCGTAACCCAATAAAATGCCTAAAACTTCAAGTATACTTTTTCCTTTATATATTCTCCAGAATTCTGCTTTTCAGACCTTCTTCTCTGAGTGTTTACTCCGCACCTACAACAGCTTGGCTATGGACACAATGTGGCTTTCTGTCCCAGTCCTGGAGGGCACTGGGTCAAGCCCTCACAACACATATGGGACCACTCCTTTTGGAAACCTGGGAGTTCTGAGAGTTGCTTGGACTTACCCAGTAAATGAGAGGCCTGAGTTAAATGATCTCTGCAGCGTGAGGGAATTGAAGGCACTCAAGTTTCAAAGTTGTTGCATTGCTACAAGGAGCAGAGAAGGGAGGCTGTGTAAATAGGCAGGAAGAGCATAAATACAGACACAGTAATGCAATCCCAGAGTAAGGCTGCTGTCTGCAAAAAAAAATGATGGGGGACACAAGATAAATTTATCATCTTAAATGGGATTTATTGTGTTACTCTAAAAGCATGCTAACTTGTCTGTCAGTCTTCCATATAAAACCTAGCTTGTGTGCTGTCAGCCCAGACTGTGAGCATGTGACAGCATTGTTCTCTATTCAACCCTTTTCATACTTGTTTGATTTTATTCTTTTCTGTCATACCCCCTTCATTCAGTGTCTTTTTTTTACAAGCTCAAGAATTCTAAATCTATCTAATCTTCTCTCACAGGGGAATGAGACACATCTGTCCTTCATGAACCTGTACTTCTGTGAAGATTTTCTAGTTCTAAAACTTTCTTCTAAAGAATGATGACAGATACATGCAATATTCAAGCAGCAGCAGGAGTTATGGATTTGTACTTTGGCTACTGTAATGATGCTTTTTTATTACATTCTCCAATCTGATTCTATAATTGCATTTGTCTTTTGACTGACATTGAATATAAAGTTCATCCATACAGTTTTCACAATACTGTCTATAGTGGTGACTTGCCAAGTGATAATAATTTCCTTTGAGCTCTCTGCTGTGTGTTGGTATAGCAGGGATTATTTCTGCCATTGTTACTAATTTGTGTTCATCAACACTGAATAGCACTAGATCTCAGCTCACCCCTGCAACAGTACTGAGAGAAGTTCCTGCAGCACTCTTTGGTAACTCCAGTTTACTACTCCAGTTTACTACGGGAGTTCCCTAATATCAGAAAATCTCCATGTCCACTCCCTTTCCAGACCATTAATGAATACTGACCAGCAAAGTCATCCTACCTCCATTTTAAAATGTCTGACCATTCCTATGTAGTCTTCTCTGTTTTTTCATCAGTGCTAATCCACACATGGAACTTTCTACTGACACTATGGCAGCTTATTTTCTGTAAGTGTTTTTGTATCAGGCCTCCTGAAACTCTTTGGGAAATGCCCTGCACAAGGTATCAAACAGGTTCACTGTTATCAATGTGTTCACTGGCTTTTAAAGAGCATTACAGACATGTGAGGCATGACTGCTGCAAGAAAATACTCTTTTTCCCCATTGTATCATTTTCACCAACCCATGTCTCAATCTTGTTCTTTATCATAGTTTGCATGAGTTTTCTCAATGTAGTAGCCAAACTTACTGTTGTTTCCTATATCTCACCGCCACCAATTTGAGTGTCATGTTTGATAACTGACATTTCTCAGGTACTTTAGATGACTTAAACTATTAGCAGGTCATGATTACTCGGTAGTTGCATACACAGGATCCCCCAGAACTCTTGGGCAAACACCCTTAAGTCTCATATATTAGTTCATATTATTTTCATAGGCCACTTACAGCTTAACTCTTTATGTAACAACTTGGGAATTCTTAATGCTAGTTAGGAGTGTTGTCAGCTCTGAACAAGGAATAAACACAAAATTTTATTTGATGGAGCTGTGGCTGTTGCTAAAGCTGCTCTGTAGAGTGGCTCTCAGGAATACTAAAGGACTATCAAGAAATTAGGTGATATTTCATGGCAGTGTAATAATGTGTGATACAGATGCCTTAGGATTTTAGCTTTTATACTTTTCATAGATTTGTGATCTTGCAATTCTTTAATGTATAACTCTAAACTCCATATAGAGTGTTAGCTACTGTTCTCCCACTTTGGTCAGAAAAACAATTCCTCTCTAGGCCTGGGAATCAAAGATACCTTGCCTTGTCTCAGGCCCCGAGAAATGTAAACAAAAGTGAGTTGAGGCGGAAGCAAACTTGGGGTAAATTACTTCGTTACCTGAAGCTGTAATTGGAAGATTAACCCCCAATATGCAAATGGACCAAACTTATAAAAGTATGAAAACCCATGACCCATCATCCATTTTTGTGTGTAGCCCCTGGGTGGGCTTCATCTAATGTTTCTAAGTAGCCCTGTATCTGAAGGCCCTTCAGTAAATATAATCACTTTTGATTCTCTTAATTTTGTCTAGCCTCTGTTTTAGGTAGTCTGAAAAAGCATCAATACAGGTGGGTACATGCCTTGAACACCAAAGGAGAGAAAATCCTGTGCTTGCCTAAAATACATAGCTACTCCCAGCACTTAAAGTTGTAGGAGATTAACTTCTGAGATGTTATTTTTAGCATCTAGTAAGATGGTGCTTAGATTAAGAAGCCTGATATCCTGTTTAGTTATCTAGTAATAAATCAAAGTTCACACATCTTCCTCTCATTTGCCTTTCACATGACACATCTGCAAGACTCCTCAGGTTGTTCAAACGAACAGGGATTCTACCTCCTTGAAAAATACCATGCAGACACATACTGCACTGCCATGGCTCTGATGGTCTTCAGTGTTTCAACATGAATTCAGCCTAGAGCTTTATCCAAATAACCATAAAAAGTTGACATTGTCCTGCGGCTTTCCCTGAAAGATACATGTAAGCAACATTTGATTTTGCCTGAGCAGGAAACCCACCAGAATCACAGGAGTATTATCACAAATAAAAGAAACAAAGCTAAAGCTCAGCAGAGGAGGTCTGTGTAAGAGGGGAATGGCCACAAATGCCTGTTTCTTCTGGGCCTTTACAAAAATATCCACTAAATATTTATGTTCTTAACTGATGTCCTTAATATAAAAAAGTTATCAATTTTTAAAGTTCCAGTAAAACATTACTGGATATATATTATATCCAGTAATAGATAGTATAAATATATTTTTATATCATTTTTTATATCATCTTATATTCCTGTGAAAGAAATGTTTACCTCTGAAAAACAAAAGGACTTCAAATCTCATTTTTACCTTTCCCCTTCTTCATCATGATAAAGGGGCTATTGGTATTTGTACACTAGAAATTCATTTTAAAATGAATTGTTTGGTGAGAGCCTGTAAAACAAATAAATCTGAAAGAGCTCCAGATGTGGGGGCAGGTTATTAGACTGACTCATGGAAGCAGTCTGCTCTGGCAGTCATGTAATGTCCTCTGTGTTTCATTTTTCTCTGCTCACATCAGTGATTCTTTTTTGAATAAATGCTTTTGCTTAGTGTAAAATCTGTTTTACAAGTTCTCAGCAACCTAAATGAGGGGTAGTGGGATTTCTAAAAAGCCCTCAGTGTTGGCCAAACTCTGCTCTGGGAAGGTTGAGTATGCTTGATGCTACAAGAAGAGTCATGAGACAAAAGAGTACTGAAGAGCTTACCAGAATGGGGTACACACTTTTGGGGAGCAACCACAGTGCAGGGCAAATGGCTGGAACTTCCTTCAGGAATTTTAGTCTAGCAGTTGCATTTATTTTCCCTATTATATCCTGAACTGTTTCATATAATGCACAGTAATTTTTCATGATTTATAGTAGAAGGACTTTATGCAAATAATTCAAATATTGCTGGTCTCCAGTGTCTTGCTTAAAGACAAGTGTTGTCCCAGGAGCTGCTCTAAGTTTGCATCCTTGTTAGATGCAGGCCCACAGCCAGGCTGTATGGCAGAATCATGAGACTCTCCAGCTAAAGAAGAGGAAAAGAAAAAATCTCCTGTAAATTACCTTTCTCACCTCTCAGTTCTTGTGAAGTGGAAGCAGCAGTGGCTGCTGTTTTCATATCAAATGCTTCCAGCCAGGAGCAGAGGGCACCTCTCAGCAGTGTCCCCATTCAAGGTCACAGGAGGAACAGAGTCTGCATACAGATACTCCAGAGCTCAGTCTTCCTTCTGGCTCCTGACTGTTTCCTGTCTCCCAGCCACAAACTCGTAGAGATTAAAGCAGTCCTATTATGTAGGCACCATGGTTTGTTAGAAGTGGGGGAAGACTGAGAGGCCAGAGAGCTCTTTGCTCATCCCAGTGGAGCAAGGAAATGTGAGATGCAGCACAGGTTTTGATGGGTTACATGACTGTAAAGAGATAGATATGTAAATTATTCTGTCACCATGCAACTGTAAACAGAGTGGTGTTGGGTTGCAAGTTCAGCATGTCTTGTCTAATGGAGACAACAACCATTCAGTCTTTACAAAGCTTTTTTTTAATACAAAGGAAAATAGTGAAGTTAAAGAATTTAAAAAGTAAATTATAAAACAATTTCACTGTATTTTAAACATCTTTTCCCTTCCCCTACAAGGACAGAATGCTGTTGAGTGACAGTCTCTGTAGGCTGAAATGATCTTTAGCCACGCTGTGTCCAAGGAAACTTTAGTAATCTGGATGTCCTGTGGAAATTGCTGGTATTTCAATCACTTTTGATTCTCTTAGAAGATCAGGGCTGCTTCCAAGTTTCTACAAAAAACTAGAAAGGAGAAGGGAGGGAGAGAACATGGAAGGGAGGGAGAGGAGAAGGAAGAGAAGGAAAGAAATAACAGCACAGCAAAATCTGCATCTCTGCCATCGTGTGGATTAGCTCATTGCTGCAGAAAAGTCTGGTGGCAGCATCATCTTATCAGCAGCCTCAGAATCTGACATATAACCTGACATGCCCAAGTCAAGCTAGGCCAGACTTTTATTAGCATCTCTGATCCTAGGCTCATGGCTATGTTGAACAAGTTGCAGCTTTGACTAGCTAAAAGATAGGTAGGGAAGGAAGAAATCACATAGGAAAGCAGAAGGGAGAAAGTGGTAACATAAGTCCCAATCTCATATCCAGGACTTCATAAAGTCAAGACTGGTGGTGACAGCCTCAGGTCCTGTTTCTCTGGCTTGAGTTTGCCAATAGGTTTCTTATCAGATAAAGTCATATAATGTCAGAGCTTTTTACTTTGTCCCAGGGTCATGAGAGTTGTGAGGATCTGTAACAGAGAAATTTGCTTTTTCAGGCCAGGATATATTCTTAAAATTTCCTTTTTCCTTTTCCCCTTTACCTTCATTCAGCTTTTCAGGTGTTGCCCAATTTGCTGTACCAAATAGAGGATACAATTCACCATCCAGACTGCTCTTGCTGGACCTGACTACACGAGCTGTAAGATTCTAACAGGTTGTGCAGAGCTCTTGTGCTCTGGAGATGCAACCAGTATTATTCCATGCAGTAAAAGAGCAATTCAATAGAACAGTCAAGTACAGAGTGCTGTGATGTCAAGTCAACCAGATTTATTAGGCTAATGCAAGAAACTACCACTGTTAGCACCTTTTCAGTTCATACAGTGACTGACCTAAACTAAGGGATTCAGAGCTTCCTACCCATATTGTTAAAGTCCATCTGGCAGCTCCTTCTGAGCACCAGTGAAAGTAAATCTCTCTTCAGACCTGGTATAATCATAAAATATTAAAGGCTTGTTCAAGATACAGCCATCAGTGAAATAACTGTTTCTCTCAAGGATCTCAGAGTGCCTTCCTGGGAGTCAAAGCCTTGGCTGCGTACATAGGCAAGTTCTGCTGCCACAAGAGACTTCTGCCCACCTGTCCCTGTCCCTACCTTAAGTCTTTTTTTATTTCTGCAACCAAACACTACAACCAAATGAAAAAATTGCCAAGTTTCATCCTTAAATGGCACAAACAGAGGAGCTAATCAAGAAGTTTGTACTCTAGAGAGATGGACAGTAACACCCACTCAACCCTACAAACTCTATGTGCTGTCCAGTTTACACACAATCCTAAGTGTTAAGATGTCTCTTTTAGACAAGAAGAGAGGAAAAAGATGACCAAGCTGAGCTGCTTCATGTTATGTAACCTATGAAAATCCATCCACAAAAATCTGTGAGGATCTATAATTCAGAGTCCACCTTTCCACCTCAAAACAAACAAGTAAACATCATTTGCATGCATGACATCATTTTAAAGAAGGCAAAGAAGAAAAGAGTTTTATTTACCCTCGCCATTCCTTCTGTCAGTAATGAGTTTTGTCAATGCTGCGGTTGACGATGAGCAAGGACTAAGATACCAATCACTCTGGCTGGGTCCACACGACATTCTGTGCCTGGGGGATGAGGGTAGGTAGAGTGGCTGTTGGGTGCTGAAGGGTGAAAGCACTGCCACAAGGAATGCAGCCTCAGTCCCAGCTCTATTTATGTCTGTGTTGGGAGGGTGAATTCCCATACTGCCTGAACTCCTACTTTTGCAAGTAGGTTTCAGCATGACAGCTATGGATGGAGGAACCAAGATGAAGGCCTGCACCCTCTTACTGTGTGCTAAAAATGATGCTTCCCAGCTCTTATCTCAAGAACACATCTCTGTAAAATAGGCTGCTTTGCATAAATGCAGTCAGTACCATGAACTATCATCAAAGAAAGGCTATATCACAGCAGAAAATATATCACAGCATTTTACTTGCAGCCAGCTGAAGTGAGTTAGTAAGGTCAACAGGAAGCAGCAAATGAGGTTTTAATTAGTTATACATCTCCTGCTTCTGAGAGGAAAATTTTGCCTGGGAGAAGTAAAAACAACATCACCACAGAGGGAAGAAAACTACAGCTCTCAGCTCTCTTGAGTGAAACCTTTGCTGTACAAGAAACAAGCAGACAGCACTACTATGCAGACAGTTTGAGTGGAAAAGAATTACAAAACTTATCCTCCAAACTCATCTTAAAAAAGCATATAACATTCAGGGGGACAAACTGAAGCCAACCTGAGCTCAAATGATGCAAGGCTTTAGAAAATAATCCTTGTCTCACTTGATTAAATTGACAGTACAAAGTCTGAAATGAATTGCTTATTTAAGAGAAGAAACAAAGACCTGAAAGAGGGGAACAGATTTAATGAAGAAGTAAATCTCTGGACTAGATTTGTGATGGATTAATTTCTTTGTTTAACACAGAAAAGTCTCTGTAGAGTCAAATTTCAGCTTAGAAAACAGGGTATCTTAGAAAAGAGGGTAACCTATAAAATGGGGTGTTTCCTATCCCTAAGCTTAAAGAAAATAGTAAAAAGAAGAAAATTTTTGTGTTTCACCTATAAAAAGATTTTTTAAATTTATAAAACAAAACACAGAAAATCTTTGGAGCAAGAACAGCAGAGGCAAGAGTTTCAACAAAGTCAAGCACAACCAAAAGTGTCATGTTAAATAAGGAACATTGCAGAATTATGGAAGAAATGGCCTTATTAAATGACAACTGTTAAGCCTAAATGTCCCAGTTGGTTCATGTGCTATGAGGATGTGAAGCTGGCAGCAACCTGAATGCTTCCCAATCCTTCTCTTGTTGGAAAGATGTTTTATAGTGTTTATTTTCATCAACCATGAAGACTGGATTAGCCAATGCAGAGCAGTTGCGGAGACACTTGTGGAGTAAGATCTTGGTCTCCTAAATATCATATTTCCTTGTCTTTAACAAGATATCATCAAGGGACAATGTTTCAATAGGTTTCAGGCTATTTCTAACTCTAATTTGTTTTCCTTGGGGAAAAAAAAAAAAAATATGAAATATGTCCAGCTTCTGTATAAAATCTAAGTATTATAAATTGCATTTTTGAGCAAGAAGCCAGTAGATGAATTATAATCTCTTTTGAGTACATGCTGTAACAATTTTTTATGCTTTTTTTACTTATTACTCAGTGGAGACTAAAAGAACAATAAATATATCTAAAATACTCTTAAAGACATCTCCACCAAATTATGACAGCCAGCATACTTTACATTGTATGTTTTAGTTCAAGTTCAAACTGAATTCCAGATTTGGATCCTTTCCTGAAGTTCAGTCTGACAGAGCATTTCCCTTGCAGCATGGGATATGCCTTCTAAGATCATCTGAACATATTTGGTCCTGCAATTTCAGTCTGGAGGCTCTGCTCTCACTTTGTCTATAGCACACACTATAGCCTGATGAGGACTGAAACGCTTTACTTTAATTCAAGCTCATGAATCTCATACAGAGTATCTGCGTGAAATTTAATTGCCTGTAAAATGCAGGTCAGTTTAGATGATCTAATGGTCCCTTCTGGCCTTAAACTATACAATATCTGTCAAACAAACCATTAAAATGTTGCTGTGTGTAATAATCACAAAGATAACTACAGCTTTTGTAAATGCCCTCTAATTTAAAGGGTATCCTTAATAGTCTGCGTACAAGCTCTAATTAGCTATTTTAATGATGCTCCTAAATGTGGTAAGTGGTTTGTATAACATAGAGTTTTACAGTTACTGGTATAGCAGGGATCAGATCTATACAATGAAACTCTCTTGTCCTACAAAGCTGAGGCTGCACCTCTCAGAGCAGCATCATGTTTCCCAGTGCTTAAAAACTCCGGTGCTCTCCCAGGTATTATCTGGGTAAGCAGCAGCTGTTCCACACCAAAATTGCTACAAGAACTATATAAAAAACACTACCTGTAGGAATGGTTGCACATGCCTTTGTCCCCTGCTCTGTTTAGTTTTAAATACATACATTTTTTGAAACTTAGATATAATTTACACTAATGTATTGGTAGCTTGGCAGATGTCTGGAGGAACAGGGAGGAAGAAGGAAGAATGGCTCAGGAACAAAGTACTGCTCAGCCAGCTCTAGGAAGTTGTTGAGACAATGACATATATATTGGCTTCTATATCATTAGTTAATGTTTTTTTTTCTTTTACAACCTCATATTCAAAACCGGGGAGCATAGCTTCATTCAGAAGGAGTTTGTTCTGCCCAGATGAGGGTGATACCCAGCATTTCCCTGAGGGTTCTGATGAGGCCAAATCTACCAGGTCTCCCAGCAGGATGAGGTGAGTACAGGATGGACATGGCTTTAACTATTGTATGTTACATCTGTTTCTACAGAATATTTTGCTTCAGCTGGTAAATTAGCATATCTTAAGAAGTATTGTTGATCAGTGTGTGGCTCTGGTCACCAGGGAAGCAATGTAAATACCTGAACACAGTGAATCTACAATTTCACTTGCATGCTGAAGGGTGTGCAGCTGTGGATCAGGGCTTTCCTTTGACAAGCCAGTGCTTGCTTTGAGTAATGCTTGTGACTATTGTCCTGGAACAAGGCACTCTGCCTTGTTCAGTGTCTGCCTTCTCTGTGCCTTGTGGTACCATAACACAGCTCATCCATTTGTGGCATAGTTTGCTCAGGCAGAAATATTTGACTAATGAGATTCTTCTCACTCAGGGAAGCAAATTAAGCAGTTTTGACTCTCAACTACTGGCATTTTTAGATCATTAAAACAGTCCCTAATACCTACTGTTGTGCAATTACCAGAATTTATTCCTAATGGCTTACTAGATCTATTTTTTCAGTCCACAATTTATCTGAAAAAACATTAAATAGATAATAATTTAGGTTGTAATTAATTGCACCTAACTAACCATCAAAAGTAAATTTTTAACTCCTTTAAATTGTCTAACAATCTTTATGGCCAGACTAGATGGCAATTCTAGACTGGAAGTTTTCTTTTCAAATGGCTAAATTCAGGTGGCATGGATTATCCTCTCCCTTCCCTGGATTATTTGTGTGAGTCATTTCTAGCCTTTGTACGATGCCATATAGGACTATTTGTATGTGGTAGGTTGCCCTATATCCCAAAGTAGTTTGTCATCCTTTTAAGGAACAGGGAATTGGAAAAGTGTTCAGTGTCATTTTCACCTTCCAATGATTTTTGGATTAAATTAAATTTAATTTCACTACACAAGTGGTCTTTCTTTCTTATTTCAGAATAGCTGGCTTCTTTCATAATCACGTGACAAATACGACCAAACCCAGGTTTTTAAGGCATTCAACAGATGTTGCATACAGTTTTCAGTCTCACTGTCTAAGTGGAGGGACTCTTGTGGACCAGCCTGATGCAAAACTTACAGCCAGACCGTAGTGGGTGCCTTCCTGATGAAACAATTGTGTGAAGGAAGCTATACCATGTCTTCAGCATCAACTGGACCCCTCTGATGCCTTGTGAATAAAGATGTCCTGTGCACATCAAGCACACTGGGCTGCAGGCTTGACAGACATTTCTGCACACAGTCTTCTGGGATTGCAGTTTTCACTCCCCAGGTCCTCAGAACATGCCAGAGAGGTTGGCAACTTTTGTGCCAGTTCATGGGTGCTGAGGCCAATGTTGCAGTTGATCTAAATACAAAAATATGATGCTGCCTTTATAATAGCTTTTCTCTCTATTATCAGCTTAAGTATTTCTGGCCATTTCTTTGTTCGGCTCAAGTTATCTGTCTTCTTGTTCCAGAACCTTATAAGGGCTAGCAAATAGCCACAGGGCAAGTTCCATTATAAATTTTAATTCAAATATTTGTGCAAAAATCTGAGACACCAACTAATAGAAGCAAATAATCATTTCATATATGGATAATCTGAACTATAATTTCAAAATACCTTTTTTTGTATCTCTAGTAATCATAGCGCTGGCTCATTAAATGGAGAGAATGCTCAGTTCATATGCTCCTTAGTGTTCGAAACAAGATTTACAACCTATTGCCATTAGAAGGTATATTTTTAAATTATATTCAAAATATCATTTTAATTATTAATTTTTATGATTAATTATTTCCATCAAGAACAGTACTTGAAAAAGATAAATTTCTTGTCAATTGAAATGACTGTGCAGTAGTTGATTCACTAACTCTTTTCATAGATTAACTAAATTAGTCATTCTCCCTATAGCAATACTTCATATTTATTTTATCCAAAACTTTAATCCAGTTTTCATTATATATAAACCTGTGGCTACTGTCCTGTGGGAAAATAAGCTATTCCTACCACTAGGGCTGGATATCTTTCAAAAGAAAAAATTTTGAGAAAGTCTCCTGTTGGTTAATCTAACTACTGTATTTCAGTTTAAAACTTTTCTGTTAAAAGCCAAGGCTTAAACTGACTGAAATGAAAGGAAAATTTTAAACAGCCAAGAATATCTAGCTCTATGATGAATTTTAATATTTAAAAACCATAATGATTTCTGAGGAATAGAGAATTTATTGTTTTTCAAATATATGATGATAATACAGGCCTAGGTAACACAAAAATAAACACCCTTTTTCTTCATTTTTAAAAATTTATCTTGTCAGGTTAAGTGCTTTTTTATGTTGAAAATGGTTTATTGTAGAAATCCCTCAAACAAGAGCAGAAATTGGCAACTGCTGAATGTGAGCTAATACACACACCATGAAATTTGTGTTCCTGCAATTGCTTGTGTCAATACATTTGGAACAAGTTTGTGATGCTCTACTAGTGGCAGAGCTGGAAAATATGAGGTGGTTTTGAAATTTAAAAAACATAGAAATAGGTTTTGAAGTCATGAGGAAAAAAGTTGCAAACATTTTCTCATGGCAAGATTGGAACTTCTTTTAAATTCCAGAGGTGATTTTACATTAGTGTCTCTTGAGAAAGCAACCTTTCAAAATCAGCCTTGAAAACATAGTTATGGCTGTCATATCGCAAGGTAAGTAACAGGTTTGTTGGTTGTATCAGCTTGGAGAGCAAGTTCTATTTGTTTGTGCAGCTGGAAGTCCCAGTCCTTACATTATTTAGAGAATTCTTCCAAATGAAGAAAACTCCTATAATGATCTTATGTTTGCAAGGAAGTGGATAGACCATGAAGGGAAATGGAGCCAAGGCTTTCAAAAAAGGTAGCAGTGAACTGATTAGCAAGAAGAGAAATAATAACATGAAAGCCAAGAAAATCCCAAATAATAAAAAGAATGAAAATGTGATGCAAAAGTTCTTGGTTTTCCTTTTCAATCTCATGTAGGTGAAAGTATTGTAATTTGTATCTGCAGCAGGAAATCTCAAATTAGAAATACATAAATATATATGTAAGTTATGGAACAGAAATATTACTTCTTCAAGAAATGCCTTATATACTAAAGGGAGAAATAGATATTTCCTGGGCAAGTGAATGGTTCATAAATACTTTATCATGCATGAAAGCCAAACAGCATAGGAAAATAACATGGAAGGGTGCTTCTTATTTTGTCAGAAGAGAACAAACTTCCTCCTCTAGGAAAAATATGGCATTCTCTTACCCCACTGGAGTACCTTAATTACTTTTAGGGAGTGAGACACCAGAGATGTTCTGTCCCATGGCACTCATTGTTTTATAACAACAGTTTGGGAAACTCAGGTTTCTGACTCCTAGAGTCTCCATTTGTTCAAATATCTTCCCAGGACATACAAATTCTTTACAAATAAAAAGTACTTCCCAAATGTTACATACTTGACAAAAAAAAAAAAATCCAAAAATCAATATTTAAAAAAAAAAAATTATCTAGCTCTTACCCTATGTCTCAACCAATGATCTTTTGTTGCTGGTGGGAAAAAATGAGTTAATGCAAAGTTCTTTGGGAAAAAAATATCAGAAATCTAAGTAAAAGCAATAAATTTACACAGTAGGTCCTTGTCCATGGTCTGAAGGTTAAGATTTATCATCTGCTTACACTCAGATGATTCCCTGGCTCAGGGAAGCCAGACACTTACAAAACCACAGATCATAAGATGCACTGAAATGATTTGTATCTCCTACACAAGCGGTTCATAGTTTACAACCAACTTTGCTTCTACCATAAGAAAACTTCTCAGTGGACCTCAGCCACTGCCTTTGAGCAGTTACCTCATATGCCATAAAATCTAACCAAGTGAAAAGGTGGCCACAGATTTCAAACTAAGCTTCTCATGTGAAAAATGGACCTTTGAGCAAGTAGCTGATGAGTGATAACGGTGGTGTAACTCAGCATTAACCATGCTGCAAAGCCCTGTATGAATTCTGCTCTCAAAGGGCAGAAACTGTCTTTTAGAAAATCAGATTCCCAGAGCAGGCAGACATAATATTTTAAGTCACGTCATCTGCCCTCTACTGACATTCCACTCAAACCAATATGTGGCCTTTCACATAGTCACCATTCCACACGTATTTTAGATTTTAGCAACTGCGTGATTTGCTTTGACAAGCCAACTGATGAGTTTGCCATAGGTAAGGTGGGACACTGACCTTCTCAAAAACACACAAAAACAAGCTCAGAAGAGAATACATTACCCTGCCTCTAACCCACAAGCAGTTCAAATGTACATTACAGAATAATTCTTCACTGAAACCTTTGAAAGAGCAGCTGCCACAGGGCACCGTATTTTGTACATTCAAAGAAAAGTGTAATGCTTTGGAGGAGAGACCATCAGAGCTCACTGAAGAGTAGGCAGCCCCTCAGCTGGATATCACAGTTGTTGCTAACACGAATTATTGCAAAACACCCTACTGAAAATATTGTCCTAATGTTGCAGGTAGTTCAATGGCTATTTTCCGGAAATGTATTACCTCAAGCCAATATGTTACACTAAAGATTGTCCTGGAAGTCCCAGAGCCCACAGTGGGCCAGCAATTTGCCTGCTCTCTGCTGGGGCCTTTTTGTCTCTAATTTTATTCTAAGTAAAGACCATGGATATCATGATTTGGTTTCATAAGTGAATACTCTACGTAAAACATTGGAATGGTGGTTGAAAATGAAGAGAGAAGCAGCTCCCCTCCAAAACCTCCCAGAAATAAAGTGCTGACAGTAAGAAGCAAAAAACTCCACAGGTTCTTTCCCTAGAAGTTTGCAGGTGGAAAGGAGATCCCTAAGAAAATATAAAAAGGGACAGGAGAAAGAGGAGCAGAAGAAAGAGGGACATTACAATAAAATCAAACATATGCTCAGCACAAGTCTGCATAGTGCTGTCTAGTCTGTGAAGATTGCTTTGCTTTGCTTTCTTGCTAACAACTGGTGCTGTGGAGGATATGCCAATAATCAATGCTGACAGTTGCCTTGCACTAAAAGAGCTGAATAAAATTCACCTGGCTTGATAAACTTATCAGTGAGTTGCACCAAATTTCAGTGTTGCCTTTTTTGATTTGTCATTGATTGTTACCATTAAATACTAGTTCAGCACTGCTACAGTCAGCTGCTTGGTCAGCCACCTGAACCTATCATTCCAGTGATAAAGCATCTGCCAAGCACAGAAGAAAGGGCTTGCTTTTGTCCTATTCTAATTTCAAGCACACAACCGAAACATTGATAACCAAACTCATTAGGAACATATTTGCCCACCATGGAAAGTTTCCACCTGATTTTAATAAAAATATGTGATGCTCTTCAGATTTTTATGTTTCATATTTTAAAGCACAAAGTGATGGGTGTTTCTCTTTTCCTTTTAAGGGATGCATTCCAATTTATTACCATAAGACAGAGGTGGTTGAACAAATTTGAGCAATTTTAAGAAGCACAGTACAGCCTTTTGTTGCTAAAAGTGTTCTGGTAAACATGCAGAAATAGGAGTGGTGATGTTAGGAAGAAAACAGTAAGGTTGAAACAGCACAGATCTTGAATATGGGGTTTATAAAATAAGAATACATTTGCATGAGTGTGAATTAGACTTCCAAATAATAGCATTCTTCAGGGTAATTGCATTACTATAAGGTACTTTGCAATTTCAAAAATAGCGGGCAGTGGTCACTCAGAATCATTTTATTGAGATAAGTCAAATATTAACAGAGGAAGTTAAAAATGGAAAGTCTCACTTTCACATAAAGTGTTTCAAGATCCCTTTCAGCCATCTTACCTTTCTGCTTTTGGCAAAGGTTTCATATTTAAAGCCTGCAAGGGGCGACTAATACTACCTGAAAGGAGGGTGTAGTGAGATTGGGGTCAGTCTTTTCTCCCAAGTAACAAGAAATAGGACAAGATGAAACGTCATGAAGTTGCACCAGGGGAGGTTTGCACTGGATATTAGGGAAAATTTCTTCATGGAAAGTATTATCAAGCACTAGAACAGGCAGCCCAGGGCAGTGGTGGAGTCACTGCCCCTGGAGGTTTTTAAAAGACATGTGGATGTGGCACTTAGGTTTAGTGGTGGACTTGGCAGTTCTGGATTGAGGGTTGGACTTGATCTTAGAGGCATTTTCCAACCTAAACATTTCTATGATTCTAGGTATCAAGTATGTACAGGAGGGCAAAACTCCCTGTGTTGTGCTATCAGTCTTGCAAACAGTGCTCACACTCAGAAAATTCTCAAATATCTGAGAATTTTCCCGAGCAAATTGAAACTGACAAACGTGCTTCCAACTCTTAAGTGCAGAAATGCAATGTATTTCTTGGAATCTCGGATTCTTATTCTGTATAGCATCCTAAATGTTCACATGCACATTTCAAAGCAATATAAACATTTAACAAAATGACTGGGTTTTTAACAAAAGCTGAGCAGCAGGTTTTGATCCAGTCCCCTCTATATAACCATGATACTTAAACATTTTAAATAATTTCTGTGCTTCTGAAGATAAAGTTCAGAGATTATAGGATAATGAAGTCTGACCTTCTGTATCTCAAAAGACATTATACTTCACCCAGATACCCACAAACAAAACCTAAGAACATTTAGCCACTTAAACCCTATACTCTGATTTCTCTGAGCCTTTGCAGACATACAGATATCCAAACAACCCAGTACTTCTCTTTTGGGGAGTTTGCTCTCACTTGTTGGGTCTTGTTACAACTGTTCTTTATTTCTAATTCGATTCTGTCTGACTGATGCTCCCAAGCACTGCTTACCATGTGCCTTTCACCAGTCAGCTAAAGTGGCCATTAACATTCAGCTGTCCTTCTTCAGTGATACTGCTGATTATGAGAAAAAACTCTTCTTCAAGGTGTGGATTGCACTTGTAGCTCTTCTCCAGAATGTGTCCAGTCCCACCTTGCTAAGATCCTCAGTACATCTGCCCAGCACACTAATCTACCCACAAAAAAATTCCCACCAGTTTGTTGGGAAACTAGAAAAATCTGCTGAAGAGTTTATTTCACTCTCTTGATCATTAAAGGAAATCTGAGTCATTCAAGGAGATGTCTAATGTCAAAACCAAATGTCTCTGAAACATTCCTCCCTCTCTGTTAAAATGTGCAGAAAAGCCCCTGACTTCTGTATGTTGAAGAGCAGCAGAATTGTGTTGGGTTCAGATACTTTAAGAAAGTTGATTATATTGTTGCTTCATTCTGTGTCATGGTCATTTTTGATTGAACTAAATGTTCCACTAAAATATGTTGGAATAGATTTTCCCATGCCACTTCTTTTCCTGTGAAATTCTATAAATTTTCAGTTTACTTATTTCACTTTCAGGTTGCTTCAGAAATATTGTATTGCAAGATAGTTTTAGCTGGCAATCATTGAAGGATGATTACATATTTGTACTGTAAAGCCAATAAATATATTCCATAGAAATGCAGTTACAAATATTGCATTCAGAAGACCAAAATTTGAAATATACTTTCCATGACAATGTTGAGGGGAGGACCTTAAGTTTTAGAGCATTTGTATCAGGCTATTTTGAAAATAAAACAAGGCAACTCTAATTTGACAGTCTCTTGAGTCCATGTTAGTTCTGTTTTGCACTGTGAAAGGAGTGTAATGTAATTTTTTTTTAATGAAAATAAAACTTTGACAGCACAGTTTTGCTTGAGGATGTGAATTTGACAGCAAATCCCCTGGCTGTGAGAGGCCTTGCTTGTAGTAAGTCACCTCCTGACAACCTTTAAATCACAGGCTGAAATGAATATGAATAAATTATATTGAATTCCTCTGTCCTAAAGCTGGTGCATTTTGCCTTTTATTCCTTCAGTTTCCCTTCCTTCTTTTGGTCCCTTTCTCTTCTGTCATCTTCCACTTTTCTTTAGTCTTTTGCTTTGTTTCCTTGTAGAAAAACCTGCACTTCTTAGAATGGAAAGGTTGGGGTTTTTTTTCCTTTGTACCATTTAGATACTTCTCTGTCTCCAGAAAGATTTAAGACATGACAAAGAACTTTGACTAATTAAGTTCTCACTTATTTAAATTCATCTCTGGTCATTCCCATCTGTCTTTTCTGCTTCCTTTTAAGAATACTATTTTTAAAGCTTCTGTCATAATCATGTCTGCTATATATTCCTTTCCCTGAATGAGTCTTTACTTTTATTATTATTAGCTATCTTTTCTTTTCTACTGTGTGTTTTAATTTACTCTCCCTTTTCAGGTTTTTTTTCCTGTCAGAGGTTGTGTTCTCTGCCTCAGCTGTACTGGCAAGACCTCAGTCACGGTCTCATGGGTTTGGTTCTGAACTCCTCTGGGATGGAATGCTTCCTGGCTGAAAGATGGGTTAGGAAGTCTCAAAACCCTGTTCACTTGGACCCACTCAGAAGAATCAGTGAGAATGATGAAGTCGCTGACAAGGGACTCTTGCTTGGGCATCGAGAGGCTGAAAAGTACATACCACCCCAGCATCTCCTTCCTTCTCAACATCCCCTCTGGTCCCCAAAACTGCTAGTCAATTTTCTATAGTGCAGGCAGAGGATTATTTACTGCTCCATATCCTAACTCCTGTAGAATACCGCATTATTCCTCAATTGTACCGGTTTAGCACGCTGAATGTGTATCAAAAATTTCATGCCATTGACTCTGTTGTATTTTCTCACCCCTAGCTTTTAGTTAAGAGAGAGCAGCAGCCTAATTCAGCAGACTGGTCAGCCAAACCAATAGGAAAGATTGCAATTGCAGCCATTTTTCAGTATTCTTAAGCCTGTGTGCCTTTGCTTTGAGCAAAGTTTTAAGCAGTTCTGTTCAGGTTTTTTTCAGATACTGTAATTCCACTTCATTTAAATGAATTAACATTTTTAAAAAATATTCTGTCATTTTAAGCATGCTAATACAATACAATTCAGCTGAGAATTATCTCTTGATTCAAAAGAACTTCTTTCCAACATTAATTTAAAGCAACAGAAATTAAAATATTGAAACAGAATTCTTATTTAAATTATTTGGAATAAACAACTGGATTATTTTTATTAAAGTGTTCAGACTTTATTTTTATTGTGGTTTGTGGCAAGAAAATTTTTTAAACCTCAAAAAAACCTACAGTGGCTTTGCTCTTTTGGTGAGTTTTTTATATACGGTATTTCAATGCAAATTTTGTTTTTGTAACTATGCAGCTGCATTTGTATCCATTTGATTTCACACCATAACAATGCATACTAATTTACTTTCTGTGCTTGTCATCCTCATAATCATTTACCTTACCTTTATCCTGGTTAACTGCACAAAAGTAATTTAATACCTTAATAATGGAATAAATTATACACTACAACTCCAGTTTTAAATGCCTATTTTGTTAACACTTTATAATTTTATTTTCTGCATAAGATCTTCCATATAACTCCCTGTGCCTCCAATAAATCATTTTTAAACTTTGTTTCATATTTGACAATTATATTAAATTTATTCAGCTGCTCATATGTGGAATCATATTAAATATACCTCAGAGAGGTGTTTCAGATTTCATTTACTGAACTATTAAATGCTCACAGATGAACATATATGGAAAAATTTACCTTCTGAAATAGATTTATTTATATTTTGTGTCTCTAAATATAACAATCTGCCACGAATTGAAAATGGATGAATAGGTAGCATCAGCATTTCTATTCGTCATACACAACTTCTACTACTAACTAAGAATATCTGATTTATTTAACCACATACTATGTTTCAAGATTTTTCTAACTGCACTCATATTCTGTGTGGGGACTATTGGTATATTTCCTTTTCCATTTTTTTTCTTGGATAACAGCCAGAATCTCTGAAGCCATTCAGACTCCTGCCTGAAATGTCTAGCCTTTCCTTCTCAAACTGTGCTGTTCACCAGCCTTGGGTTTGCTGTCTGCTGGGGCAATAATGCACCAAAGGCCAGAAACATGCATAGGCACCTACCAGTAATGCAGGCATCCGAACTCCAGCGTGACCAGCCACAGAAACTCTGGAGACTGCTCTGGTACCCACAACAGCTGGACACCATGGCTGGGCTGAGGGGATGCAGCTGCCTGGGAAATGTCACATTAGCACAGCTGGGATCACTGACTCTCATCCGTGACGCAAGAGCGACTGTGGCTTGTGGAGATGAGTAAGACTGCTCAGATGGAAGCATGCAGGCTTGGGGTCAGGCACCCTTTCCAAAAACCTGTCTCTGCTCCCCACTGGGTTATAGGCCTCCTATAGTTTGCTTCTGGCCTCCCTCTCACAAAACTCACTAATCTTGCAAGTGCCCAGGCTTCAGAAGAAGAAGCAGAGCCACTTAATCCTGGAAAGTGTTTCCTAGCAGAGGGTGGTGTGGAAGCAGAGGCCTTTCAAGATGTTCAGCTGGAGGAAGGTCTGTTTCTGGAGATACTGTGTCACCAAACCCCCTTGCCCCTTCCAACAGAGCTCAGTTTTCTACCCCCACTTGGCACCTCTCCATAGGTACTAACATGTCTTCCTAGGGACCTGGACAAACCTATAGGACAAAGAGAAGCAATCACATGATCATAGAATAATAGAATGGTTTAGATTGAAAGGGATCTTTAAAAGCCTATAGTCTAATCCCTGTGTCATGGGCAGTGAACCTTCCAGTAGATAAGGTTGCTCAGAGTCCCATTCAAACTGGCCTTGAACACTTCCAGGATAGAGCATCCACAAATTCTCTGGGCAACCTGTTTCAGTGCCTGACCACCTGCATTGTAAGAAAAAATTCTTCCTTATATCCAATTTAAACCTACCCTCCTTGAGTTTAAACTGTTGCCCCTTGCTCTATCACTACAGAATCTGGTAAAAAGTCTGTCTTTCTTATAAACTCCTTTATTATTGGAAGGCCACAAGTGATTTTAAATGCTTCTGAGATTACCGGAACAGGAAAAAATTGCTTTCACACATTTAGGTACCAAGACAAGATCTATCTGCCTAGTGTAGCTTTTATCCACACAGATATCTCCATATAGACGTTGTTATCCATTCACAGCTGATGAAGAAAAGTTGAACTTTCTAAAAAACACAGCATCACCAAAACACAGAATCATCAAAGCTAGAAGATACCTTCAAGATCAACTAGTCCAGCTATGAACCTGGCACCACCATAATCACCTCTAAACCATATCCCCAAGGGTCACATCCGGACACCTCTTGAACACTTCCAGAGACAGTGAGTCAGCCACTTCGCTGCGTCATTTATTCCGATGCCTAACCACTCTTTCAGTGAAAAGAATTTGTCTAACTGCTGAGCTGAACCTCCCCTGGCACATCTTAAGCCCATTTCCCCCTGTCCTTTGAACTTGGGACTTGGCAGAAGAGACCAACCCTCATCTGACTACAGCTTCCTTTCAGGCAGTCACAGAGTGGGATAAGGTCACCTCTGAGCCTCCTTTTCTCCAGGCTAAACAACCCCAGCTCCCTCAGCTGCTCCTCCCAGGACTTGTGCTCCAGAACACTCACCAGCTTCATTGCCCTTCTCTGGACACGCTCCAGCACCTCAATGTCCTTCCTGCAGAGAGGGGCCCAGAACTGGGCACAGCACTCAAGGTGTGGCCTCACCAGTGCAGAGTGCAGAGGGACAATCGCTGCCCTGGTCCTACTGGCCACTCTATTGCTGATACAAGCCAGGGTGCCATTGGCCTTCTTGCCACCTGGGCACATGCTGTACTGAAGTCTAAATAGACAACATCCACAGACTTTCCCTCACCAGTTGACTTCAGAAGGTAAAATATTTTATTAAATAGGTAAACTGAAACATGGTCTATAGTTTTCTTCCCAGCACTGTGAAGATTAAGTAGCTTCAAGTGAATGTATATACTCTGTCCTAAAAGTTGATCAAACGTGTCACAGGAGAGTGTATTACTATGAGAAAATTCAGTTTTGCAGTATGAAATTCCAAGTAAGGATTCACATCTATTAATCAAACACACAGTCTAAAGTAAACTAATCAATTTTTCATATACATCAGAGGAGACATGCAATAAACTGCAAGTGACTCACTGAAATAGAGGTATTCGCTTCTTTGAAGAGACAGTAAGATGAGCTTCTGAACGAATGTACAGAGAGTTGAAAGAAAGGACATGGGCTATGTTCTGGGCATAAAGATATGATTGTCTAAATGGCATTTTTCCATTGCAAAGTTTCTACTGTTCTTGAAAAAATATAATACTTTATTCTCAAAAGACATATGAAAGTTGGGAGGAAATAAGAGCTGAGAAATAGTTTCTGCTCTGTGTTTGAAGGGTGTTTTAGCTCATCAAATATAACCTTTGAGAGAAAGGTAAAGACAGCCTTTATGCTTATTAAGGAAAAAGCTTACATGACATTTCCTACGTCTCCTACTTATCCAAATGTCCAGTCAGCTGCAGCAGCAAGTGCCCAGGACCAGCAGAGAGCCAGGATGGCTGCTGTGTCTTGTCTCCCAGAATGTCACATTTTCAACTCTCATCACTGCTGTTTCTTTTTCCAATTTTTTTATGTCCATTTGACAGAGCTGGGATAGAGTCATTTTCTATTGGATCTGAAGACAAGGCCCTGTGTATTTTTTGTGTTTCATCATAGATTTAAAGGCATGGTGAATAGATTAATAGGTGGAAGAGAATATGGAGTCCTTTTCTAAAGAAAGGAAAGCTTCAAGGACTGGGCCAGCAAGCTGCTTCCGGAAGGAGTATGGAGAAGGAAGAAAGATGGGGGCTGCCCTGGGTCTCTCTCCCCTTTGTGTAGACCTGTCTGTCACCCCTCAGGGCCACTGCATGTCTTTTCTCAAGCCAAGTCTGTGGGTGAAGTTCCTGAAATGACGGTTTGTCATCCTGGTTCCTGTACCTCTGTCCCTATTTTCAAGAGGATGTTGAGTGACATTTTTGGTTGTAAGACCACATAGAAAACAAGAGCTTCTACAGTTCTGGGAAAACAATATTTTATGGATGCATTCATATGAAGATAAATTATAATTTAAAAAATACTGTTAGTCTTAATCAGTAAATCCCACAACTTGCACAATCCAGAATTAGAAATTATGGTTCCTTGCAGACTTTTATCTAGCTATCATTATTTCTCATTGCTTACTTAACAAACTGGACTTGACATGCTTCCTCTTAACATTCATAATCCCAAATTCCATGTACTCTTACATTTGTCTCAAAATCAGCTACTGAGGTGTTTTTTGCCTGTTTTTCCTCCTCCTATTACCTTACCTCACAAAAAACTTTACCCCATTGCCTGGTTTCTCTAACTTAAAACTCAAATGTGCCTATTCATTTGAGGCTGCTATCTCTAGAGCAATATGGCAGTGTTTGCACAATATCAGTGGCCATATTTTTGGTCTCCTTTCCCATCCTGTAAATACAGTCCTGATTTTTGTCACTTCTGCACCTTCAAATGTAAAAATTATCAGCTTAAAGAAAAAAACACTTATCTGCCAATGCTGATGGCAGCAGCTGAATGCCAGCAATTCTGAGTACAGCTATGAATATATATTGCCGCTGTCCTCTACTAGTGAAAGCAGGAGCACTTGGCTCTTTGAATGAATATTTCACAAATAGTGCTATATTCTGTATACCCAGTAATACTATATTATTTGCATACTACTTTTGTCATTAGAATGAAAACATGTCTCACTGTTACAGCTCTGCAATGAACCATTTGTACACTACTAGAAATTATTATCTTAGAGTATGAAAAATATTTCATTATAGAGAAGCTGATGACTTATTAAACGGGAGGAACTCCGCCTGAAAAGCAGGTGTTAGTGCAGGTTCCTCAACCTCCCTGGGATATTGTTTCGCATACACTTGAAAAGACCAACAGTAATAACAGGAAATAGAGGTAGAGATATGAAGCAGAGGAGAAAGGTGTCTTATCTATATATACAAGTACACACAAGTATTAAGTACTTAATTACATTTAACACATATTCCATATTCTGACAAAGTGAGATAACATGGTCTAGAAACACATCGTCTAGATGCAATTTATACTGTAAATAAAAGAAGCCTAAAAATTTATGTATCACATAAAATAATCAGCAACACTTACACCAAGAGAAAATTTGTCCTTCATCATTCAAGTTAACCATTTCCAAGTATACTATTTCTTTTCTGTTTTTTCCAAGTATCTATTGAAGTTTGAAGGTCAGAAAAGGCTTGACTCATGTAGAGTTACTTCAGGATACTTTCTTTTGACATTTAGGTAACTGATGAGTATTTTAAGTAGCTACATGGGTTTTGAGCCATTCCCATGGCATTTTTTCAGGAAATAATTGCTCCTGGTGTTCAGCATTTCTGTATTGCAGACTGCCAGCACTTTGGCTGTCATCATTGCTCCAGCTCACTGCTCAGACAAACGGAGTTGGATGATGTCTGGGCCATCCACTGCTCTTGACTGGTTAAGTTTATGAATTGTCATGATCATAGGCTTTAACTTTTTTTCAGCAATGTTCTCAATTTCCCAGTACCTGTTCTTTGACTTCAGGCTCACTGATCTGCCTCGGTGACAAATGTCTCCATTAGAACAGATTCATTTTATTTTCTCAGTCTCACTCCACATGTTTAAAAAGATCTTAAAGATTTAGAAACTAATCGAGCTAGGCAAATACAGCAAGAAATGTCAGTGAATTATTGATTCAATATTTTTTAATTAATTCTCTTCATCTGTGTCCAGCAATAGTCCAATGCATGGGTTTCACTAGTTGGTAGAGCTAAAGAATCAGCAATTTTTAAATAAGTATTGGAGTCTAACATCAAGACTCACTGTCCATAAAATACTTACTCCAGAAATCAGATTTTAAGAGCTCTGAGAATTTTATAAGGAATTGGAGCGCTCCTGTTAGTGTGAATAACCTAAGGAAGCATTGCAGCTGTATTTTAGTAAGGTAGAAGTCACCACTCTTGAGATAAGAATAATTGCCTAAAATTCAAAAATGTATGCTGAGCTAACGGCCTCTTCTGGCCTTGCAAATGCTGCTCTCACTCTGTCCTTGCCTGTGGCAGAGTTTTATTTCTTTTGCTGTCAGTCCCCCAGGAAGAGCAGGCTCAGACAGATCAGAAGATGCAGTGCTGACTGGTGCCACGCCCTCTGCGTGCCTGGCAGTGGCCAGCATGGTGGAACTCCACTTCTCCAAGCTTCCTGCAAAAGATGCGGTGTGGGCTGACTGGGGATCATGGGTCTGTGGGACTTGTGGAAACGAATGTTAATGGTGAATGGGTCCCTCCTGCCACCTTCAGACATGGCAGGAGCATGCTGGCTCTGCAAGGCAGTTAGCCACACAAACATAACTATTTCTCATTTCCACTTCTGCTCAAGCCACTTCAAGCAGTACTAAAGAATGCACTTTTTTTTTTTAATAACAAACATTTAACTATTTTTAAAATCTGCGGGCTATGCAAAAACCATGTGACAGCTTGAGAAGTCAGTCAGTTTACTGCAAACGAGATTTATTTATTGCCAGATCAGAAGCAGCAGTGCCTCAGTAAGCCCTGCAGTCATCTGATCGGTAAGGGCATGTTGTTTAAAGATTTCATAATTATCTCATTATCTGTGAATGGGCTATGGGCTATTTTCCAATTAATCTACTCATTTTATTTAGGGTCTGCATACTAACAATAATAGATCAAAAGAAAATGTATTCCTCTGCTTCAAGTACTTCTGTATTGTGCTGGTAATTTCCTCTGCTCTAGAGTGATTTATTTCTTTCCTCTTTCTTCACTTCTGGCCTGCCCTGAAATATCAGTTTGATTAGGGTGTCTGAGGACTCAAGTTCCCCCATTGGAAGCGCAGTAGAAAGGGCTTTTCTTCTCCACACCAGAAACATTGTCTGAGGCTAAAGATAGATTAAAGGAAATCTGAGAAGTCCAGGAGGATGGGGAAAAGATCAAATTCTAAGAGCAGTGAAATAAAGCACCTCTTTATTGGCAACCTCTGTCAATATTAGAAGGGAAGAGAAATCAGCATTCATTGTATTTGCCAATAGTTTTTGCCAAGAATAGATGAGTAGCTCCTTTCTTCTTGACAAGGTGGTATATCAGATGTAAATCCAAACCTCAAGAAAATATTCACTTTAGATATCAAAGCCTGTCACTGTCCAAATGAAATATACGCAACAGAATAACTAATTTCTAGTTAAATTTAAAAAAAAAAAATTGTCCAGGGAATTAAATAACATCTGCTTTAAAAAATTAACAAATTTAAACAGGAGGAATTCTGCACTAACACCCATGCTAATGCCCGGCATATAAGTGTCATCATCATTTATTCTACTTATGACTAGACATCCAGTGTTTCATCATGTTTTAAACACATTTCCTCTAGTCAGTCTCAATCAGCTAAAGGAATAAGTCACAGTGCTTTGACATAAATATTTTCCTGGGGCTGCACCTTTAAAAAAAAGTTCTTGAATTATTCTGGCACTTAGTGACAAACAGAGAAAGTGAAATAAATGATAGAGGAATACTATTTTTATCCAATTTAGAAAATTTCCTCAGAACACTCATTATTTTTTTTTTTTTGCCCATTTAGTTGTTAGATGGGGAATGTGCCCTGAGCTAAAAACACAGGAAGTTTTTAGCTACACTTACAAAGCATGGGAAAATTATTTTCATACTAAAAACTGGATATTCAAACTTCAGATGATTTCACTATATCTGGATGAAAGACTGAAACATAAAAATACACAATTAAATATAACATCTTGCAGCTGCTATGTGTTGTCTGAATGGATTAGGGGAGATTTTTCCTCCAACTTTTCTCCTTATCCATTTACATAGAGGAAGAGGTTTTGTACAGGAAGATCTTTGGAGGAATGTAAGACCACAGACATTCATGTGAGCGTGAATATTTGCTGGTTTTGACCACTTGTCATTTATTACTCATTTCAGCTAGATGCACAAAATAAGAGCTGAGTCTCACATGGCTGCCTGTGTAAGTGCCAAAGTCTGACATGTCAGTGTTTAGGACCAGAACTGAACAGAGACAGTGCCAAATCTGCCCATTCCCAGGAATGCCACAATTGGTTGATTTCTCAGTTTATCAGCAGACCTCCCACATATATATAAAGTATTCACACTAAACCACATTTGATTTTTTCTAAAAATAAGCAGCTTGTTGTTTTCTTGATTTGACAAATAGAATGGGATTCAACTGATAGTAAGACATCTAAATCTACATACCAATGTACAGGGATTCAAATATGACCACGTGAGACCCTACCGAAGTTTGTGGACGCAAGCTATCAAGATGTTGAAATTGTAAAGTTATTTAGCTGACTAGCTGCTACAGTAAGATTCAGTAGTCTAAATATAGGTGTCCAGTGTAATTTTAGATGCTGTGAATTATCTTTCATGTCTTCATTTGGTGCACCTGCCCTATCTGCCTGCTCTGGGCACATCTCCTGGGCATCACAGGAAGCGCCACAGGAAGCCTGTGTTCAGGAGACCGAGTCCCAGCCTGAGCAGCTGCTCTGGGGGTGAGGTGAACTGCTCCATGAGGCATGAATGACTGCATCGACTGTCCCAGGAGCTTAACCTCCTGGCCAATGCCTACTTGTAGAAACTGTAGTTCGGATATCTTGGTTTTGAACTGAATCCCAACCACAAACTTCCCTTTCTTCTGAAACAAAGCATGTCATTCCAAGAAAGTCTAGGAAAATACAAGGCTGTATCCCCAGCAATGCCAAAAGAAGAAAAAGCTATATTTTCTACGTTGCTTTTTGACTTACAGCATTACAGATTTGTTTGCTGCTGCTGCTTTTGAGGATTGGACTGCATATATCTCATTTGCAGATGTTATGTATAGGGAGTACTCTCCCTCTTTTCAACCAACACTTCCAATCACTGTAAATCAAGCCTGGAAATCCATCATCATCCAAGGAGTTTCCAAAACAGTAGACGCGAGAGTAATTTTTATGTGCTTTTATACTTCTTGTCAATCTGTACTTAGTTTATGCCCAGAAGAGAAACTTTCATAAGAAAGATTTGAGCTAAGGTTTCACAAGATGAAGCATCCAGGAGTTTTAAGATATTCATGCCCTACAGCTCACTCCTACCTGCTGCTGTGTGCCATTGCTCTTTTGCAGGACCGGAATAGCTGTTTGTGTGGCTTGTGACTCAGGAAAATTACCCAGCTCAAAAAAAAAGCCAGTCATTAAAGAAAATCCCTAAAGGAAAGAGAGGTTATTTCAAATTGAAATCAATAGATCCAGTTTGCAGTGTAGCCACAGGAAACAGAGCTGGAAAGCGAGCACATAGGGATGAGGAGAGGGTCTGGGAGAGGGATGAGGGGTGGAAGAATAGGGCAAGAATATTTCAAAAGAGTTTTGCTGCACATTGCTTTGTCGTGAGAAACTGGAGTCTGAAATAACCTCATTTCTAAATAAGCTGTAGCCTGGTGGTTGGTACGCTCACCTGACAGCTAAGACACTCTCACTGAACTCCACTCTGCAGTTTCCATCAGAAAAGGTTTTGCCCTCTCAGATAAATCCTTTAATGGAGTGAAACTAGGTGGGGAACCTACTGCATTTACAGAGATTTCTGTCTCTGAGGCATCTCAAGGGTTGCTGGACTTACTGAGTTCCTCTGCTAAGGAAGTAAACAGCCTTCCTTCTCTGCAAGAGATAAAGAGCCAAAACTTGCACAACTTGGGTACACAGACTGGTTTTTAAATCTTGGGGGAAGGCTGGGCTGGTCAGACCAACAGCATGCCTTGCCAGAGGCTGATTCAGCTCTGGTACAAATGTGATGGTGGAAGGTGATGGAGGGGCACCCTGCCCTGCACAAAGTCTCTCCTGTGTCTGTCTGGGAGTGCACCCAGGCTGCATCACTGGTCTCTGCATGCAGAGACAACTGCTGGGATCAGACTGCCAGTCACCTAATAACCTGGATATGCAGTCAAATCCCATTTTCTCAATATGGAGAACACCTCCAGGTAGTCTTAATGGAATAAGAAACATATGCATACCTGGGTTTGCTTGGTCTTGGTGTGACCCAGGGAGTCGCTGCTGGGTGATGTGGTCACACCTCAAGCTGCAATTCTTTGTTTACTTTTGTTCTCTTCCGATAAGTTGATGCTGTTACATGAGATAAATTTGACATTTCCAGAACAAAAGCAGATTTGCCTCTAAAATCATCATCTGTTCCTAATTTCCTTGTCAATTACAGAACAGCTCCCAGGCGCAGAAGGGAACAATAGTCTCCCTCTGAGGTGATAGCTGTACGACATGCTACACTGTTCAACCACTTGCTTCGCTGTCATGGTGTGCATTTTATCTTGCCATGAGCTGGAAGCCTTAATTACAATCTTGTGTCTTCCATTGTTTGAGACAAATGACTAAGTGACTTATAAAGACAATTAGATTTGAATCTGCTCTAACTAATCTCTTCCAAGCGATATCCTATTAGACACACCAGGTCTTTTTCTGAGGGGGATAAGGGAAGATGGGGAGGGGAGAGCTGCCTTTGAAATTCTGTTTCAGGGACTAAAATGCTGAGTAATCAATTGTCATTGCTCAGTGTTCTTTGGTTGTCACCAGCTACTTTTTCTATTCCTGCTGCACTTAAATACATCCAGCTGAAACTAGATCTACAAGAATCACAGAAAGTGGGTAAGAACAATAACTCCAAGGTGCTGTTTTGTGAAAATGCACTTATTAGCTGCTTTGCAGGAGACAGAAATCAAATGTTGTTGTGGTGTGGTATGATTGCTCTTGTATTTGGAGAGAGAGCAGAGTGCCCAGCTTTCCATTTACTTTGAGCTTGCCTTATTGTCTTTAGGATCTCATGTCCTCTTGGTGCAGAGGGACACTAACATACTTCAATACCACATCACCTTTGCTCTGAGATCATTAATGAACCCATTACACCAAAATGGAGTAATACCTTGAAAAACAGGAAAACACTTCTTATTTTTCTTTCTGAGTCATTTCTACATATTCATGTTTGTCTTTCTTAACTCACAGCTTAGTGCTGCATTTCTTGACCCTTTGATTTTCTTTGTGGACAGTTAGATCTTTGTCGCAGCACGTGAGATTAACCTCAACATGACTAATTAAGACCATAACAATAAAGCCTAGCACTTAAGACCATATACAACACAAAGCATCTGTCTCCATCAACACTTTCTAAAACAGCTTCTGGGATTTAACTAAGCAAAAGGATGTTGCAAAATAATATTTGTGGCTAACAATTGGACTGGCTGTTTTGCCTTGACCTTTCAATTTGTATTCACTCCTAGCACAAAAGGTCTTTTAGATGTGATCAGAAGTTAGTGTAAGAGACTCTGGATCTATGTTTTGGGGAGTTATGTTTTTACATATGGGATGGTTAGATACCAATAAATTACTCAGTACTGAAACTTCTAAGTGTGAGGGGTACACAAAACAACTAAAAGGACATCTGTCAGTGTATGTTGTGATGTGTCAAGCCTGTATTATCTGCTACTCTGAAATAAATTGAGTGCTTTATTCTGAATTAGGAAAAACCAAAGGGAAACACAGTAACAGTCTCCAAAACATTTCAAATCTTCCTACCAAGAGGAAGAAAAATTCTTCTCCAGGTTGACTGGATAAAGGATCAAGTATAACAAGTTTACACTGGAAATTCAGGGCATGGGGTAAGAATAATTTTCTAAAACCACAAAAGACCCAGCACTGGAACAGGTCATGTGGGGACATGATGAGGTGTTTTTTGACAGATATTTTTGAGAAGTGTTTGGGCAAATTTCTATCAGATCTGGTTCTGATGGAATATTTTGTGTTGGGAAATGCCAGAGGACAACTGGGGAGACATCCTAGGCAGACAGAACTGAGCCTGGGCCCACTCCAGCATCATAACCAATGCAGTAAATCACTGCCAGATTTTTCCTCCTCCTGGTGGTGCTGGGGAAGCTCCCATGCCGCAGCAGTAGGAGAAGCCTCCCCTTTCAGTAAACTACTTTGCAGGGCTCTGCTCTCCATCAAGTGTGCTTGACAAGTGTTACCCAGATAGATTTAGCAGCTGGAATTTGAAATACCTCTCCCACATTTACCGAAAAATCATATATATTTAATGAAAAATGAATATAGTAAAAATCAATTTTCTATGCACTGATATTCAGTTACTGATGCACTAAGTTATTGTCTTCCTTTTTAAATTGTTTATATTCATTAAATATAACAATTAGTCTTCCTTATTTATGTTGTCTATTCATCTAAAAATGCCACATCTGGTTGTCCTAGTGTTATTAAATCACAATAAGAAGAGCTGAAAGACTGACAGCCTACCTCTTTCAATGAACCGTTCCAAGATGAAGGTACATATAATTTTGCTGAAGGTGGAAAAAAAATTCCACCTCAGGTTAGAATTTATTTTAGTTTCCATGTGTTAGCTAATAAGGCACTGCGCACAGCAAAGAACAGAAGATTTTCTGATACTTGTCGCTAGAATATACACTTTTCAAAAATACCTTATATGAATTTTATATATCATAATATGAATGATTTATATATATCACAATGAATCTTATAGATCTTAAACCAATATTTTTAGTGCTTTTCTGAATCTCACTAAACAACAACCTGGATCTTAGACTATCTTTGCAAATTATGTTTATATTTATAGGACCCATAGTATCTGTTTCCCACACTCAAATAATTTAACAATAATGTATTTTATTCTCTTTACTTATACAACTAAACTTTGTAATGTGTAAGTGTTTTCTGACTTCAAGAGGTGTGTTTGCAATTTAAAATTGATCGGAAAATTAGATTGGTTCTAAATATAACATAACATAATGTAACAGCATAACATGAAACAGTGTCTGGATATTTGCGATCTATATAAAACTTACTTTATGAAGCTTAATGTACCAATGAAAATGTTTAATAGAGTCAATTTTCATTTCTAGTTGAGCAACCAAAAATGTGCTTTAAACTCAGAAAAATAACCATTCACTTATACTACTTTGATTCCATATTTTTATAAATTACTTTTCCAGAATCAGGTGAACATCTTCAGAATGAGGACCCCTGGGAATTTTAAAATAACTTCATGAAAGACCTTTGCTTGCAACAAGAAATGTTTAAGTTTCTAGGCTGGATCTCTCGCTCTGCCAAATGTTCCAGCAATTTAGAAAGACATTTCAAGCACAGAAAATAGAAGGGTGTTCTCCTAAATACAGGATTTGAGTAATTTTATAGAATAAGAAATTTATGTTCTCTTCCTATCTGGAACTACTTCAAGGCATCTCACATACATAGTTATACTTTGCAACACCTTGAGATGAAACTAAAACTATTTCACAACAAAGCTTATTGGGCTGACCTTGGCTGGCCCCCAGGTCAACCCTACAAGCCACTCTGTCACTTCCCCTTCTCGGCTGGATAGGGGAAAATAAGATAAAAACTTCTGGGTAAATGTAAAGGCAGTTTAATAACAGAAAAGCAAAGGCCTCACATGGAAGCAAATACAAAGGATTTATGCTGTACTTCCAATCAGCAGGCGATGTGCAGACACTTCCCAGGTCTGGGCAGACACTGCCCCAGTACACAGAGCAGTTGCATTAGGAGGCAAATGTCGCGACACCGAGTGTGGCCCCCTCCTCCCTTCTCTTAGCTTTTATC
This sequence comes from Platysteira castanea, assembly GCA_013397175.1. NCBI lineage: Eukaryota > Metazoa > Chordata > Aves > Passeriformes > Platysteira > Platysteira castanea. The sequence goes on along the minus strand of VYXC01010634.1, from coordinate 41,882 downwards.
GCTAAGATGACATCACATGGGATGGCATATTGCTTCCACTAGTCTGGGTCAGCTGTCTCGGCTGTGTCCTGTCCCAACCTGTCACCTTCTCCCAGCCCACTGTCCTGTGGATGGGATTGGAGAGGCAGCCTTGAGGCTGTGTGAACGCTCTTCAGGAGAGACCAGAACACTGCTGTCCCACTGACTCAGTTACAGCCACAAATGCAAAGCACAGCACTAGAAGGGCTTCTGTAAGAAAGGATAGCTCCACCCCAGCCAGACCCAATATATATATTCAAAATACTCACAGGAATTCCCACCTCAAAAATGGCTGGAACTTCGTCTGTGACTAGAGCATATGAATACTGAAACATTTCCTTAGTACCTCAAACACAGCAAGCAGCTACTCCAAACAAGGAACTTAATATTTCATTTATTCTTTTGTTGTTCTTGGGATTTGACCCATTATTTCTATAAAGACCTTAGTTATAAATTTGTCTTTTTCCTCTTCACTTACAGACAGAGAAAACTGCAACCTTGGGATATCTAGAAGGGATTATACATGCCCATGGTTACCTATAACCTTCTTCTCCAGAGCAGTAATTGGAAATTCTCAAAATGAACAGATAATCCTACGTAGAAATAATGTTTTCTTTTCTTTGGGAACTGGCTTAGCTCAAATTCTATAAAGGTGATCAAATGAAATAAAAAAATGTCCCAGGAACACAGAACACCAACATCTTTAAAGTACATCCTAAGTATGTGAAGTAAAATGCTAAAAATCTGTATCTAAACACTGACATGTGGTAAATCTTCCTCTCTGCCCAAGTCAATACTAGTCAGGAAGAAAACTTGATTCAACAAAAATAAATTTTCCCCGTCAAAAAAAAAGAAAAGGGAAAAAAAAAAGCCTTGGAGAAACTTTAGAAGATTACTTGGGATCTTTGATTATTTACTGAAATATGACCTGGTATAAATTTATTTCTTCTCAAAAAAAAAAAACCATTCCAGGGCTGGAGAGGTTTGACCAGACCTTTTTGATTTAAGTGTCTTTAACCCTCAGAGAACAAAATTGCTATAAATCACCTTCTTGTCCTCAGTGATTTTAAGCTGATCTGAGACCTATATCTTCCTTTGCTGCCACTTCCATGTTTCATTCCAGAAACATGAGTTGCACATTAACTGTGACCTATAAAGTTTTTCTGTTCAATAAGAGCAGCAAAGCATACTTTTTTGAGACTATTTGCTTTGTGTAGATTTGAATGAAGTCAAGTTTAGGCATCTGAACTGCCTAAACACAGTGAATAGGTGGTGATTTAGTGTGCATTTACTTACAACCCAAGTCATTAAGTCCACAAAAATAGTTTCTCAACCTCCAAAAGGATGTTCATGCCACAAAGCAAAATCATGACTGCTGGATCTAACCCTGACAATTCTTCAGTCCAGAAACGACAAAAGCACTTCTTTCTGAGTGACTGTGGGCATTCAGCTTATCAAAAGACTACAGAAACGCAAGTTATGAGAAGCTACTTTGGCATCTCTAACAAACTCTGCTCCTGACATGACATGTCAGCAGCAGCTGAAGAGGAAGACAGAAGATTGCAATTTTACATGAATTTGCTCTGAGTTTGGAGTCTGAAAAAATTCATAGGGCTTTAATTCCCAAGTTTTTTCTGAAAAACTTGCTTTCTTTGTGCAAAACTGGCTGATTGAAAACATCAGGTAATATTATAAATAGTGCTGTCAAAAAGATCATAATTTCTGCAAGCTGAAGCACACCAGCTCGGCATTATATGAAAATAGGCTGAGAGCAACCTTTTCCTTGCAATTTGTGGAAAATGTAATTGGTCTTTTTTCTTACTAAAAAACCAAAATAAAACAAAACAAAAACAAACAAAAACCAGAAATAAATTTAAAAATCGCACACATTTAGATGCTGTAACTGACAGAAACAGATCCCCAGATGCAAGCCTTGACATTTTCCTTCCCATGATATGTAAGGGCACAGCACAGGCCAGCTGGTAGTTGCTCAGTTTAAAAGCATCTCCCATGGGAAGCAGGGTCAGCCCAGGATGGGCCATTCCTGTAACACCATCTGGGAGCCTGACTCGAAGTTCACCAAAGGAAGGGGCTGCCCTTGGCCACTCTACCTCCAAGCTGTCACCCGAACTTCCAGGAGGGGAGACGTGCTCAGGGCCCTGATGCTGTGCTTCATATGCACCATCCAGCAGTGCCAGAGAGAGACTGCACACAGACAGGCGGCCTTTCCACAAAATACAGAAGTCAAAACTGAACTTCTGCTGCTCAACTCTTTTCTATCTGTTAGCTGTTTTATTCCATAGGTACTCATCTGTTAAGCTAACTGCTGTATTCCATCTATGCTTTGTCTTGACAACTGTCACCTCCATGAACAGTATCTATACTTCATGAGTGGAGAGGTTTTAGATCATTTTAACTGCTCTCTTAGGTCCTGCTTCTGAAATGAACCTTACACAGGCACAGGGTCCTAATTTCCTGTGAGGAAAAGCAACAAGAAAACCTGAATAGTGGGTTTACCATACAAGACACAAATGCAGCCACAAACAGTCCAAGACCACTTTCTGGGTCAAAGCAAAGTGCTCCATGCTAAGGATGTTGGGCAGCATTTTCTGAAATTCCTGTGGACAGGTGTCCATAAATGAGCAGTAGGGAAAGGAACCATAGCAGGATTTGGAATTGGCAGTGACTCCTTCACATCAGCTTCTCACATGCAAAATTTACTTGATGCTCAGAATGCTGTGAACTGGCCTACCCTTTAAAAACTTAGGATTCAGAAGGCTGCTCTCATCAATCTTTAGATGGTGAAGCATAAGAAAATTTTGCCAGCATGTGACTGAGGACAATATTGTGCTTAGAAAACAGCAAGTATTTGGCAAAGCATTGAGTTTTGACACCATCAAAGCAACTTCAGTCACAGGGCAACTGCTCAGTCAGTCTGATTCAATGGCAAATGTCCTGGCAAACAGCAGGGTGCTAAATGCAGAGAGTTATGAGCCATTCAGTTCTTTGTAAATGGTCCGTTTGCTGCAATAAAGAAATGAGGGTCAGTAGGGAGATGCTGTCCCTATTTATTTATTTCATTTTTCATAAGGCCAATTCATTCAGGACCATTAGGCTACATATCCAACCAACCCTAGAATCACATCAGTTTCTTCGAATGTCCTCCATTTTTTGTATTGCTTTTAACAAGTTTTTCTCTCTTGTATTACATATAACTGAAAAACTCTCACAAGAGATTTTCTTCCTTTCTGAAATGCTATGAAAGCACAAAAACTATAACAATAAGCCAAATCTCTTGCTTCTATAACCTCATTAATTTAAAAGTGTTCAGATGCAGAGAATCTGGGATAATAGCTTCCTTCAAGTGTGAGCAGATAAAACCACTAAACAAAAAGATGCTGTTATAGCAGCAGATTAACTATCACAATATATAGGACTAAATCCGTTTTTATTTATATCAACACAGTGATCCACCTTGAATCATTAGGTTTGGAATCATACTATTTGGAAACCAGCCACAGATTTTTTTATAACGTGGTACTTGTTAGATTAGAGCTAATCTAAAGAGAAGATGCTCAATGGAACTCCTTCGTGAAAAGTAACAGAGGACATACCAGAGAAAGGTCACTCATCTTTACCTCAGATGTGTTTGTGTTGGATGTGGGGTTGTTTTTATTTGGGCTCTAGAAACCAGTGCAGTAAGCAGCAGGAGTGTAGAGGTAATATATGATTTATATCTCATCAAAGTCTTCTTTGGATGCAACCTCTCCAGTGGAATTTATCAAAAAATATATTGCATGATCAGCCTCACCATATGTCATGTGCTTAAGTTGGATTTGGCATACAATTTTTTTGGTGCTGCCCTTGGATTCTGCTTACTTTTCTGTATGCTCAGACACTCGATGTGTGTTGTCCTTACTAAACATATGCACAACAATCCAGGCTCAGGAGCATTTCGTGGATGTGCTTTACTTTGCAGGTGATGGCTCAGGGTAAAGACACAGGCTGCTCCTGGAGAAGCTGTCAAAAATGCTTTGGCTAACATAGAGACCTGTAAGATGAGACTTTAATTCACATTGTTCCTTCTGACCAAAAATCATTACCTCTGGGCAATTTTTCTGGCGAATTTGAAAGGATTTTGTACACAGCTACACACAGCTACAACTATTCACATTTTTGTATGGGTATTGGGAGTATTTTAATTAATATTTTGTATGAGAAAGCTGAGTCATGAAAAGATCTTTTTGTGGGGTTAATTTCACTCTGCCACAAACCCACTGACTAAAGTGTGTCTATGCCAAAAATGTTTATGTGCATTTTTTTGCTCTAAATTAAATACAGATGATAATTGCAATGAATCACTGAAAAATGGCTGTATAATTTGAAAATATAATTAAGTGAAAAGTGTATTAGCCCTCAAAAAAACATTTAGATGGCTCTAAGTGTACTGCCATGGCTTAGCTTATTGCACTCCTGTGACCATGACTGATACTAAGGACCATGTTTTAGTGACATTCTAATGATTCATCATTGAGGAAATTCTGATGACTCGATATTCTGGCAGATGAAGTGGACTTACGGAAAGATGTTTTCTGGAGTAAAAGCCTTCAATAAATCTGAATAAAACTGCAAAAGTTTCAGAGAGATAGATGACTGTCATAATTTTTATACGTGTTGCACAATGTAATTCCTTTTTCTTTGGTGTTGCAAGTTTAAAACTGTGAAAATAGGATTCCATTTCACACGGAGAATCAAAGCTTAGGGACTGAAATGCCCTGTACCCAAATATGTAGACCAAGTCATATTCTGTGGCTCCTGACAGGGATTTCAAAGAGTCATGCCCATGTCCTTTCTCAAAGCCACATGTGCATGACACCCATCGACCCCAGTCAGAAGGCTGAGGAGCACCTAGGAAGTGAGCAAGCGAGAAGAAGAGATGCAGAATTGTGCACCCAGGCAGGAGGAGAGTGATCAGAGGTCTCTAGGGAGAAGAACTAATACCCAGTGGCACTGGGACAAGGATGTCCTGTGACTTAGTCCCTACCATGCTGCCTGTGAGCATGTGGGTTGATCAGCCACTGCTCTGTCCCCCACCTGCACTCACTGGGGTTTCACTGGCCAAGAGTGTGCAACTCCAAACCAGCTAGGAGGCAGAACGCCTAGCTTTGGGAACAGTCTGCACTCCAAGAGGGTGAACAGAAAATGAGACATCATTTCTCATCATCCTCAGCTGTGGACAGATGAGTGCGGTAATTAAAAGCACTGCTAAGACACATTACACAAAGTTCCTCTCAGACTAAATGAGGAAGCAAAGGTGCAGATCTGTAGTGGTAGAGAAAATTGTCATCTAAATATCTGTGCTAAAATAATCACAATATCATTGAATTACTTAGGTTGGAAAACACACTGGAGATCCTGGAGTCCAATCGTTAACCCATCACTGCCATGTCCACCACTAAATCATGTCCCTCCATGGTACTGGGACTTCACCACTTCCCTGGGCAGCCTGTTCCAAAGCCTGAAAATCCTTTCTGTGAAAAGATTTTTCTTGATGTCCAAACTAAATCTCTAGCACAACTTGAGGTCATTCCCTCTTGTCCCATCGCTTATTACCTGTGGGAAGAGGCCAACCCCCACCTCACCACACCGTCTTTCAAGAAGTTGTAAAGAGCAACAAGATTCCCCCTGAGCCTCGTTTTCTCCAGGCTAAACACTGCCAGCTCCCTCAGCCACTCCTCATTAGACTTGTGCTCCACACCCTTGACCAGCTTCACCAGCCTTGTTGCCCTTCTCCGAACACACTCCAGGACCTCAAAGTCCTTTTCGAAGTGAGGGGACCAAAACCAAACACAGTACTCAAGGTGCAGCCTCACAGTGCTGAGTACAGGGAGAAAGTGTGGTTCAGCATAGGAGCCATGCAGTAGGTATTGACGTAGCTTCATAGAGCAATGGACCAAATTAAATGGACCCTTAAATGAAATGGAGCACATTAAATACAATTAATATTGGTACTGCTTGCTCTATGCATGCATTCAATAGTGCAGACAATACCTTATACATGCTCCAAGAAATGCCACTACGTTATCACTCCATAGTCGTGTCTATGCTTTGCCCACCTCTCTTTGCTGTTGTGCAGGTGCTGAGGGCATCCCAGCTCCTGGTCTTCAGCTGCCAGGGCTCAGGGCCAGCACTCCACCAGCACAGCCGGGAGAAACTCCACCCCTCAGGGGACACAGGGAGCCCACAGGGCTGCTGTGGCTGCAGCTCCCACTGCTTCCAGTGCACACCCATGTATTGGACTTCCCAGTGCCACCATGGCAGGGCCATCTTGGGGGGCAAAGGGGCCTGGGATACTACCAACTTTGTCCAGTCCTGCTCTCACTCAACCCCCACAAGGAAGCCAGGCCCCTGATGGCTGTATTACAATAGCCTGTGAAATTTGCTCTGTTATTTCTCTACTACTATACTTCAGATTTAAAAAAAAAAAAAAAAAAAAAAGAAAACGTTGAGAATTTTAGTATCAAACTGCAATAATTTCCCTTGAAATGGATAGTAAATCTTCCTATCTTTTAAATCCATATAGGAGGCATAATATTAAATAAAATTATTATTTTTACTGCTTGGCCTATTCATATATTCAATAATGCAAACCTGTACTTTATTTGAAGCTATGTATAAATTTAATATACATACTATTACAGCAAGGTCACTTTGGAGTAATCTGTTTGATTGATTCCAAGGAGGTGGCATGCACAGGGAAAAAGTAATCTTGTATAGAAAATACACAGTATCAACCTGAAAACAGCCTGTTTTCAAGTCAGAGTATATAAATGACAACTATTATAGTTTTACTTATACCACACAGCCAAGCATTGTTGCAGCTTTGCCAGCTGTTTTCCATAATAAATTAAATTCTCTTCAGGGCTGGCCTTCTTGCTGTGTTTGTCACTCCACTATCAGAGTACTTTACACACACAAAATCACCTCTTGGTTTTTGCCCTCAGATGAATTCTTGTACCAGCTCCTCCACTTTTATCAAAACAATAAGCTATCAATCAGGATGAAAACATCTTATGAAAAGAAGAAAGGACAAAGTAATATTCTCTAGAACATTTCTCCTCAGCACAATATTGCAAACAAATACTGTGAGGCAACCGACAGCACAGAAAGAGAAACTTCCATAACAGTGTGCGTGTGAACAAAAGAGATCCAAGCAGGAAGCACAGGATCCTTTGCTCTGAGCCAGTGCCATGCCAATATTTAGCTGGTGCTGGTCATCAATATTTAGGCTAGAGAGAACAGGCTGATATTTAAATATTAGTATACTTGTGTTACAACCTTTGCATATTTTAAATCTGAAATGGCCATGATACTTTAGCAGAATCCAAGGAACCAACATATTCCTCTCTTCTGCCTAGCAAGCAAAGGCCTCTGGATGCTGGCTCAAACCCAGTGGCAGTGGAGCATCTCCTCAGAGAATTACCTTATTTCAAAAACATTCCAAGGGAAAAGGAAGTCATTACAACAGCTCATAAGTTGCTCCAACAGATATCTGATCCAACTGTGAAGGAAAAAAATGCTCATTGTCCTGACTTCTAATTTGATCAACTGCCAGCTAGTAGATGTTAGTGTAAATGCTGGAACTCTTTCTGCCTTTTCAATCCTTACTGTAGCCCAAAAGAGAACTGAGGGGTAGGCAGTAGTTCCTCTGCACCCTCTTGGGGGGCACAGTGAGAGAACAGTGGCTGAGGACTGGGGAAACTGAACAAGGATTTGCTCCCTTCATTGTTTATCACTCATGTACAGCATGTTCAGGTATTCTGTCTTCTCTTAGTACTGGAAGGGGAAACAAAAGCTCTTAAATTATCATAAAATGCTTTCTCATCACTGATCAAAAAATATAGCCATATTTTCTGCAGCAATTGAGTACAATAGGATCTGAGAGTACCATAAGTAGGAGATGAGACAGAAAAGAAAGATTCTCTATTACGTGAGTATGACAAGCTGTTCTGTGTAAGTAAATTTTTTCTGCTGAGATCATGCACAAAAGCACATGCATCAGGCCCAAGACTGAAGGGGGCAGATCATCTTGGGCTACTTTCAGACCTGCACCTAGATCTACTTTTTATAACCACAAGCTGTCAAATTGGATACCTCTGTGAGAAGCTCTCACAGTTTTCTCAGTCGTTGGTTTGTGCCTCAACACCTTCCACAAATTAGAGAAAACTTTCCCTTTTTCTTTGTTGTATGCATAAAGGAGAAGATTACATATGTGTTCATACTCCATCCACCCTGACTTGTCTCTTTTCTTCATTACTCAATCGTACGTTAGATTCAAAATCACGGATTGTTTAGGGCTCAGCCCTCCATCAAATTTTGCCATGATATTGATCTTCCTGTACAAGCTGTAATGTGTGGAGGTTCTGTGTATGAATGATGCTACCAGAAGTTTCTTCTTATATTGTTCATAGCAACATTTTTAAATTCATGCCTTTTGGGTTCCCATCTCACTGCTTTGCGAACAGCAATTTTCCATCCATAACAATATTTTCCTGAAGAGCCTTGATTCAGCTCGTCTAGTGTGAACATTTTTAACTACTTTAAAAAGCTTTTAGACTCTTCAGGAAAGTCATAAAGCACTCAAAATAATCTCCGTCCTCCTTTTAAAAAGCATTTGTGGTGGACTAATATACTGCCTCAAACATGCTAATTACATCTGATAATGGTTGAGTATTGCATTACAGGACAGGTGCAGCAAACTCAACAGCAGCACTCTACTTGTTGTGTTCCATCATGTTAATGAAAGCAATAAATCAATGACATGTTCCAAACCTTGACTTGTCCCAGAAAAGGGAAACACTAACAAAATTTAGCACATCTAGCTTAGAATTTCTCCCAGATGGATAGCTCTCTTTTCGCTCTGGAAAAGTCTAAATTCTCCCTTCAGCATAAAGGCAATCTTCCAAGATGCTGAGTATGCAATGGATCTGAATGCACCCTTTTTTTGGGAGACTGTATTAACTTAGAAACAAGTACACTATTCAGATTAATGATAGGAGAAACAGAGTCCTGAGATGAATGATACAAGGAGCAGAGTGTTACGGAAGATGATTTTACAGAGATAATAGGAAACAAGGAAACTTCAATTCAGAAAGCCAGGAAAGTCTCCAGAGAAAAAAAAGTAATATGAAAGGAGTTAAAAACATTGACATCTCACAGTCTTGAGAATGAAGGCAAAATTAAGGCTAGGTTTAAAAAGTCAAAGGCCTAAATGACAGGAATTGGAGCTATACCTCATTTGTCTAAGAGTATTGTGCAACTAAAGTCATTGATGAGCTATACCTCATTTGTCTAAGAGTATTGTGCAATTAAAGTCATTGATAATACATAACCCTGTTCTCTGTAGGGTGTGTACACCTTAGTCTGCAGGTACTGAACAAATATTTCTCCTCTGAATTTTGGTATCCTTCCTTAATTGCTGTAGCATATACAGACATTCGTTAAAGCTAATCAGAAATAGCTACTAGTAATACTCAAACATCACTAAAAACTAAAATTGCCACTCTGAGATGGGCCAACGTATGGCCCATCTCGATTTTTAGTGTAAAATCTGGTCAATACGCTGGATGACAATGCCTTTAAGGCAGTAACCCATGAAGGGCTGCAGGTATTAGCCTAGCACAGGCTGTCATGGAAAGAAATGAGGGTAACCAAGGATCCCATTTCAATTGAGCAAGGATCTGAACATCTCTTACTGTTAACAGAGGAGTGAAGATCCTGTTCTCTGGTCAGAGCCATTTTCATTTCAATGGACCCTCTGCAAGGAACCTGTTTATGCAATATTTAAGGAAATGAAGTAGATTCTCTGCTAAGAGCTAAAGAGATATAATGTATCCCATCACAGAAAACCCGTGGGTTGGCTCTGTTGAACCTTTCCACCAGCCAATCATGGTATCCCTAACTACTTGTTCTGACATCAGGGCACCTGGTTCTTACACGTCTTCAGCTCTGAAGAGCTTTGAAGGTCAGCTCACGGCACTAAATGGCAATGTCTGAGGTAAGGTCATTCAGTCTCTGTAAGGTCTTTGATGAATGTACATGACTTATAGGTATAGCAGACACTACCATTTGCTATTTCAGTTGGAATTTCAGCTCCTGCTATCGCAACACTGCAGCACTTTAGAGTATTTATGATCCCTCTTTATTGTTTTCTGTTATTTAGGTGCTAACAAAGTGTAGCAGCCATACCAAGAAAAAAGACAGATTTTACTTAGAGAACTTGATGTGACTGCATTGTAAATTTTCTTCATAGTTCACACAGAGAAGTTCCTACAACACTTCTCTTGATTTTTATTTTAATAACCTCTTCTTTGTGGCATCCTTTAACAGTGAGGAAATCTGTCTAAGCATTTATTGAGGAACCTTTCTGTCTGCCCTGCCTTGTGCAAAGTTATTCCATGAACAACTTGTTTTGATGGATGTGTATTGAGTATGGAGAGGCTCAGCAGGAAAGGGGTTGGACAACTCCTACCAAATGAGTAAATATCAGCAAAGTATAAAACAGACTATTTGGTCTGGAAGACCATACAAAATTCTATTTATATTAATCACTGTGTTTGCTCACCACCTGAATATGTGAGTTTAAAGGAATTTAGAGAAAGAAAACTCCCCTGGCTTACTGTGACAGTAATAGCAATTACCAGCTACTGCAATTCAGTCCTTGCTATTTTGAAATGACAGTTAAGTGAAGTTTTTAATTTTCCATTAGTTTTTTTAAAGGGTTCCTAAAATGCAGATGTAAAATCTGTCATCTCTGATGTTATTATGCAGCTTGGAGAAGTAAATTAGGTGTTTTATTAAACTTCAGCCAACACAAATATATCATCACCGAGGAATTCTATGAATACATATATTAAAATTTCTATAAACTGTGTGACATTTTAAGAACATGTTGGCAAGATTTTGAAAAAGAGGGAAGCCTATTGAGATGATCTGGAGATATAACTGTGACCTGATTCTGTTTTCTTGAAGACAAACAAGTAAAGCATATACAACAGAAGCAAAGAAACCATGGCAAAAATCAAAAGACTGAGACTGACTTTGGTTTCTGAGTTTTCATTGCTAGAAAAACTTAGGCACAGCACTTGTCTCTGTCAGGCACCTCAAAAACTGCCAATCTGATGCCACTGGTAACCTGTGTAAGATACTGCTTTTAGCTGTCATTTTGAAGGTCTTCAAAAGACTTAGATTCAGCTAGCTAAACCAAACACTCATTAAACAGAGGGCAAAAGGAAAGGGAAAAATGAGAAGAAAGAGGGTAGGAAAGTGTGGTTAAAAGAAAAAAAGAGCAGTGGATTAGGCCAGCTGTAGAACTTGTAACTTTGAAAAGGCATCTGGCAGCCAGACCAACCTGACAGTGAGCCTGGTGTCATCTGCTCTCTCCCTTTAGTACTGTCAGGCCATGACATCTCAGAGTCAGAATGATAATGGCACAGTGGAATTAATATAGTGGGCTCTAGAGCCCCAGCCACAACTGTGAAACTCATTTGTCTTAGTTTCATATCTTACTTGTATCCAAATCAAATTGTGGTCATTCAGAATAGCCATCTGCTCATTATTTTGTCCACTAATTGACCCTCACTTTAAGCTGGGCAAAGAAGTTCATGAGTTGCTGTGTTCCTATATCTCCTACTTACAAGTGCGATCTCAGCATTGCCATTCTCCTGACAAATGCAAAAGTCTTTGATTTATTAGATTAATTCAATTTTTCTGCCTTTGGCAACTTTTTATAAACATTTGCCTGTGAAGGGATGAACTGCATTTCTGTTATTGGAACAGCTCCTCTGATCTGTATGCTAAATGCCTTCTCCACTTTGCTGTACATGATATGCAAGAGAAGTGAACTGACTGGGACACAATTCCAGGATATTTGTGTCTGGGAAGCTGAAGAGTAATTAGACACATTGTTCTGTGGAACAGAGCCTATGCTACACCTCCATCTTACCTTTTCGTTATGGGTATCTTTAAGAGAGCATCATGAGATTCACTGAGATTCACTTTCCAAGACACAACCCTCCTTGGGGTGGGAGCTTTCGCATCACCCTAACTGGGAAAGTGACTTCACTGGTTAGCAGGACAATTCACGAGCATTTCCACACTGATTCTGTCTCTTTGCCCCACACCTGCAAACTTATCTCCAAACTGATTTGTAGGTTCTGACACATAGCAATAAAATCAACTCGGTGAAGATGACTTAACTTGTTAACTACGCTAACCAAGAGTCTTAATTTATTGTACCCCTTGTCAGTGCATCACTGTTTAAAAACTTTTATTTTGTCATACACATGCCAGCTAATAATATACAGATTCATATTAGCTACCTTAGACATATATGTGGCAATTTAACACAATTGTAATAATGGCTTTCACTGCACAAAGGCCTCCCTGCCTTGGAGGTAGAAACAGAGATATTTAGAACCAAAAAGACAACCATTTTTCAGAGATGACAACTGTAGTGCATCCAGACAAGTAAAGACAGTCCTGGAGATCAAGCACGAGATGAGCTCAAAAAGGGAGAAGACTTGCTCTGCATCATAGCTCAGTCCAATCTGCTTTCAGGCAGCTGACCAGCTACCCCAGGCATGACGGGGGTAGGGTTGTGCAACAGTGATAGATGGGTCCATCCAGCCAAGCTACCATGCTTACAGGAGATCTTGCAGGGTCTGAGAGTTTATCTTCAGGTAGTTTCTCTAGAGACAACAGCAGTACAGTAACTTTACCTTGGTCTTTCTGCTTTAGTCACATTTCAGAATAGGTGAAGCCAATTTTGTTCCAGCCAACCTACAACCAATCCCAGCAGGTAGCACTGTTCCCTCAATACCAAATGACTTTCCTCTCTCTAGACTACTTACCAATTTCCTTCCATGCTCTTTCTAGTGTTTTTTTTTAAATATAAATCTCCTGCTTTTCATCATAGAATCATAGAATCATAGAATCATAGAATCATAGAGTCATAGAATATGCTGAGTTGGAAGGGAACCATCAGGATCATCAAGTTCAGCTCCTGGCCCTGTTTCCTGATTCTTGGGACACCCCAAGAATCACATCATGTGCCTGAGAGCACTCTCCAAGTCACTTCTTGAACTCGGGTTTGGTGCTCTGATCACTTCCCTGGGGAGGCTGTTCCAGTTCCAAGGAAAGAGATTCTATGCTTGATTATGCTCCCTCTATTCTTGATCATGTTCCCAGTCTGTCTCTGAAAAGCATGAGAATTTTGCAGATTATCATATCAAGCAATGAAACATGCAACTCACTTCCTGCTGAGCTGCTATCATTGCTCACCCTGAGCATCTGATCTCTAGGTGCCCAAGTATGGGGCTTCACTTAATGACATGAATGTTATAACAAATTATAAAGGACAATGACAGCATTTTTAATGTATAAAGGGTGTTTTGGCAGGAAGACTAAGTGCTGTGCATTGTTATATGAGCTTCTGGCCTTCGGAAACACTCAGTGATTTGGAGATCATAAGGAAAGAGACAAACAATGCAACAGGCAGAAAGCTGGCTCAATGTTTCTTATTGAGGGTGCTTCCAAAACAATGAAAGTTCACAGAGGACATCAGTGATATGGAGGAAAGGGGAAGAAGGGTGGGATGAAAGAAGAGAGGGAGGAAAGAAGGAGAAAGGAGAGGGAGGAAAGGGAGCTAAGGAAGGAGAAAGAAGAGGGAGGAAAGGAAGAAGAAATGTCAATCTTTTCAGTGCTTGGTCTTGCTTCTCTTGGACTGAGAATTTTGTGATTACCTTAAGTAACAGGGGAAAAATATCTTGCACATTCACCTGCAGGTGAAAATATCCCTCTCCTTAAAAACAAAATACAGTAAAAAGCAGCCCAGATATCTTCCAGGTGCCAGTACTTGGGTTGTTTTGTTTTCCTGTGTTTCCTCAAGCACTGCCTATCTCTTGTCTCCTGCCTGTAGCAGAGAGCAGTCTGTAGACTGCAGAGCCCTTAATTCACACTGTATAATACAATAATCACAGACTTCTCTTTCCCTTCAAGGTCCTCCATGCCCAGTGCCAGGTGTCACATGTCTCTAGAGGATGTCACCACAGTCTTACTTTTGGTTCATGCTCCTGCTTGGTGACCTGGAAGGGCTGACGCCAGGTCCAACAAAGCAGCTAAGCATTGAAAGGCAGGACACTAATCAGAGCACTGCAGTCAAGAAGGACTTACAAGGTGGCAATTTCACAGCAAGTCACAGCTTCTTGTTTTACCCATCATTTTCCACATGGTTCAGTGCTCCATCACCTCACCTGCATATGCCTGCTCTCAGGAGTATGGGTTACATAGCTTCATTTTGGCATCAAGACATACTTGTCACTTTGCTGGCTAATCTAAATAAATGAATGTGCTCCTCTTCTTTCTATTCAGCTTTTTCTACTTATTAGGGATATTATATGGTAGGCAAAGGTAAAGACTTGAGCTAGTATACCCCAGGAGTTCAGCTGCAGCAGTCTCAGCTATAAAACTTGGACTGTCTTCAGAATCATCCAATGAATTAACACTTCAACTTGTCTCGCTTCAAACACACTTCACCTACCAAATTTTTCCAGCTGTATGTAAGGTCACTGTAATTTATTTATTTTAGTCTCTGAATACTGCAGTACACTTTTTTTTTACTTTATGTCACACTACTGCTCCCTGCTGCCCAAGTCTATTTCAGACCCGCAGATCCATTTTACACCACCTAAGCATGAGACAGATCGTATAATGACTACGGGCAACTGGCTCCTCAGAAGCAGGGGGGCTGTCGACGAGATGTTTGTCTCACCATGATTAATTGCTGTGAAATGCCCACAGAGATTTAAAATCATGATTAATTACCAGAAAATGCACAGAGACCTTAAAGACTAAATTCTACTTGCTAAGTTTACCCAAGAGTTCCTGTACATCCTGCATCTGGGGACACTTTTGCAACATGCAATCAACTGATAAAACTCCCACAGAACATATGGCAAATTGTCAGGAAAAGGCTACATAAAAGTAGCTTGTAGTAAGCTCTGTGTCAATACGTGTAGACAGTCAATGGCTGAGGTGTTAATAGTCCATTTCTTTAACTACTGTTTTGTTTTACCTAGAAGATACTAATTTGTTTGCAAATGAAAATACCTTTGAAATAAGAAATTACATTGTTGTTGGTGCTTTTCTCTTTATTTGCCCTGCTCAAATACATAACAGTTATCATAAGGTTAATGTTCTTTCTGAGTAAAAAATGCTAGATCCTATCTGTATAATGCATTTCTTCTCTATTTTATTCAGCACAGAGGCTGAGGAGATTAATAAGCTTCAGTATTTTACGTTAAGCTTATTAAAGATCTAAATTTTAATAGGTTTGAAATCATCTTCTGAAATCCCACATTAAAAGAAAAGCCAAGAGCGGCTTACTCCATTTCCTGGGAACTTTCCCAGAGACTTCTACCATTCACACAAAATCCAGAAGCCAGGCCGCACTGTATCATGTAGCGGGGAGGAGAATAGTCAGACCACCCAAACTTGTGCCACATTTGGCTCTTGCTGATTTGTGGCAGCCTCCTGCCACCTTGCAGATGAGTGCTCATAAGCACACTCATACTTCACCAGGTAGAAGCAATCTGGTATTGTGCTGGGAGAGAGGATGGGGAAGAAGACGTGACAATGAGGGTGCCTGTTACCTGCACAAACAAGTAACCAGAGCGCACCATGGACTGTGTTAATTCCTTCAGTTCGTAAAACCCCATCAGGAGCACAGTCTCTTTGAATGAGAAAAATGTATTATACTAATCACTTCGATCCTTCTTCAGTTTTCCATGCAAAACTTCACCATGTTTTCAATACCTTTCAGTCGGTTGCTCTGAATTAAGTCCTTTTAAAAAGTTTCAGTTTTGTAACACTTGAAATTATTAAGGAATTTTATCACTGGGCTTTCTGAGAGTGAATTCCTTTCCCAATTTCCCCATTTCCTTCTGCTAACTGCAATCCTTTTAACATAGCTTTACAATGTTGCTGTCCAGCATGTGGCAGTTAAAATCATAGGGGAAAATGGGTGCTCTGAGAAGTGGGATTCCTTCTCAAGATAATTTACCCAACTTTACCAACTTATATAAAACCAAGAAGTGAAGAGATCTTTGAGTACACACACACTAAGTTCTAAGTACAGAGTACTCTAAGTACAGAGTAACAGTACTCTTTAGTAGAAGGAACATTATGCACGCAGATTTCATCCCACACAGAGGTTTGGTAGACACAGGAATTGTTTTCCTTTAGCAGACCTGTAAGAGAAAGATCAAACAATTAGACCTGCTAAAGCTGAAAAAACTCTCTCTTTCCCTTGCCTCCTCAGAGCTTTTCACTTCGCACAGTTTTACAAACCTGGCTGAAGACAAGCTGCTAAGAGAACACTGTGAGCATCAAATCTTTATCCCTTTGGGATTTTATTAAAGAAGAAAAGAATTTAAAGAATTTAAAGAATTTTAATAAAGAATAAAAGAGAGATGGATTCAAGTGTGAAAAAAAAGAACTATCAAAATTTCACCTGGGAACATCCCACCCTCTACTGTTTACAGACATTTTCACCCATATAATATTTTCCTTTCAGGAACAGCTATCAAAAATGTTCCAACCTAAGCCTAAGGATGAAGTAACTCACCAGAGGGGTAGCTGTAAACAATGCTGTCTATCTAAGAAGTGGGTCAAAGACCAGGTATCCTCTCTCAGTAAAGTAACTATAAGATGACAACACAGAGCTGAGCTAAGAGTAGAGAATTAAAGAGAATATTGGCATTTTCTATGACAAACAGAAAAATCTGAAAATAATGACAATCTATAATTGCAAAGAAGTGGCCCACTGGTACATGAATGGGGTAGGAGTTAGATGTCCTGCTGAGAAATTGCTTGAGACTGTGCCAGCCTGGGAAACTCAGTCTTAGTCATAGTAGCTGGAAAGCTGACCTTACTTCTCCACACCTTGTACAAGCCAGTTGTTCAAGTTGCAAATGGCCCTTTAAAATTCTCATGCTGTGAAAAAAATAAAACCAACACATTGGCATAATGAAGTGCAACTATGAGGAACAGCTCTTTAATGGGAGAGCACAGATGTTCTATGCACAATGGCTATGGTTTAAATTGAAAAGTGCCATTGTTTGGCCATCATTTCAAATCATGATACTCTAAAGGAGAGTTTTCAGAGCATACACATTTGAGGAGCACAACGCTGCAGTAGAGCTAAAGTGTTGTATCTGCTCTGCTCTGAGTGAAAAGAAAATGGTTTTTATGTGCATGATACACAAAAAGTGGAAAATCATATTTGGCCTGGAAGGGGAGACCAGGAGTGAAAGGCAAAGAGTGTGAACAGCAGCAGCCTTCCATCAGCTGAGGGGAAGGAAAAAAAAAATTTTCCCCAAAGCTGGCACTACTGGAATGGGTAGGAAGACAGTGCAGCTTCCCTGGAGCCTACAGGCTGGCTGTACATTGGCCTTGGAACGGGAGGAAGAGGGAAAGGGATATGAACCCAGTGCTTGTTTTGCTAGGTAAAGGTGCCCAAGTCATCCATGCCATACCACTGCACAGATCCCCTCCTCTGCCACAACACCACAAGGATTTTGAACAACATTTAGGCTTCTACCATAAAGTGAGCAAAGCCTGCCTTCATGACAGCAAGGTTATCAGCAACCACTCATGGTGAACACTCCCACTACTTTTATTTGTCCTGCACCTCAGAGCAATCTCTGTACATGCTCTGAGTAAGGAATGCTGGATTGGACCTCCCAGGTGTGGTGGTAATAGAAATAATACTTTATATTTTATCAGTCAGTAAGCAAAGTATATCAGCTGCAGGTCCACAGCTCTTCTCCAGTACCTACCTTAACTTGATCATTTCAGATCAGCTATATATGGCAATCCTTCTCTCTCCCTTGGAGAAACAATCATAGAATCATAGCAAATTAAGGGGTTGGAAGGAACCTTAAAGATCATCTAGTCCCAACCTCCCCTGCCATGGGCAGGGATACCTCCCACTAGACCAGGTTTCTCAAGGCCATTTCCATCCTGGCCTTGAACATTGCCAGTGTTGAGGCACCCACCACTTCTCTGGGCAACCTGTTCCAGTGCCTCATCACCCTAACACTGAAAAATTTCTTCATAATATCTAACGTAAGATTCCCCTCTTTCCCTTTGTACCATTACTCCTTATCCTATCACTACAGTTCCTAAGACAGTCCTTCTCTGGCTTCCCTGTAGGCCTCCTTCAGACACTGGAAGGTTGCTGTGAGATCTCCACACAACCTTCTCTTCTCCAAATGAACAGTCCCAAGTTTCCCAGCCTGTCTTCACAGGGTGTCCTAGGTTGCAGTGTCAGATGTGCCCAAAAGTATGTATTCTATCACCCTCTTCAGGAGCTGTTGAAACCAGGTGGGGCAGTGTTTTCCTTGCCTCTTCCCTCCAACTATCTTTTGTTAGTGGGCCCATCAATGCCTTGCCACATGACTCATAGATAACTCCCTCTGGCAGCTATCTCTGTTTAATGGGCAAGCAAGGACCTACCCCATGACTCATAGAATAACACCAGCCCATTGTGAGATGCTCCGCCCAGGGGGGAGGAGCCAAGCATTCCCACCTGGATATAACCTGGGGCTTGGAGCAGCACAAAGAGCCCTTACCTATTGGATTTTCAGAGGACAAGAGGTACTAGACCTTTCTGTGGGATCACTGCTTTCACCAAGACCACTTCATCTGGACTGCTACCACCACCCTAACTAACAGGGTGTCAGGTTGTATTCTGACTCTGTCAGTAGTTTTTCTTGTACTATTGCATTTTTTTTTTTCTATTAAATTGTATTTCTGACTTGGAGTCTCTCACTGGTTTGCTTTCAAACCAGTACACAGAGGAGGTGCTCCACTCCTCTTATCAGCTTCAAGGCCCTCCTCTGGACTGGCTCCAACAGTTCCATGTCCTTTTTATTTTGAGGGCACAAGAACTGGACACAGTTGGTGGGGTCTCACAAGAGCAGGGGGGAACAATCACCTCCTCCAACCTGCTGTCCATGCTTCTTTGGATGCAGCCCAGGATCCCATTTGGCTTTCTGGGCTGCAAGCATGCACTGCTGGCTTATGTTGACTTTTTCATCAATCTCAAGTCTTTCTCCACAGGACTGGTCTCAATCACATCTCTGCCCAACCTGTAGGTGTTTCTGGGATTGCTGCAAATGTTACCCTCTGGATACTATATTTATAAAGAGGGACAAGTACCAGTAAAACTCATTGGTGCTTAAAGTGGGAGACTTTGAAGGCCTCTATAAAATAATGCTTCTGGGGAATTTACCTTCCCAGTCAGCACTGGCCACTAATTCTAATCATACTGGTCAGTTACACAGCAGATAGTTATGTGCAGAGTTGCAAACAGCCCAATAGGCTCCCCAAATATGTTTCACCAGCACTTGCCTACACTAATTGTTCAACAGAAACAGGGAATTCCAATTAATGAGCAATAAATATGATTTTTTTCTTAGACTTCACCACGATTAAAAAAAGGGATAGAAAAATCTGAAGAGTCATGATAAGACAACTACAGTGAAAAGAAATCCAGGTATATTCTGATTGCATAAAAACTATCAGATTTATCCCACGGCAAATCATGGGAAAAGAATTGCCAATCAAGAGACACTTTCTTCTCAAGACAGCAGTGAAGAGAGGGATAATGTTTAGAACTGGTAAGATTTTCACTGGTCAGGAAAAATACAGAAAGCAGAAAAGCCCATTTAATTCATATTCTTCAGGATAATGCAGGTCTCCTTTATACTTTCTTTTGCTTATCTCTTTCTGCTCTCTCATTTTCCCTTCTTTACGCAGCTGCCAATTTGGGAGTGAAAGAGTCAAGGTGCTCTTCAAAAAATTTGATCCTGCAGAAGATACAGAAAATGGTCAAAAAGCCTTGGCTAAAGAAGAAGCTCTGGCTCCCACTCTTCATATGCACACTTTCACCACTAGACATTGTGGAAAAGGTATGCTGTTGGAGACAGAGGTATCTGCACCACTCAGGAAAACTCAAAGCCTGGCCTAAAATACAGTTGTGGATTTTTGTTGGTTTTTAAAGTTAGCTCATAAGGCTGTGTTTTATAACATGCATTAAGTGAAGCAGAAAATGAACCATGGATTCTTGTGGGGAAAAAGAATGTTATCATGGGTCTATAACAGAATTTCACTTTTACAAGATTTTTCTGTGACTATAACAGAAATCTCTTTCCATCTCAGCTACAATTCTTGTCGATACATTGCTGGGAAGGCCATTCGCCTTGCTGAACAATAGTCAGGGACTGAGTGAAAAGTAACTTTATGAGATTCATTAGCAGAGAGTGACTGGGCAGAATACCAGCTAATATTATTTTGGTTTTGGACTGTGCATACACCATTGCGTGTGTCCAGGCAAATTGTTCTTAGAAACAAGTAGATGGGACACAATAAATAACACCATTCTGTTCTGTCCAAAACTATCTACACCTAAATGATCCAAGAAGCACAAACAGAAAGGACAGAGCTGACTAACTTCTGCCGTTAAAGTAAACGTGCCGCCATCCTCAGTACTTCCAACGTTTCAGCTTTGTTAACTGCAGTAGGGTTGCCTAAGCTACGCCGCTACGCAGGATTTTGCATTCCTATTAACGTTCCTCTGCCAGGCAGAGATCTTGTTAAGGTTCGTTAATCTTTAATTATGTTTTTAAAACCCTGTAGCCAGTAAATACCAGTAGTTTATAGTCAGCTGTGAGAAGTAATATTAACCTCCAATCTGCATACACCAGTCTGCTCCTGCACATTAAGCACCTAGCATTGTTCACCTTCTCTACCATTTTGCCTTGCACACAATTTACATCATCTGAGTACTGTAAATTGGTATTTATACACAGGACTCACAGCCTGCATATGCACACAAAATCAGGGCTAGAGGGTAATAAGGTAGGGAATAGTAAAGATTAGAATAAAAAACAGAGGCAAATGAGAACGAAGACAGACAATATGATATAGAGCAGCCCTGGGGAGCTAAGGGAGAAGAGATGGTGCTTCAGTCAATACCCTTTATATAAACCACACTCATTTATAACTTGAGTGGATGAATAAGTGAGTATTTTTCCTTCCAGCTATCCTGCTAGCTGTAAGTGTGAAAATATGGTAAACATCCTCTCCAAAATGCATTCCTTGTTTCTCATTTCCTACTGTGTGCAGAAACTAGTTACATTCATTTTAAAATACTTCTTGGCTGAGTTCTTTAGCCTGCTCAGATATGGGAGCAGACAGTTAATCACTGTTTAACTTCCAAGCTGGTTTTGTCACTTGATTTAAACATAACTCTCAGAAAGCTTAGTCCTAGTAAGATCCGAATTTGTGAGACATCAAGCACCATCCTTGAGCCTTAATGCCCTCAGCTGCCTTTGTCTTCTGAAGGGGCTTAGGATAAGGTCCTTAAAAGCAATCACCAAGAAGTCATGCCTAAATACTCTTTCAATTAGGGCTTGATCCCACAGGCACTGTGTGCTGTAAGTGCAGAAACCAAGGGCTGGTCCTGAATACTTAGTGTTTGTTTAATGCCTGGGTAGTGAAGCTTGATAACAGAGTGAGCAAATGCAAAGAGAGGAGGGAAAAAAGCATCTGGCAATGTAGCCAAATTTGTGCAGCCTCGTGCTGAGTCCTGCAGAGGAGGGGCAGGTGGGTATGCCCAGCATGAGCTGCTCGGGATGAGAGACAGTCATGACACTGAAGTCAAGTGAGGAATTTCAGATGCTGCCTGCGTGACAGAACCAGCAGATCACTCAAACGTGACCACATCAGAGATGAATCCACAGTAACATGAGACCAGAAGAAAGTGAGGGGCCATTTTTTTCCTAATATTCAGCAGTCTGTTGACCCCATTCATGCACAAGGCAGCTTTTATGCTGTTCCAAGAGATCACAGCCTGTACTGGGCTGCAGCAACAAAGCCTTCTTGGCAGCTCTGCAAGCAGCTTGGTGCTGCTCTCCCACCATTCCAGACCCTGTGTTGGTTCCTTATAGACTGGCCTGGGAGAGTGAAACAAATACAAATACCATCAGAATAAATAGTTTTCATCCTCTTCTGGTATTTTCACTCTCTTTTTACCTTCATTTTCTATGTATGTTTAGCCTGCAGGTTTATGTAAGAGCATTTGCTGAAACAGCAAATTTTCATGCAAGGTATATTCTAAGAACTTGTAGAAGTTATTCAGTGCATAAGGAATAAATTAAAAGGAATCCGATAATTAGCAAACAGAAAACAGAACCAAATTACTTTAGTCATCAGCTCTCCATAGCAGTTCTGACCTTGGAATGGCTGGTGGCTGCTTCACACACATTAACTGAATCTCCCACTAGTTCCGGAGACTTCCCCACAGTCACTGTGATGTCACTTGGGAGCTCTTTCACTGCCATTAGACCCCATTAGTTACCATGGACAGGCAGTGCAGGCCAGCTGCCCAACAAGGAGCAGTAGCGACAGTGGGACCAACACGGTTTCACTGGCAAGGCCCAAACCCAGAACCTCCATGAGCTCATCGGGCCCAAGCTGGGGAAGCAGCAAGGCTAGCCCAAACCCTATGGCCACCACATCAGTTAACAGACATGGGATGAAAGCTCCCAGTTTTGCAGATTTCTCACAAACTCATTGAGAAACACGGGTAAAATTCATTTGTGCTACTTAGCTCAGCTGGAGATTCGGTCAGCAGGATCTTCTTGCTATTCTCAGGTGAGTTTGACTCTGGGAGCTATTAATTGCCCTCCTTGTAGTCACATGAGAAAAGCTGTCTTTGGTCAGATTAACCTCAATATTGAATAAAGAAAGCTTGTCTGTGATCCTTGTCTGAAAGTCAGCCATCAGTTAACCTCTTTTGGTGTCCCTAATAAAGTTGATTATACCTATACCAATTTATATCACTGAAAAGGGAGTTCAATTTCCCTTCAAACTCCAGTACCTCCTCTAGGAGTTAATGACTAATATGTTCAACATCCTCTTTCTCAGCTGCATAATTACTCTTCTTTCCACACTTCATATCTCTTCTGCTTTCAGAGACAATTTTTGTCTCTCAGAGCTGCCCTCGGTGGAACCCACCATATGCCTTCAGATGCCCTCTCTGTCAGCTGCCAACCTGCCTTTCTCTGCCTCTGAAATTTTCTCCTGGGGATTTAATTTGAAAAACACAGCAAGAGGGGAAAGTGGCCACTGTGGTACCAGCAGGAGAAATTCGATCTCTACAGGACTTTGGTACCTGAGGATATCCAGTTACCCTGAGGATGTCCTTCAGAGAGGGTATTAACATGGTTCTTCAAACAACAGGTATAGAAAACAAAAAATATGTGGATTTCAACTGGGATTTCATTTTTTTCTCCTTTGGGGATTGTTCTAATCCATTCAAACAACCACTGGTGCCATCAAGGACAGAGACCAGTAGGCATCTCCTGGTGGTCATCTTTATTCCGCATTGACTCCTAACACTTTCACCCTGTACATATGTTATACCATATGAAAACAATTCTTCAAAAGAGCTGACGTCTTCACTCTAGCTGCTTTAGGAATCTCTTTAGCCCACTGAAAATTGAATGGTGGGATGTCATCACCTTGCAAGAAGGGGAAGAGCAGTTCAAAAATACTTACTAGTCTAATGGCTACCAGTCTAATGTCATCAAAAGGTCCTAAGCCTGGCTTTCAGGGCAGACACCTGTTGCGTTATTCCAAAAACCAGGCTGTTGTCCTGTTTTTGTTAACCTTCTGAAAATTTACATTTTTGGAGTCAGATATTCTCACGGAGTTTATGTAAATAATAGACAATGTTTACTTAACTGTCCTCTTTTGTTTACATTCCTGTACTATGAGAGAATTTTTGATGAGCATCCTTTTTTTCCAGTGAGATTGAAGAGGAAGTGACATGTCCTCCAATCCCTTGTGGAACTGAGAAACCTATAAGTATGAGAACAATAAATAAACTTTCTTCTTTTCCTCTTTCTGCTCAACCTAGCAAGAGACCGTCTCTTTTCTCATGTCCTATAGCGGCATCAGGCCTTTTTAAGGAATTAGGCTTTTATCAACTGCATACTTTTAAAATACAACAAACTAATTTAACCAACCACCATAAACCACAATGTAAACACGTGATGGTTATAGAACTTGTTTTCTATGGTTACGTAACTTGTTTTCCACCTCTATTCCAGCTGAGTCATTACCCAGAATCCTTTTCTACTTAGCTGAAGTAACTGGAGTGGGCCATTATTTTACAAAGGCAACAAGGCCTTCATTTTAGAAGGTTTTACCTATATGCAACAGACACCTAGAGCTTCTCATGAAAGGATATTGGAGAAAGGACTACCAATTTTCAGGTAAAAGGTCTCATTCGGGTGACCAAGTCTGGCAGGAGTTTCAGGTTGCAAAACACAGTGAGATTCAAGTATTTCCCAACCACTGCACTCAGGGCTTTTTGTTGGCTAACCAAGGAGAGTCTCAACTCAGCATGCTCACAGTTTTATCATGTGTTATGGTACGGTGCCCAGGCGCCTCACATGGTAAAGAGAACACATACCAGCAGATGTCAGCACATCTAAAAATCAGGAATTGCCTTGCCCTGCACAGCCCACCCTGGGGAAATAACATCTCATAGAACATCATACCCAGTATATAAACTGGGGGAATTTGTATACTGTGAGGAGCCAATTGCTGCTCAGGGACAGGCTGGGCATTAGTCAGTGGGTGGTGAGCAATTGTTATGTGCACCACTATTTCTCTTGGGTTTTATTCCTCTTTGTATTTTTCTCTCTCTTTCCATTATTAATAATTAGTGTTATATTTCACATTATTTTAGTTATTAAACTGTCCTTATCTCAACCCACAAGTTTTATGTGTTTTCCAATTCTCCTTCCCCTCCCACTTGGTGGGAGAGGCAGTGAGGAGAGTCCGTGTGGTACTTAGTTGCTGGCTGTTATTAAACCACGACAGAAGTCAGCGTGCCTGCTGTGCCCTGGCACACAGCCTCAAAATGCCGGCGCTCAGGAGCTGCTATCGAGCTGTGGGTCTGCCTTTGTCTGCCTGAGCATTAGCTGGAGCTGCATTAGCCTGCACCTCGCTGTATGCTGATAAAAAATCATGATGAATTATCCGGTTCATTTTGGCTCCGTGTAGATCTATCAAGACTCTCCATATGCAAATGGGTCTTGTTTATCATATGATAGATACTGTGTAATGTAGCACCTAAATTACACTGAGTTTGCAATACCATCTGGTTTCATCTTTCATTATATTAGAGGATCACTATGTTATATTTGACCTGAAAATTGGCGTAAGAATAAAGCAGGGCCATGGATGCAGTTTGAAGTGATAAGAAGCTCTGCTCACTCACGAGGCAAGCAAGTTTCAGACACAATTCTCTTTTCTCATCTTCAGATCTGGAAAAGACCAAGTACCAAGTAGACCACAGCAAAAATCTAGTATTATGCAGAGGTTTACCTGGAAGTAGAGTCAGGTGACATTGCCATAAAAGGAGTGTCCATTCAAATTTTCTCATGTGACAGAAAAAGACTGACATATGGTAGACAGAAAGCCAGTGAACATTTGGAGGAAAAGCCCATAGGTAATAAGTTACTTTTGATTTGATAGGATCTTAACACAGAGTAAAGAAAATATTTCCGTTAACTTTTAGCAATCTCTTAAGTCTTTCCATTGATGCCAAACTGATTTTTGCTTTTAAATATTCTTCACATATACTTTTAGCTCTGTAACATATTATCATATAATTATATAGATTCGTAGCTAGAAATTTACCCACTCTGTTAGAAAGACAAAACACATTCCTAAAGGCCCCTATCCTATCTTGCTTCCTCTGGGAACCAAGGATGAGCCACTCTTACAAGACACTTCCTCGTGTCAACTGGCAAAGGGGGGGCTCCAGAAAAGGGTTGAACCAAGGGGGTGAATTACCTCATCACCTCTGCTTCTAAATGGGGATTCTTGTCAATTATGCTAATTTGCTAAACTTATAAAACTGTGTTTGGCCTATATTGTGTGAGCATTTTTCCATACTTGCCCCTGGAGGCCTCCAATTAGAGACCAGCTTTTATATTACTTCCTATATTAATACCATCTTGAAAGTGTGTTGTTTTATTTCTAGGTCTTTGAGGCATCAGCGTGACTTCAAAGAAATGATGGGCTAATGTATTTTTGTATTGGTAGTGCAAAGATGCTCAAGGAAGTTGACCATTTCTCCTTATTGTCTACATTTGACTCGATCAGCCAAAGCACTTTCTTGAGTGCAAGCTCCTCTTGCAGACCACCTCTCTGACTGATCAAACTGCAGAATAATAATTCATCATTGTCTGTCCATTCCCACTTTACTGACTGTCTAATTAAAATGATTTTTATGCCCAGAGATAATTGCTTTCTTCTATTATTACTCTGAAATGTTAATATAATCTAGCTCACCAGTCTCTGTGTCTACCACTAGAGACAATAAATAAATTAGATACAGAAAAATGATGTTTAAATAATATTATGATTGAGTCATAAAACTATAGCAGCACAGAAATTCCAGTTAAGGCCACAGAGTGTTGCCAAAGACATTTGCTGTACATATGGCTGGTTGTTTCTCAGAGTCCCAGAAAAGGCCATGCTATACACCCTGGGTGCTTCATTAGGAACACATTACTGGCCTTAGAGAGTCAAGTGAAACAGAAAATCATTTTACAATGGTCATTATTTTTCATGTCAGTACTTACTGTCAGTCCTTATCCCGCGGCATCTGAAATATGTGGACCAGAAGATGTTGACAAATGTTAGCTCTTGAGTGGAATCCTCTTGCCTTAATTAGCTTGTAATTTTTAAATTGTTTAAAAATGCTTTTTGTTGTGGTCTGACTAATGGCTCTTTGATAAAGGTAGTTGCACCATATTACTGCCCTCAGAAGACAGAAGTAGCAATCAAAAATAGAAT
Source organism: Platysteira castanea (assembly GCA_013397175.1). Classification (NCBI taxonomy): domain Eukaryota; kingdom Metazoa; phylum Chordata; class Aves; order Passeriformes; genus Platysteira; species Platysteira castanea. The sequence continues at coordinate 14,861 of VYXC01010634.1, read as the reverse complement.
TGCTGCAAACAAGCTATTTCTGTAAAGACCAATCAAGTCAATATAAACATTGGATATTTTAATTTTAAATACCCAGAATATTTTTTCTCTTCCTTATTGGTTTTTAGATACCATTATCACCAGCCTATACTCAATATGCCACTATTCCCTACCTTCAGCACTTTTCCTTCTTCCGTGGTATCTGTTTATCCTGGTCCCTAATCAGCCCCAAGCACATGTATAAGTACATACACACATGGGCACAAGCAATGCCACTTTGATTGTAATGCATTTGGGGCTGGCCAGATCCGTCTCATTCAGCCTCAAAAAGCTACAGTGTGCAGACCGGCAGGCCCAGGTGAACACTAAACTTCAAATGTATCCATGCACATTCTGTCTTTTCCTAACCTGAAATTTTACCCTATGTTTTTAATGATAATTGTATGAGCTGCCTGATCTCAGCAGGCCTTTTCAGTGAAACCTGTAGAAAAGAAGGACGAACACATTGGCCTTACCAGAGACACATGTTGAAAAATTTCCACCCTTGCAGACTGAACTGCAGAACATTGTAACAACTAATATTATCACCTGAATCCCTCACCTCCTTCCAGCCCTGATTCATGTTTTTGGGGCTTGCTTTAAATTTCCATAACATCAAAAAACTTCAAACTTTGCTTTACTACTCATTCAAGCTGGTCCCACAAGCAGAAATTTTATTTTGTTAAGATCTCTCGAGATATCAGAGCAGAACATGAAAGTTTTAGGTCTGTAAGTTACTTGAGGTTATTTCCAGGTATTTTTATAGTTTACTTTCAACAACCTATAATTAAATTCATACCATCCAAATGCAGCTTGGTTTTAGAAAGTAAGGGCAATGAAAAGTAATGGCAGATTTACAGGAGATCTTCATATCTTGGTGTGAAGGTAATTTGCTGACGCAGCCTGACAAACACCTTGGAACACAAAGCCATGCTGCTGGTCTTCCCTTCCCAACCAGTGGTACTGTGGATGCAGCGGGTGCTGAAATGGCCCTCATGCAATGCTCTCCATCTCATTCCCACAGGTTTTCTGTCATATGTGCAGCATGATGATCTTCAAAAATAATTGTGTCCCCTGAGAGACCTGGGTGTCCCATCCTTGTCTCCTGACTTCTTGTCCCTCATATGGCCACAACAAGTTGTAGGCTCAGCCAACTCAAAATCGTTTGACACATTTGCCAAAATAATTTTCAGGGGGTCCTTAGACAGCATCAAGACACCAGTGAAAATGTAGGAAGCAGCAATTGTTGTGTCTGCGGGGACACAATAAAGAGGCTCTTACACCTGCCAGGTTCAGCAGAAAGGAGGAAAATGGAATGGATTTATTTACATTATCTCATTCTTATACACGTCCCAACTCCACAAAGGATTGGAGAGCATGTCACTTCCTTCTCAATCCCACTGGAGAAGAAAGGTGTTCATCAAAGCTGTCATATCACAAAAGGAATGAAAAACAGAAAATACCGTTAAGTAAACACTGGCTATTATTTACATGAATCTGTGTGAAAAGAATCTGACTCCAAGGTTAAAAACAGAAGGCTTACAAACCAGGACAACAAATTGTAATCTGTCTTTTACAACACAGATTTTTTTCTTTTTCCTAAGTAAGGCTATATTCAGCTTGCATGAGGAGAAAGGAAGAGATCTCTAGGGGAAATTGTACCATATTTCTGTTTCATCATAGCATTATCAGCCTCTAAATCTAAATGCTTAGGGAAAGGTTTCTGACTTTAAAAAAAGGGAAAAATCCCCTTAAGACTTTCCTGACCTTTTTCCTCTCTCATGGATGTATATGTGTACCTTCCAGGGACTCCAACTTGTTTCCCACTGCTGGAATCATCTGTGTGGACATACCACTTAGCCCATCTGCTCCATAAATTAAGTCTGTGCTGCTTCATGAATGCACTAACTATAATAATCATAGATTACACCTAGGTGTTGCTGATATCCCCTATAGCTTAAAGTATAGACACTAATTTGAGCTCCCTCTTAGAACTAGGAATCTGATGTGTTCATTGCTAAAAACCGTCACAGGCAAAAATCCCACAGAACAAAAAATACAGACAAAAGAACTGAGACAAAGCAATTGGTTTAAGAATTCAGATTCAAGTTTTCCCCTCCCTGCCTAAGACCTCCAGTAGTAATAACTGAAGACAAAAAATATAGGTCACATAGAAATTAATATATTTTCTTTGGTAAATGGAGAGGAAGCCAATGCCTTATTCTCAAAAAAAGAAGTTGGAAGACCTGTGCCTTCCCAGCAGTTTGGTCTTCAAGGCTTGATTTTCATAGTAGACTAGCTGCTAGCTGGGAGAGAGTTGTTATGTGATTTCATCTGTATAATATTTATCAAGGAACAGATGCTTACAGCATCCTTCTATCTATTAAATCTTTGCCATGATACTATACAAGACAGGGAGTTATTCAAATGGTAATTGAGACACAAAAAAAGCAAAGCTTGCAAAATTTACATGGAAAGTTTAACAGATTAGAACACTTGAACTACAACCCAAACCACAGTTCCCACCTTTCCTCCCTGATTTGCATGAGTACCTGATTAAGATAACCTTGGAAACCTCCTTCAAAAATCATGTCAGACGTGAAACCTAATGTTGAAATGGGATTTTAGTTTTTACTTTTTTCAATTCTAATCTGCAGTTTGTTTGTTTACAGTTTAAGCCTCTCTATAGTATAGGGCAGGTTGTCCTTATCAGTCACTGACTGCAGAAGCAGCTCTTGGTAGAAGATACATACACACACACCTGGGGTAGGTGGGATTATATTTCTTCTTGAATACCTTTTCTCAAATCTAGGACAAAAAATTCTGCCATGACACCAGAGTAAAATGTGAAGTTTACACAAACAAATGCTGGACAGTTTGCAGAAAAGAAAATTCCAATCTATTGCTCCAAGTCTGTGGAATTCCTTCCAGCTTTAGCCTGTAAAATATAGTTCCTTTCAGGATATAGCACCTAGTTTGTGTATTACTCAAAAAAATTCTGTAAGATTCCATTATCAAAAGCAGGACCATAAATATGCAGAAAAGTTAACTTCATGAAGTGCAAATACTGCAGTGTATTTTTTCAATTCTAGAGGAGCTGACTGATGAAAGCAGGAGAAAAACAATCCATTTAATTTGACTTCTTGACTTTTCTTGCAACTACTTTTTTATTCCCTCCTCTAAATATATCAGTCTTTTCCTAAATTAGACATATTAAGCAAAGGTCTCCAAGTCAGGCTTTTAGAGTTTCCTATGCATTCTGCTGTTGTCTTTAATCAACACTGGTCAAAATGGAGTGCAGAACTACCTTCTGCAGGGCATAGCCTCACTATGTGGATAGTTTGGATTGCATTGAATTTGGCTGAGTTATAAGCTTCATTGGCAGGTGAACATGCTTTAGATTTTCTGGATATTTGTTTTCACTGTTTTTATTTGCTTTGAATTTTTATTCTTTTATTCAGAATCACAAAAATAACATGTAACATCTTCTCTAACAGTAGCAATTAATAGCAACATCTGCATATTGAATGAATTAGCTAAGAAAGAGTAAATTAATTTGTTCTGGTCACGGTCTGAAGTTTTTCATTTGTCAAAAGTATTACCTTTATTCCACTGGGGAGCGGGAGGGAACTGCTGGACACGTCTCCTTCATGCAGGGCTTGCGGGAGGAGATAGCAGTCCGAAACATGCCAGCACAGAAATTGAGCTGCATGAGCTGAGTCCATTTCGAGAGCAATGTGTGCATCTGCAAACAGACACAGCAACAGGAAAGTTTACAGAAAAAAAGAAAAAAAAAACAAAACAAAACAAAACACCAAATAAGAAAAGGAAATTGTGTCCTCAGAAAAAGAAGCATTTTGATACAGTGTGCCTCTACAGAAGCTTGAAATTGTGAATGAATAAATCATTTCACTTTTATTTCTTCCCTGTTCAGGAGAGATCTGGTGAGAATACTTTTTCTCAAGAAAGAGGCCTGACCAATTCCTCATTCCAGGAGGAGCTGCCCACAGACCCTGGACACTGGCTACCTGCAGGAGTCATGGGGGGCACCAGCGCAACAGAACATAAGAAACACTGATGTCCCTAGCAGGGCACTCCAAAGCAATCCATTTCACAACCAGTCAACAAACAAGGATATAGATTGGCAGTTGTGAGCCCTCCTGCTGGAAGTGCTTGTATGGAACTCATGAGAAGCAGAGAAACTTCCATTCAGTTCGGTAACTGGTCATAAGTCAATAGCATATCCCAGCTGCAGCCTCTCTGCCAGGCCTGCCAGGCCTAGGCATAGATCCCAGGCAGATCAACAGAACTAAATTTACAGTGGAATTGTTGGGAATAACAAATTAGGAGAAAGAAATCAGGATATGTTCAAAATTATATGCCATGAACATAAAGGGAGGTCATGTGTTGCATATGCTATTTTTTGCAGATAAATCATTCTATCCCAGCTCTAAATTAATCATGTTTCATCAGAATGATTCTGCATATCAATAAAGCTGCATTGCTTAGGAATTCAGGTATTTCATAAGAATTTCATAAGAAAATGCAAATTTTTAGCATCTAGATCTTCACATCAGAATAAGATCTTACATTTTCATAAGGCAAGATTAAATTTATAATTGCAAGTTGCAAACACTGTGCTGAAAAGAATGTCAAGCTGAAAGCCTACCTGCCTTGTAATATTGCAGGAAGGATTTCTGAGCCTGGAGCTGAAGTGCTGAAGTGATTGATCTGTTGTTTAAATGCCAGGGAGAGCTTTTAGGACTGGAGAGAGAACAATAATACAGGCTAGTGTTTCTTTGAAATGGGTCTGCTCAACAGAGATAATTCAAAATGCTCATCCTTTTGCAACTTTAGTTACGCCTCAGTTCAAACTTTTATTTTTCTGCTACACTACAACCTGAGAAAAAAAACCCCCAGAAAGAATAAAGGTCCCATTTCCTCCCTTAAAGTGTTTTTAGGGAATGCTCATAACTTTTTTACTGCTTGGGGCTTGCTTTTCTGCCTTAATGCAAACATGAAACTGTAAGGTCACAAATGAACACCAGCCAGAGCATGCTAGTCAGTTATATAAAAACATCCTGATGCAAAGGCAGATCACATAGAAAAAGACATCACCTTTTGGGTCAATTGTCAAAAATATTGAGCTGTCCCACCTCCCTTTCCAGAAGATATAGGCAGAGCAGATTTTAGTCCTAAATAAGCTGTCTTACATACCCCACTCTACTTTGCAAGTTTCAGTCCCAGCAGGTTTTTTGAGCACAGTGAGCTCAGACCAGGCACTTTTTTACTTCACTCTGCTTCACTTTTTATTGAGGAGCTGTTTCTCTTCCCAAAAGAAAGTCATATTGTGAAGTGAGAAAAATGTCAGGCGCCTTTGGCCTCCTAAAGCCTGTTAATGGTGTCCAAACAGCCCTAATCTTTGTAGCCCTGCTAATCTAAAGCAATAGGTCCCAAAAGAGGGACATTTGGGCTATAAATTGAGACACAGGAGAATGGTGGGAATGCTGGCTCTAAGTGTATCCTGCACAGCATATAAAGGATGGATATTGAAGCTATGGGAGAGGCTGTCTCACAGAGATGGATGGTATGAACATGGACACTGGGAACAACTAGGGGAGAGAGGCAGACAGCAAGGGTCAGAGGCCAGAAGAGAGCAAAGGTAAACAGAGTTACAGCAGGGCAGCCTACAGGAGAAGGAGCAGAGAGCAGGAACACCAACATATAAGCTCACTTTAAATGAAGCCTTCCTATGGAGCAAGGCCAAAACTGTAGAGTGCAGCTAAGAGTTACTGCAGATGGGGTAAGACCACCAGCTGGACATCCCTATGGAGGAAAGACTGCAAATGTCAGTTAATGTAACATCACCATCACAAATTTGCTGTCATCCTGTTTATCTATCAATCAGATTAAAGTTTTCTGTCCAATAACAAAAATATTGGTGGTTAAGGCATTTGACTTGTATTTGCAGGTGAATACAATTATTCACTCATCACCAGGGTATTAGTGTAATCTTCCTAGACTTCTGGTAAGCACTGAAATACTTCTTTTGAGGTGGAACTCTTCATCTGGAATTTATCTTTTCTTGCTGTCAAGCAAGTCCTGAGGAAAAGCTTGCACATGCATGCTGTCCACTCCGTCAGGGTATAAGGCAGAGCACCAGTAATTTCCATCCAGAACACAAGTTTTCCTGGCCAGCAGACTGAGAACTCTGCATCACTTCTGCACTGGCAGGCAGCTGACTGGCAGGTCAAAGGACACGTGCATGTTCTTAGAGTCACAAATTACAAAGAGCAAGCTCCTCTCAACCAGCAGCCAACAGTGGTCAGTGAGGAGCAGGGAAATGTCTCACACTTTGGTGAGAACAATGGAAGAGCCAGAGGAGGGGAATGGAGAGCCCCTGGAGAAGGGGGATGGGGAGGACCACAGGGTAGACTGGGGTATCATATGATGAATGAGAAATAAAAGAAAAAAATACAGCAATTTTACAGGAAGGCATTTCAAGAAGAATTAGATCAAGGAGGGCCTTCACTGGCAGATCTAGAGGTGTGATAGTGAAGGCTGCTTAAGACACTGCAGTGTTGAAAGCACAGTGGTGGCAACAGGCTACATGGAGGGAACGAGAAGTACAGAGGTGGGAAAACGGGGGCAAAGAGAATCTGGAGGGGGAGCATGAGGAATTGAAGGTGGAAGGCAAGTAGGAGGAAGACACATTGAGATACATTCCCTTGCATCCATTTTCCTCTGAAACTCAAACTCCTCTTTGGTTATGTTATGACTTAATCAGTAAGATATAAACACTGGTCTCAGCTTAAAATGAGCAACACTGCTGGTCGCAGTGACATTTCTCACACTAACTATAGAGAGTGTTTTCAAACTAGTAAGCTCTATCAAAAGAGAAGCTGTTTGTTTATGCCTGCAGCATCATCTGCTTTTGTAAAGCAACAAAAGAAATGGCTAATTAATTATGTTTGTTAGCTATTCCTTGGAAAAGGAAAAGGGGTGAGGAGAAATAGTGCTTACCTTGAATGACTATCTTCTGTTTAGCTCAGCGAGAGGAACCTGTTTATGCTTAACCAGACCAATCTTTAGTTGGCAAAATGAGTTAAATGTGCATCTCAGTAGTTTTTATTCTGTTGCTCTGTAGCTCTGTGGACTAAGCAAGGATCTCACCTTGGACTCCAGGTACTAGGCTAGACTCAATCCTCTATGGAGCAATGGGATGGAGAAAGGAGGTCTAGCCTAAAACCAACTTGCAAAATACATCTCTCACAAATAGGAAGGAGTTCACAAAAAACTGCATTCAAAGTTAACTACATAAGAGACATAACACAAACAATCCAGAAAATAAGCATTTAAAATTTTAAAAAGCCTTGTTCCTAGTGCTGTCTAATAACAAATTAATACACAAATGCCACAAGAAAATTAAAAATGAAGGATTAATCTGAAATCTTAGTTAAATCTGACCAGAATTTGAATTTGGTGTCAAAACCATCCAAAAGCTGCTGAACAGACATTCTGTAACCCATACTTGTTTAATCAGTCCAAAATTAAAATTAATATTTAGATTATTTTAGGTAGCACATTTTCCCCTAACAATTTCAGGTATGATTTTGTGGCTGTTTTATTTACTGCAAAGCAATATAAATCGGTTTATTTAATGATCAGAGACAAGTGGAAGTCCCGTGTGAAGCAGGCATATCTAAATTAATGGTTCTCTGTGCAGCATCACTCCATGATAAAAGTTTTCATTGAAGCTGGGACTGCAGAAACAAAAAGGCAGAGGAAGTTTAGCACTCATTACAGAAATGGCACTCAACAGTTGCAAGCCTATAGAGTTTAGTTAAAACCTTGTAAAAGAGAATGTAACATAGCACACAAATAAAAATGATAGGATGTTTATTAAAGCCCATACAAATTTCTTTGATATGCATTCAGATTATAAGACCTCAAAGAACAGGCATTTTTGTGAAATAGCCAGCCCTTTGTGCTTCCAATACAGTGTCCTAGCAATACAGAGGGAGTTGGAATTAGTTCTCCAGTGCCCTCTACTGGGAATAAAACCAGTATCCTGCATCACGTTTTGCCCCCGGGCACTTTACTGACGTTGTGTAAAGTGTGTCATTTCTTATGTAACAATTTAACAAAAACCTAGAGAGATTTGCTTTCCCATCAATAAATTCATAATCAAGACATGGCCTTGGAATCATTTAGGTTTTTCTCACTGAAAATTGAAAACTTTTCCTTACTTTTTCTTTGCCTCTTTTTCTTTCCTTTTCTTTTCCTTTCCTCTTTTTCTTTTCTGTTGCTTCTTTTTTCTGTTTCAGTGTTGTGCAAATAATACGCAGTGTTTCAACTCTTACAGACATACTTAACAGATTGAGTCTGCAATCATTCTTCTTCTAGTTGTTAAAGCCAAAACAGAAAATGTATTGGCTCCACTGGAGAGAGAGATAATAATACTAATAATAATAACAATAATAATAATGATGATGATGATGATGATGATGATGAAGAAGAGAAGGACAGCTGTTTACTAACAGATCATTTAACACTGTCTCCTGAGAAAACAAACAATTCACTCTTCAGTTTAAAACAACATGGGAGGGTAGGGTTTTGAAGGCAATTTCAACTTCTTCCCTAATCTCAAAGTAAAAATAGAGCAGAGGAGATTCACTGTGAGATTCACTACTGTCTAAAATTAATTTTTAAAGGCTAAACAATATTACAAAGGTCATCATGTGCTTTTTATTACTTAGCAGGCTTAAGGCTTAGATGATCTAGTCATTTTTGTATTGCCTAAATACAGTGAGTTTGGAGCCAACGCAGAGGTGCAGTGAAGGGAAACACTACCTTCAGCACTTGGTGTCACCCTCCTGGCAGTCTGGCCTGGCAGAGATTGGGTGTTTTTCATTCAAAATTCTCTTCTTAGTCATGGCTTCAGATTTTAGATAATATTGTTCATTTCTTGGCCAGCTTCCTGGCTACAGTACCATTATTCCTAGGTACAAAGCAAAGTGGTGCCATGATGACAAATTGTAAATTATTAAAGAAAATTAATAACTGGACTGGACACCAAAGAACAAACAAACAAAAACAAACAAACAAAAACAAACAAAAACCCAAACTATTTGACACCAGTGGAACTAATATAATTACCTTTGTAATAATTTCAGATAAATTGAGGCTAGCTTCTGCTTTGCTTGTTTGGGAAAATTATTATTACTAATGAAAATCCAGAAACATTTTGAGAAACATTTTGTATTGAATAATAGAATCTAACAACTGCGTACAGATGGAAAATTAATTACAGAACAATCCTTGGCTGTCAAAAACGTGGAGGTACTAATGGGCAAAGAAGGTGTGACATGCCAGCTCACTCAGATTCAGCAAACCTGATATATTTTCAAGGTCTCAGCAGATAAAGCTGGAAAAACCTGTCCAAGCCAGCAACTGCCAACAGCAAACCCACCCTTCTAGAGCTGACAGTTTTGTTGCCTGTTGGCACTCTGCAAGACAAAGATGCAAAATACTAATGAACATTTGCATTTATTCTTTGTATTCTTCCTGTTTTCTGTCTTCCCTAAATGTTCCTGAAACAAACCCCCAACCACCCCCCAAAATAAAATACAAAAAAATATCGAAAAAAGAAAACTCTGAATAGAATTCAGTGAAACCCTTTCTGTTTTCCTGTGGTCCCTACAGCTGTCACAGACACCAGCTGTTTTCTGATCCCTGCGTGTACTTACCCATGATCCCAGTAACCTACACTTCTCCCTGGTTCCAGCACTCCCAGCGTGGAGTGTGCACAGATGGATATGTACATCCTGCTCTCTTTCTATTTATCTGCCCTCAGCAGCCACTTGCTGTTAATTTTAACCCCTCAGCTCCTGCCCAAGGCCAGGGGACACCCTAGAGCCTGTGGGTTCTGCAGTTTCTCTGTGGGGGCACAAGCAGTGCTGAATCTCAAACGAGATAGCTTCTAATAATCCACCTTTGTTCATCACTGAGCATTTTGCAGTTCCTAATAATTCAGTAACCAGATAACGAAACTCCTGGGCAGAGCATGAGCTCCACCTTCACTGCAAGAGAACTGGTGTAAACGGGTGATTTTGGGAGAGTAGCTGTGGACACAAACCCCAAGCCGAAGAGCATCAACTTGCAGTCCCCAATGACAATCACAGGACTGTGGGGTTAAAACACAGCCTGCCCTATTTTTCACAGGTGAGATGACCCGGCTTTTGTAGGGTTCACTCCGTCAGAAAAATCAACAACAACAACAAAAAAAGTTGCAAAATATTAATCCTCTGTTCTGAATTTCTGAAAAGAAGATACTGATGGTGGGATGATGAGTATCTCATAGCAGGTGTCTCAGAGTGGCAAAGGATCAGCTTGTAAAGGTGTGACCTGGAATGCTGTGAGGCTGGGGAAAGGGCTGCCATGCTTGTAGGGCACTGGCACAGCAGGACTTGCAGGGGATGAGCTGCCTCCTGGTGAGGCAGTAGGTAAAATACAGTGGTCGTCTGCCAACCTTGCTGAAATGGAGTGAAAAAATTGAGACAAGCATTGGCAATGCACATATCCAACCACAGCATCATCCCTACAAGGAAGTACCATTTTCTTTCCAGAAAGTGCCACACAAGAGACACCGGAAATGTAAGACCAAGGTTCTCTGAGTGGGAAACAGCTCTGCAAGGCAAAACCTCATCTCTCCTCACCTCCAAGAGCAAACAAGTTCTTGTCTCCAGAGCTTTCCCACCTTCTCTTAGAGCTTTGAGCATCCATCATTTGTGGGAACCAACATGCTCTGCAAGTAACAGCTCCTTTCCCGAGCTGAGGCTGGGCAGAGTGTTTATAAAGATTTCCCACAATACAAAGAGCCACATCCAGAGGGAGAGTTATGTCCACAGCAGAGTATGAACTGTACAGTGGTGGGGGAGAGGATACTGAATATAGAGATTGAAGCAGCTACGGTTACAGTTTCCCAGCTTAAGCCAAACTCTTTAGTATTTCAATGTGATTTTTTAATGTATGGATAAATACTGCTTTAATAAAAGGAGTAATATGTCTGTAACCATAGACTTTTTGTTTGTTTGTACAGCTCCTCTCATGCAATATTCATAAACCAGTTTCTATTTATTTTCTGATAATTTCTCTAGCACATTGAAAGAGTGCCTGACAAGTCGTAAAATGCAATTGCTGTTTTCACAGCATATTGAGCACTTGCTAAAGAAAGTTCTAGCCTCAGAAGGATGCCACCCATTGTTTTGTAACAAATTACATCATGCTGAGAGCACACTGGGAAACCAAATTTCAGCCTCCAAAGTATCCCTCTTTCAATTAAAGGTCACATCTTATCTTAATGGGATAACTGGAATGTCTGCTATGATTTCATATCCCTAGAACCACTCTTCTTTGCTCCTGCAAATGTTCCTTTCTGACAGCTCCTTTCCAGCGATACAAACATAGAGACAAAATGCACATGGTGGTGCTCGGCAAGTAGACGAGAGAGCTTCACTGATGTGAAGAAATCAACTGCTTCTTTCTGATTTTGTCATTTTAGGAAGAAAACGATACTACAAAAAAGGGAAGAATACCTTATCAGTGATAATTTGCGACACAGTATTTTATTAGTGTAGCGTGGTGTGGTGTAGTGCAGTGGAGTGTCTTGTAATGAACTGTGATGGCTACAGCATAGGTATAAAATCTATATTGGTGTAATGTAAATCATTCGGATCATCTCCTGAAGACTTTTTACAGCTTTCAGTATTTTAAAAATACAGCAGAAACAATTCAGTTTAAAGTATAGCTGGGCCTTTGCAGGGTATAAACGAATATTGTCGTAATTTGGTTTTCTTCTGTTTGAAGACATGGAGTTTCTCTCATCCTGCCAATTTCTGTCTGATCAATATAGTCAATATGTTTTGAAATATGATCTCCTATTTGACTATTTACTTATTGTTTGGAGGGGGTTCTAATTCACAGTTGTGGTAGCCTGCCATTTAATCTGGCTTTTCAACAGAATTGATAATGTTTTAATAAAAACATTTCTCATTTGTATATAACATTTAAAACAGGTAAAATTGAATCTCACTCCCATACAAGTAAATCACCAGCAGTTCTATTACTAATTTAATGGCAATAGAACACAGCCCCAGATGATCTCTGCTTACTACAGACTTCATCCACTGCCTCTGTGCATGGGATTTCTAAAAGCATTGTGAAGTGGGCTACAGAATAAGTCTGCCACAGAGCCCAGATCCAGCCTCAGGAGATTTTACTTCATAGTAGCACTGTCAAAAATACATAAAATCACAAGAGGAAGAATATATTTGGCTGCTCTGGAGTCCTGTAAGCTGCTACAGTGCTGTAGTTTCACATGCCAAAGTCACCACTAGTTACTGTTATAGTAGATTTTGGCTTCACTTCAGTATTTCATCTATGGCCTTGGGCAAAGATGTGGGTTTTGGCTCTATTGTCCTCTGACAACTCTAAAAAGAAATGCTTTCCAGTGAGTAATTACATATTGACAGCAGAAGCCAGGCCAGCAGAAGGTAAGGGAAGATGTATTGAAGATAGGTGGATCAACAGATGGAAAAAGTTCAGATCAATCTTTGTCAGAAACTGGGAGATATCATCGTGAGATTATGGAAATAAAAGAGGTTTGCCATTGTGTGTGTGTATGTGTGTGTGCACCACACAGGAGTTACATGCCAATGTTTGATAAAAATTCTTGCTAAAGAAAGAATAACCAGTGCAGTCTGGAAGATAATCAATCCCTAAAAATCCCCCAGGTCATCTTCAGACAACTAAGTTTTAATTCATACGCAGCAATTCAGCTAAGTGCTGAATTCAGCTAAGTGGTGAATTGCTCTTCCCTAAATCAATATTTCCTGTGATGCCTTCACCTGGGTTTTAGTTCTCATATTCAGAATTAATGCAATTTAATTGGTGACTAAGTATTCCAAATTCAACAGAACACATAGGAAGCCTCCAATCTCCAAGGAGCATTCACAGAAACTCCAGGGTCCCCATGCCTCCCTGACTGTACACATCCTCATGCTCAACATCAACCATGATAAATAATACTTTTGATAGCCCTCCCTCCAGGGCCATACCAAACACAAGGAGTCCAGTTCTGGTACTGGAGCCACTGCTACTCACAGACACTGAAACTAACAACTTCTGAGAGTGGACAGATAACTTTTTAGACCCTCGCTTCTCTTCCTGACTTTTCAAACAGAGCTCTAGACCAATTACTAGCAACACTAGTCCAGTCTAGCACTGAGTGGGATGAGGAGTAGATCCATTAGTACACTGCAGAAACACTTCCAAACTTTTCTGTTTGTTACTGATGATGTGAGCTGGAAAAATCAATCTCTGAGCTAACGTACAGATGAGTACAGCTAGCAATTTGTTTCTCTGTAGTGCTTTTGTAATACGAGAGAGAAGATTTGTAGGAACAAAATAGTTTTAAACTGGACAAGTAATTAAACAGATGGAGCAGATTGAACAGATAATTCACCAAAGGGTACCTGAGTGAAAACAATAAGTACCCTACCTCTGACCTGGTCATAAGCATGAAAACCACACTGCCTGAGAAGGTCTTAATACTTTTAAGCTTGCAGCTTTACATGCAGGTGTTTCTGGGTGAAGACCAGGATCAAACAGTATCACTCGATTTTGTCTTTCAACTCTTCAGTTGGAAAAATTGCTCTTTTTCCTGTTGTAATGGCAGCCTAAGAAACCACTGTTGGAAAACAACTTAATCACGAAAGACAACACAGAACAACCCATAAGGTTTGCTTGATTTCAGCAGCTGAGAGTATTGATTTGTATTCACTCTTTGAACAGGCAGCAATATGAATGGCAATGGGGGAAGAGAGAGAAACACTGTCACATCACCTTGAAGGATTTATCCAGGTGGGTGGGTGGCCTGACTAACCCAGGAAAGGCAAAGCAGGATGTGGGGAAAAACACTGTTCAGAGACAGCATCAGTCATATAGATGGGACTGTAACTCAGCCTGGGGAGATTAATGAAGAAGCATGAATGATAAATGCTTCTTTTTTAGGATTCTCTTAAAGATTCATTTCTTCTTTGCAAGTGATTCATTGTTTTCCTCCTCGATTCTCAGGTTATCTTAATAAGCATTTGAAAAACTTTTATTCAGTAATAAAAGGAAATAAGGCTTGAAGCCTCATTTCATAAATCGTATCTGACATTCAAAATATGCTAATGTATCAGACTTGTTTTTGCAGCAGCTTTTGGAAGAAAGTGTGTCCGGTAGATCATGAAAACTCTGTTTTGCAGGCTCTTGGAGCTCATCTCAATGAAATATCTGAGGCTCTGACATGGGAGTGTGGTGGCTCTCACAGACCTTATAGCATTGTCCACATCTTGTCCCTTTCCTTCTCTTCTGATGCCCTATCAACATCCCTGCCTTGTGACAGGCAGAGGAAGTGAATTCATTCTTCAGTGTTACTTATTTGGCCACAAGTGTCAGTATCACAGACCACAGATGGATTAAGCATATTTGATTTATCCTCTATGCAAATTAAATCCTGAAGAATTTGAATTTAATTAGAAAAAGAATTCAAATTATGTAGAATTTAAACTCCCTTTTAATTAAGCCTAGGCTAGAGCTACAACATAGTTCCACACAGGCAAATGGAAAGGGAGCTACTCTAATCTATGCATGTTACAGCCCAGCCCAGCATATCCTCTCCTTTTGCAGGACAGTCATTCAAAAATAACCACATAATCTGACAAAATAACATAAGTAGGTAGAGCCTGTAACGAAGTCCACTTTTGTTGTCCAGCTGAGTGTTGCAGTCCGGTTAT